>JAVXUP010000001.1:1200000-1760000 GCA_033070095.1 Escallonia herrerae | reverse complement strand
GATCACCGCCATCATCATGGATTTATCATCGTCGTGATGGATCCATTGACGTCACCTCTACCATCCATCCATATATATATATATATATATATATATATATATATATATATATATATATATATATATATATATATATATATATATATATATCGCCATGCCACTACTGAATGGACTTTCATCTGGTGGCGACACCACCGGCCGTCCTTACCCTCTGTCACCACTACTATTGATGTACAGTTCTTGGAGAGACTGAAAGATGAGAGATGAGAGGGGGTGAGGGGGAGAGAGAATCACACCTACTAGAGTCTATGAGGGCAAAGTTGAAAACTTCACTAACCGCTTGTCTTTCAACCGGGTAAGCAAAAAATAGAAAGAAAAGTTTAATCAGCGATACATTTTATATGTGATTATGATTTGAGAGTAGGACCAGTGACAAACTGAGCCAATGGGATTTTGTATACTCGAAGGTATGGCACTATTTGATGAGCGATATGATGCTCTTTGCTATGAGGATATTTGATTGGTGACATGGAGAGGTATTTGATTGATGACATGGAGAGGTAGAGAGATGAGTTGTTATTTGAATGGTTAGTTGATTGGTGACATGGATAGGTAGTGAGAGAGTTGTTATTTGATTAGTTAGTTGATTGGTGACATGGAGAGGTAGAGAGACGAGTTGTTATTTGATTGGTTATTTGATAAGTGAGATGTTACTCTTTGCCTCTTAATTTTCAGCTTATGTTGTTCTTTTTGTCTATGAAAAACATGATATACATTCTTGTTTTGTACTACTTGAATAATAAGTAATTGGTGTCCCATTTTGTAGGATGGTTGTGATGGAGAGGAGCAAGAAGCAAACAATGCAAATGAAGACGAGTTTCCATGAGTTGTTCGTGGTTTGTACTCGAGTGTGGTTGGTTTATATGCTTCATTAGTATTAGGTT
Organism: Escallonia herrerae; assembly: GCA_033070095.1. NCBI lineage: Eukaryota > Viridiplantae > Streptophyta > Magnoliopsida > Escalloniales > Escalloniaceae > Escallonia > Escallonia herrerae. Next base: position 1,759,056 of record JAVXUP010000001.1, on the reverse strand, counting down.
ATTTCGGGGACATTAAGATTTGTTTAATAAAACATGAAAATTTTTAGAATCTTTGTTAGGATGATGATGGTGAAATCTTTTGTGATTAGTATTGCAATTAATGGTTAGATTGATGTCTTTTCTATGCAATTAGGTGTTTGAGGATTATAAAATTGATATGGTTCGATGATGTTTATTCCGTGCACTATTGTGAAATGAATTAGATGCAATAATTAGTGACAATAAATATGTATCCAGGAAAAGCAGGAAAGGCCTACGGTATATCCGTCGCCAAAAGTTTAAACACCTTGGCAAAGAGGAAAAAAGGCAATGACACATTTGTCTCCAAAATTCTTAAAAACCATAGGCATAGATAGAAGAGGCTATGGTAATTCCGTAGGTAAAAATAAAAAAAATGTGGGCATATGTCTGAAAGGCCTACGGTGCAACCGTAGCCAAAAGTCATAAACCGTAGGCACAGAGGGAAAAAGGCCTACGGTATATCTGTAGGTAAAAGTCTTGAAAACCGTAAACACAAAAGGAGAAGAGCCTACGTTACATCCGTAGGCAAAAGTCTTGAAAACCGTAGGGATGGGAATGAAAAAGCCTACGGTATATCCGTAGGCGAAAGTCTTAAAAACCGTTAGTGTAAGTGACTTATGCCAAACTCAACATATGTATGTCCCTACGGAACAGTCGTTGGCTTATGTCTTTACTTCCGTAGGCATATGTCTATGCCATCGGAAGAAGCACCCATGGTATACTACCGTAGGCATAGGCTATGCCTACGGTACTTTTGAGCTATGCCAACGCTTTGGTACTGTAGGCATAAACCGTTTCTCTTGTAGTGTTGTCATCTCTCCAAGAAAGAAGTGAAATACGTTTCACTTCTCCACCCTTCAATAAGGGCACCTATTAAGTTCCGGTCAAGTTGCTAAAAGATATTCCCTTGAGTAAAAACCCCAAAACCAATTTCACGCAGCAATTTTTTCTAGAGTTTGTTCAATCGTCAATTTTTAAATTGTTCGGTTACTTCTACTGTGCTTAGTGGTGCTCTTCCTTACGAATTAACAAAGACTATTTTAAGCAAAGCAATGTTCGTAATAATAGGAAAATAAACAAAAAAATAAGTATCTTACTTGTCCATTCCAGATGGATATACTAATATGATTTTCTTTGCCGTAAAATACAGAGGGATCTTCTAGTCCAAGGTTAAGGCCATTTTTTGCTACAGAAATTATGGAAAAACATCAAGTTTGGAAATTTTAATCAAACACTGACAAATTACCAATGCTAGCACATGCATAACATACACACACGCGCGCACTCACACATACACACATAGAATCTAGAAATTTTCAACGCTAGCACATGCATAATACATAATCAAAATCATGCGCAATACTCACAAATTCTAGGTTATGCACAAATAAATGATTGATTTGTGAACTTACGTGATTAATTAGACGATTAAAGAACTTTTTGAGAGAAATTGCACAGATATACTTGCCAACGCCGCTGGAAAGATAGGAAAGAAGAAATAAGAGAGAAGACTTTCAAAATTAGGGGTTTATTATTTTTATATAGGCCGTTTGCTATATAATATAGCGGACGGTGTGGAAAAGGACAAATTAACACCGTTTGCCACACTATCTAGCAGACGAATTAGGGAGACAATATGTGACTCTTGTCAGCTAAAAGTCGTCCGCCACACAGTGTAGCGGACAACTTTTTAACTGACATATGTCAGGGTCAAAAAGTCATCCGCTACTCTGTGTAGCTGATGGAATGGACGAGGATTTTAGTCAAAAATATCGTCTGATACACTGTGTGGTGGACGGATTTCTTTTGTTTGTTTTTAAATATCTGAGCCATCCATGCTTTAAGGATGGACGGCCATATATATATATATATATATATATATATATATATATATATATATATATATATATATATATATATATATATATATATATATATATGGGGGGCTGATCCCTCTCTACCAGTTGAGAAAATCTTATTTCTCCAAATATTATCTAGCCGTCCACGTTTTTAATTGGATGGCTGAGAATTAACTCTAAAAGTCTACATTTACCAATAGATTGAAAGTTTGACACGAATGGAACTTCACTGGTGCAATTGATTCAAACCACATGAAGTGGATGTTACCTGAGTATTTAAAGGTCGTTGAACTTGACTCTGGCTTTGCATGAAATTTGCCTCAAACTCGTCCATCATAGACTTTATTTTGTTGAATTATTCTAATTGAGATTTCATGCTCTTGAATTCTTCTAATTCAGACTTCATCGTGTTCAATTCGTCTAGCTGAGACTTCATTGCATCAACTTCAGCCACTTTCTCTCTCAACACAACGAGCTCTTCCATTAAATTTGGCCCAGGATCAGCAGTAATCCTTCGACTTCTGCCAAAGGTGTTTGTAATATTGGCCCCTAAACTCATGCAACGAACTCTGCCATGACGATTTTTACCACAGGTCCGTGAAAGTATGTCATCGTGACTAGTAGCTAGTATGTTGGGCCCATCTGGTGACGTCGCAGCAGCATTGTGTTTCTTTTTTATTTCATCCTAGGAGACAAAAACCCGTGAGAAAATTACCAATTTCACCAGAAACCAAAATGGGAATCAATGACCATATATAACAACAAAACTTACGATTGACTAGCTAACAATTATATTTAAACTAAGTTCAGATATCTAAGATCAAACTAAGCCAAACCCAGATCATATATAAATGATAAAAGGTTTAACTACTCAGGAAATAAACAAATATCCCGCTGAAAGTTGGACCAAAATATTTATGCCAAGAATGAATGAGCTCCCATGAGGATATGACATCAATGGAGCTTATTCATTTTGGCCTAGTTATATAGCATATTAAGTTTCTTTTACAAGGTTATATAGCATATTGAGTTTCTTTTACAAGGTTATATAGCATATGCTTTTAGCTACCAAAAAAGCGATACATAACTCTAGCATATACTGTAAAGGTAGAGCAAGGTCTAACACCAGATTATATGGTAATGCAAGAGAAAAGTACTTCACAAAATGTAAATGGAAACTGTGTAAATGGTTTTGCCATGGCATTAGATGTTTTTGCCCATTTTTTTTTTGCCAAAACAAGCAGCACAATGAGAACTAGCATTCTTGTAAAGGAAGAGCAAGGTCTAACACTAATACACAACAATAGATTATATGGTAATGCAAGAGAAAAGTACTTCACAAAATGTAAATGGCTACTGTGTAAACCGTTTTGCCGTGGCATTAGATGTTTTTGCCCTTTCTTTTTGCCAAAACAAGCAGCATAATGAGAACTGGACTAGCATTCTTGTTCTGTAACCTAAGCAAGCAGTAAATTCTACAAGTTCATTGTTTGTGAGTATACAAATGTGAATTTCTAACAACTAATAATGAACTGTAATTTTCAGGGATACATGTGAAGCATATGGCCACGAAATGGAGAAACTATCTTTCAAGTGAGCATCTATGGACTTACAAAGCTCCTGTAACTATGTCATGAACCTGGTGCAAGATTATTGAACTAAGAAGTTCTATGCAGCAATATGTGAGACATAAAAATTAGGAATGTGCAAGACATGAGAGACATTCCCTAACCTCTGAGAGGTGTTGGGGTGGGGTGTAGTATTTAAAGTTTTATGGTATCAATAAGTAGGGAAGTTGAAGGTTGACAAGTCATCTTAGGGTGTCAATATGATTGTCATGAGTCTTTCTTGGTACTCATAACTGGCTGAGAGTCTAATGAATGCGCATGAAAGCTTCCAATTCCACTCAAAAGGATAGAACAGTGCCAGGGAACTATACTGATGGAACTTGTGATTTAATACACAAGATTACCCATTGACTTGCATGCTTTTACTTAATCTATTTTATAGATCCGGATTTGTCATGTATTCTATAATAAGAGAGGAAGACATGCTTAACAAGAATTTGACACTAATAAAGAGGCAAAGCAGGATTAAGATATGATTGGTGTGGAGCCCAAAGGTGTTAATCATGTTGGAGTGTGGCAAGAAGATGAGATTTAAAGGACAAATATGGGGTTGAAAGAGACACTAATAGTGATTAGGAATAAAGAAAAGGGGGATTAGGCAGTCACCTTTACATGGGCATACAATGCTGGATAGACACAAAGGCTACCTGAACAGGGGGGTTGACCAGATGATGTTTTTGGGATTGACTTTTCATGTGTTTGTTTAAGGATATATATGGGGGAGGGGCAAGGAAGCAAGCAAACAATTCTTTTGCTTGCTTTTCTTGATCATGTTCTAAGTCTGGACAAACTGTAAAACCATCCAAACAGGACAAAACTAGGTATCAAAGCAATCAAAAAATGTATGAGATCCTCAGAGGCTGCCTTCCAAGTTGACTAACTACTTACTCCACACTGAAAATCACATCAGCAACGGCCACAAAGTAATGAGGTATGCCTATAATCTGGGCAGCAAGTGACTTTTCATTCATTGAGTCAGCACAGTAGTTTTATAGTTTATATAAATCATTTGACAACACTCTTAATCCTCTCCGAATAGGGGCTATTTCCACTATGTTGATGATCCATATAGGATATGGTCTACGAAATTAATATATGGGGATAGAATGGAACTGACAGACTTGTATAGACAAGTTTAGTGCAATACAAAACTGTCTTTAGGTGACGGGTAGTTCACAAACTCGACATGGCAACTAAACTCAAAAATTTCTAGCAAACAACACTAGAGATAGCACTATGGTACGACATGAGTTGATGACCATTCATAATGACGTCGTCGGACACAAACATATGAACCAAAGCTAGGTGAACCAAGTCAATATCTAATATGATAGCATTGCTGCCCCTACAAATACCATTTAATAACACATTTAATGCTGACAATCAAAGGATGTTGTATAGAACTTACTAGCTTTCCCTTTGCAGACTCTAGGACAGTCCCATCCGTGCGTGAGACTATGTACATCTCCGTTCGGGAACAAATCTTTCCATCTTTCATGTACTACCAAGTAATAAACAATAGCAACTAAGTATACGTCACTAATCAACAAATACACATGACATACATTTGTCACGTATTAACAAAATGTTTACCAGTTCTTGCTGCTTCCTTGGCATAGACTTTGAGCCTAATGTATGCCCTATCAAGTTTCCTTCTCGGTTGTTTGAGTTTGTTGTCGACTCTTTCTGCTTTTCATTTTCACATTAGTACACGAAGCATAAACGTCACTAAGTATATCATGCAAATGATCATTTACCTTTGCTTCATCAGTTAACCAAAAGTTAACCAAAAGCATAAACGTCACTAATTGTATCATCACAACATTCCACAGCATGCAACAACATTGTATATAGATCATGAGGATTTCTTTCAAAGGATAAAAATGTCACATAATTTGTTGCACGTCTCTTCATTGTACACGTCTCTTAATTTGTTGCAATGCTACATGTCAAGAAAGTTTCTTCATGTATCACCAATCAATTTATACGACGAAATCAGGAAAGAAGTATCTAAAGGCAGTAAATGACATTGTTGTGGCAGTTGAAATAGCAACAAAACTCAAGAGGGCTTTTCTAATTGGCAATAGTAAGGTTGCAGTTTCTAGCACTGTTACCTAGACAAAATTGAGATGCTGATTGTGGAGGAAATATCTGCTAAATGAAATAAAATTGAAAGAGCAGATTCGAAAAATATATGTGCCGGGATGGATGTGGCGGAGAATGATGTAAATTAACACAAGTACATTCCTAGGGCAAAAAATTGGTAGAAGTAAATTTTACCTGTGGCAGTGCGGGATAGAGAGATACGGAAAAGATGGAATATAGCACGGCAGCGGAGGAGATTAACGGCAGCGGATGAGATCAGCAGCAGCGGGCAGCAGCGGAGATGGCAGCGTGTGGCAGAGGAAGAAGAGTGGCTGCGCCGTGCGTCATGTTTATGTGATGAGAGACAGAGAACAGTGGCTGCGTCGTGAGAGAGGGCTAATTGTTTTTCTATCCCCGCTATTTTTTTTGGCTAAGTTTCATGCCCGGTATATTTTTTTAATCCCCGCTAATTTTTTTTATAAATTTTCAAACCCGCCAATTTTCACAGGAATATCCACGATTTTGAGCGTATACTTTGATCCCGCCAATTTTTACTGTAATCTCCATGATATTATTATGCCCGCTAATTTTTTTCATCCCCGCTACGCCTAGTTAACCCACGAATTTTCACGTCAATATCCATGATTGTGAGCCGTGGATTTTGATCCCGCTAATTTTTACTCTAATCTCCATGATTGTGAGTCATGGACTTTGACCCTCATTAATCATCTTGAGTATAAGTCAACAGTTTGCATAATAACACTTGTATGAATGAGTCATTGTGTACCGTTGATATTTCCTGACCACCCACCTCCCAACCCTTACCCCGTCATCGTGCCTGCCCCCCTTCTTCCCCTTCCTTACAATCTTTCCACCACTGCACAATCCCATACCCTCCGTCAACCACCGATCGATTAACCCCACGTTCCAACCACCCCGTACTCATCGTCCACCAACACCTACCCCCTAACCCCCCCCCCCCCCACACACAAAAGCACACATAAAAACCCCGTCTGCCCCTCCTCACAACCACCAGATCACCACCATTAACTTTCATGCAAAACCTAATTATTTGAAATTGAAGACTAACCGGCCACCATCACAGAAGAATTGAGTGTAGTGTGCAATGTGTGAGAAGGAAAGAAAGGAGATTAAGGTATAAGATAATCGTACTCTCAAAATAATATAGGTAGTTGGATTTTTACTTCTGCAGTTGGATTTAACTGAATAAATTGATATATCAGCCACCATCATAGTTGCGATCGTCGAGCCTATCACCACCGTCATTGGTGATTAGTTGATGGAGTTCATGGTTTGGAAGATTAGTAGTCTGTGGGCATGTGCCTAGTGGAGGTTATGGGTATTGATTGTGGCGGTATATATAGTAGCGATTATTGTTGGTGGGCAATGAATAGTAATAGGTGGACAATGAAGGTGGATTGGCGGTAATCGTGACCGAGGTGGCAGCAATTTTTGAGGTTGTTGTTGTTACTACTATTGTTGTTGTTTAGTAGTGGTCGATATTTAAGACGTTAAAATGGGAAGTTATTATTTCAAAGATTAGATTTTTGGCAATTTGCTTGTGACAACTAATATTTGCTTTTAAGAAAAATTAAAAATCTCAAAAAGTTACGTTAAGACTTTGGAAGCCTTTTAGCTATTAATCGAACTCAAAGACATGTAAAATTGATAAGCCAATGGTTTACTAATAACTTTTGGCATAACAAAACTTGTGCCCACAGACCTTTGTTGTCGTTGGCATAAAATGACTTGTGCCCACGGGCTCTTATATACTGTTGGCATAACAACACGTATGCCCACGTGTCCTTATATACCGTTGGCATAACAACACTTGTGCCCACGGGCCGTTGTTACCGTTCGCAAACAATACTTGTGCCCACAGGCCCTTGTGTACCGTTGGCATAACAACACTTGTGCCCACGGACTGTTAGTACCGTTAGCATAACAACACTTGTGCCTGCGGGCCCTTGTGTACCGTTGGCTTTTTCGTCACCATAGAGCTATTTTCTTATAGTGCAATAACCTTAGAAGATGTAGGGTACATCTTAGGGTTACTGGTGATGGGGCCACCGGTAATTACTTCTAGGTCTTTTGCAACAAATAATAGAGTTGTTAGGGACTTCTTTGCTTCGATACCCGAGAATGAATTTAGTAGTGGTGGGATAAAATTGAGGTGGTTGGTAGAAAACTTCGGGGTTTTGCCAGAAAACTACACGGAGGAGATGCTTGTGTTGCACACAAAGGCCTTCCTACTGTGAGTGACGGGGGCAATTCTATTCCCAACGACATTGAAAAATACGGTTCAAACCAAATATTTAGTGTTGTTGGGTAGTCTGCAAGAGGTTGGGGAGTATGCTTGGGGTGCAGCAACTCTTACATACTTGTATCGAGTATTGCACAAGGTAACGAGGCATGACTCCAAAGCTATATGTGCATGTCTCTCATTGTTCTAGATATATCATATAACTCTTTACAATTACGTTTTCAATATTTTTTTTATTAGTCAGTGCGCAATAAATTTTGACGATACACCCCTAATTTGTCTTTGTTCTAGGTTATGGTCTTATGAACACATTACTGTCGGCTCACCCAACTGTAGGAAGGGAACCAATACTGTGGCTCAGTTGTGCGCTTGAGAGTATAGTCAAAGGGATAACCACTGACTGATGAGAGATGATCCCTATCACAACATCGTGTTCTATCGGGGGGAGTTTGACTTGTTATCTCTGGGCCAAATGAATTGAGAGTACAAACGTTTAGAGGGATGGGTGGCAAAGTTGTTCATCTTGACACTCACCGGGTTGTAACAGACTCTACTGATTTACTTTGAGATCGCAGAGTGAAAACTACCGAATCGCGCCACGCACCGTCAGTCAATGCTCCAGACATGAGGGTTAACAGGAACCCACTGGAAGTCCAACGGTTTGGGAAGGTGAATGCGCTCAAAGTGTGCGCTGTCAAGATTGAACTATGGGGTTCTTAGCAAGACATGCTGGTAACCATTGTGTTGGAGCCCAACCTCGTGGTCAGCATCGAGCAATATTTAGGGTGGTACTACAGCATCAGCCAGAATAGAATAGCCCTAATAAGGTGGACAATAGGGCATAAGTACCACACTAGGTGTCAGATCGATGAGCGTAGGGCATTTGAGCTCGTAAGTTTTTTAATGCTTTCAATTGAATTTGATCTCATAGTTTTGCATTCAATCCCGTTAGTGTTTGAAGTTACTTATTATCTACTTGGATGTAGGATGATGCCTCGCTCACCTTCTTCAATTCTTCAAGAAGTTAAGTGAGCGGATGGATCTGCTGGATGCCACGGGAGCCGATATTCACTCCCATGCTGAGATATCGGTGCATGGCTGCGGGGAGTTTGTGAACCGTTATATGGGACAACCTTTAGGCATGAGCCCGGGAATGGGTTATCCAAGGTAGCAGCCTCCCCATATGAGTGAGGGATACGGTGATCTCTCGGGCCAGACTTTGGGGTTGTGCGAGAGAGTTGATGGTCCCTCTGTAGCTGGGATATGTGATGCTTGGAGGCTGCAATCGGGTATGGGAATGGCTCATTGGGACGAGTTCAGTGGTCCCTTGTTTGATTTGCTTGGGGACTCGGAAGTTACACCGCTCTGTCGGAGTCAAGTCACATAAGACTTTGACTTCACAAACTTCAATCTCTCTGAGTCACTGCCACTTGTCCAGTGGGTGAGACTTTTCACTTGCGGCCTTGAGATACCTAAAAGAGCCTTAAGAAGGATAATATTCCCTCGGTCGACACCCCCAAATCATTCCTTCTTGTCCTAAAGTTCATCCGTTAAAGCCTCAAAAGCAGACAAAATGTGCCTTAATGCACCAACTCTAATTTAGCGAGCCCCCAGCTACGATCGAAAAATGGTGTGAATTGCTGCCCCGAAATTTACTATGTCTCATGGGACGGAATGTCCACCCTCAGTCCGGGTCGTTGGTTGGAAGATTCAGTGATGTCTGCCTACACCAAACTTCTATTACATCAATAGGGGATAAGCCAAATGCGTATCCCCACGTTTATATAATGGATGTGTTTTTATGGCATGCTCTGTCGAGACTGTGAAAGGTGGAAACGGGCGGGGGGGGGGGGGAGGGGGAAGAAGCTCGCTTTATTGGCGTCAGCCTAGGGAGCTACATGGTTTATAAATAGTTCAAATTTGGTGAGCCTCGGTGATGCGGACATCTTCCTAGTACCCTTCTTAGAGCACTCCCACCGGTACTTGGTTTGCTATGAACCACGGGCTATGTTCATATCAATCATCGACAGTCTCCACAATGATGTCTTAATGATGCCCATGAAGGACCTTTTCAAAGAATAATTGGACGTTATGGTAATCTTTTGATTATTGTTAGAGTTTTTCTATTTCTTAATTTACTTATTATAATTGTTATCTCGTAACTTACGCCATTTTGATTTCTCCACAGAATCTGTTTCGTGTCACAGTCCACTCTTTCAGTGAAAAACAAGTACCAGTAAAGCCGAATCTTGTAGTTCGAATGAAGAAACAGAGGCCTATGAAAACTAATCAATCGGACTGTGGCGTCTTCGTCTTGATGTACATGGACTGCATTTGTCGGCAGAAGAGCCTCAAGGTGGCCGTCTAGAGCTAAGCATAAGCCAAAAACTTTAGATATAAGATAGCTTGGCTAATTCATAGCGGACGGCCTAGACTAGTTAGGGATATTGTAAATCCTACTCAGAACAAGACTGGATGACTTTGGAAAGTTTTATTCTTTTATAATAAAAAAGCACTATCTTCTGCTTATCTTGTGTTTATGAAATTTTATTTCGTGTGTTTATGAAAAGCAATGTGTTTATGGCTTTATTAAGTATTTCTTTTAAGAATTTTATGTGTGTTGTGGTTTTTGACTCCTTGAGACATGTTGATGGTTGGTAAGAAAATAAGGGAAAAAGTGTTCAAATTAGTGTGCCTGACCATCCGCTACATAGCATAGCGGAATAAGTGTTGGAGACTAATGTTTCTACTTGGCCATCCGTTACATAGTGTAGCGAACGGCCTAAATGGGCAAAAAAATTCTATGTAATGAAAACCAATGTTTCTGCTAGCCCGTCCGTTACATAGTGTAGCGGACAACCTAAATGGGCAAAAAAATTCTAAGTGTCGGAGACTAATATTTCTGCTTGGCCATTGTTACATAGTGTAACAGACGGCCTAAATGGGCAAAAAAATTCTAAGTGTTGGAGACCAATGTTTATGCTAGGCCGTCCATTGTATAGTGTAGCGGATGGACACCCAAAATGGGCAAAAGAATTCTAAGTGTTGGAGGTCAATGTTTCCATTAGACCGTCTGCTACATAGTGTAGCAGACGGTAAAAATGGGCAAAAAAAGTCTAAGTATGGACATAATGTTTTTGCTTGGCTGTTTGCTACACTATGTAGTGGACGACCTAAATGGGCAAAAAAATTCGAAGTGTTGGAGATCAATGTTTTTGTTAGGCCGTCCGTTGCTTAGTGTAGCGGACGCCCAAAATGGGTAAAAAAATTCTAATTGTTGGAGGTTAATGTTTTTGTAAGGTCGTCCGCTACATAGTATAACGGACGGTAAAAATGGGCAAAAACAATTCTAAGTGTTAGAAGTCAATATTTCTGCTAGGTCGTCCGCTACATAGTGTAGCGGAAGGTAAAAATGGATAAAAAAATTTAAGTGTTGGAGACCAAAATTATTCTAAGTGTTGCAAGCGGAAAAGTACATTAAAATTCTTGTGATCTCTCACATTAGCTGTGAGATAATTCATGATTAGCTTTATAACATCATGCTTAGGAATTTATAACTACCTACTTCACTAGTCCTTTTAAGGGAGGCATCGTCTTGTGATAAGGCCGTGAACTAGATCGTTACAGTTCTATTGCATTTGGCATGAAAAGACGGTACCTGGCACTGCTCAATAAAATGGTATAACAGAAAGAATGACTACATAATGTAGAGGGCGGTAAAAATGGATAAATAAATTTTAAGTGTTGGAGACCAAAATTTTTCTAAGTGTTGTAAGAGGAAGAGTACATTAAAATTTTGATGGTAAAGAAGCACAATCCACAAACTTGGAGGCTCATAAGGATTATTACAGGATCATTACAAAGTCTATAACTCAAATACAACGTCCACAAACTTGATGGCTCATAAAAGATCAATTTTAAAAAATTTAGACTAAAGGTCTACTGCATCATTTTGCAAACCCCTTGGACTTATCCCCAATGCCTTATAATGGTTCTGCTTGTTATGGTTGGTCATTTTGTTGCATAATGCACGCCTTCTAAGCTTTTTAGATTGTGTTGCTTGTTCAACAGAGCTCTTCATCCTTGTAGATCTCTTGCGGCCTTTCGTTTGCAATATAATTGAATCCAAAGGCCGGATATCATTGTTCTCTTTCTCAATCAGCTCATTATATTCTGATCCCTGTGTATGCTTAGTGTTAATCGCATTGTTGACTGAAGCTACTTCAAACTGGTCGACGATGGGCTCTTGCTACTCCGCTGTCTTGCAGAGATGTTTATATCCAGCCATTGTAGCAGTACCCTTTACGGACGAGCGTGAAAACATTATCACTAGATGATTATACCATAATATCTCTGATTCCTCAAAGTCAGTATATGGATGCTCCAGAAAGGCAATGGTACCGTGCAACCTATTTGCAACCTTAGTCCACCTCGGCAAGACGTATTTATCGAGGATTGCCTTGATATTCTTTTGAGTGAAAAATCATAGAATGTGTCTACACAGCATGCCATGGAACTCAAACTTCTTGCAAACACATGTCACTGAATCCATCTCTGTGTCATGGCTCACCGTATACAGTTTATGCACCTTCTCAGGGGTTAGGTCATTCATCAAAGAATAAACCTTGTACTCAGGTGTAGACTTTTTTGTCACCTTGTTTATACTGTATTGTCCCGATTTTTGTAGCTCTACTTGGTATTGCATAAACATCTCCTTCGTATAGACTTTTGTGCCATTCACCTCCAGTAGGGTCTCAAGCAACCTTCTCCTTTGTTTATACGTGCTTACAAAGTCTGCAACCCTTTCTTTTACGAATATCTGTGCAATCGCTTTTTGGGCGGATTTGACAAAACTCTTCAAATTCGTAGCTATACCTACATAGCCATGAACAAGGCATTCATAAATTCAATCCTGCCGTCGTTTTCATGCCCGCAGAAAAATACATTATCGTGTAAACACCAATTCGTTGCTCTTTTAGCTCATACAAGTTCTGGAGCCACTCGTGTTCTTGCAATGAGTAATCCTAAACAAGTTTTCCCACCTCTCTTCAAATTCCTTAATCATTAACGACTTGTTAACGCACCTGTCAAAATCTTGTTTGAAGTCTGGATACTTTGCATACGTGATGCAGACATTTAGGGTATTTGTTGCTTATGTGCCAAGTGTACAAGTTGTGTCGAGTATCTGGGAAGACGGTAACAATAGCCTTCTTCATTGTCAAATTTTGAATGGTGATGATAACTTCAGGTGCTTTGTTGTTCATGGCTTCCAGTCACGTCTTAAACAACCATATAAAAGAACTCTCGCTCTCATTCCTTAACAATGGGAACCCAAATAAGATTGGATGATAATGATAATTAGCGCCTATGAAAAGAGCGAACGATATCAAGTACTTATTGGTACGGCATGTGGTATCGAAAGTCACAACATTCCCAAAATATTGATAAGCAAGTCTCGAACGACCGTTGACCCAAAATATTGAGTAGTTCAGTGCTCGTCATCAAGATTAAACTCGTAAGTAAACTGCGGGTCCTTCATCTACATCTGCTTCAATAGGAAGAGCTTTTAAATTATATAAGGCTTACTAATATAATTAACTAATCTAAAGATAAAAATCCCATCCAAGATAGTATTAACTTTCAGTGACACTTTTGTAACTAATATATAGTGTTTGCAAATTTATGTCACGTTGAATACTTATATATAAAATCTAAATAGATATTAGTTATGTTATGATCAATGTAGTTTAAAACTTAAATTAAAAAATATTATTATATTTGAAGATAAATCTGACTTTGTAAGTATGCTTATTATATACTTTGTTAAATTTTGGTTATATTTTATCAAAACTTTTCTTATTACAAGGTTTTGAACTATCTTATCCATTGGTTAAACTTTTTAATTTTTATATAATTATCTAATATAATAATTTCAGTTTTCTCTGTATATTTTACTGGTGGACTCTATCTGCTTTAAAAATGTCACGTCATCCTTATTTAATTTGTCGTGTTGATTAACTTTTGTAAATAAGATGCAATAAAAAAATATATGGACCAAAATTTTCTCTATTAAAATTAAACTAATATTTAGTTAACGTTATGGGCAACCCTTTATTTTTAAAAGATACGTAGAATGTCTTATGAAATAGCAAATTGATCTCAATATGTTCTCCGCATATTTTTATAAATTAAATTTATTTTTTTCTTTGATTTAATAAACTTCTAATTTTTGTTCATTTATTTAGTTACAAATCAGAGCAAAAATACTTAAGGTCATTGCTTATTAATATTTCACCACAACGGTTAATTTGTTTTATTTAAATGAAGTTTATCCATTTAAAAATAAAAGTGACTATCTTTGATGAAACAACCATGAAATCATAAAATTGTGTAACATATTTAATTATGGAATAAACGATTGTGTTATTAAAATCGTCCGTACTTGGCAGGGGTTTCTAGGCTAATAAGCTTAGTTGTCTGGAACATGACAAAGAAAGAGGGAAAGAGAGACTTAAGGCTTCGTTTGACAAAACTTTTTTTTTTTAATTTTTTTAAAAAAAATAAATTTAAAGAGCAGTATAATTTTTTTTTACAAAAACAAGTGGGTGTTTGATAACCAAGTTTTTTTTTGGTGTTTGATAATCCAATTTTTTTTGTGGTGGTTTGCGGTGGCGGTGGCTGCCGGTGGTGGGAGGGTGATGGTGGTCTAAAAAAAAACCAACACTGAAAAAAAAATCAATTTTTGGAGTTTTTAAAAACAACCTTGATTTAAAATTTGAGTTTTTAAACTGAAGGAAAAAAAAAAGGAAAATGGTCACAGAACGCAACTTATTTTTTTCAGTTTCCAAAATTGAAGAAAAAAACTAAAAAAAAAAAGTTGTCAAACAGGGCCTTAGAGGGATCCAACGATATGTTGACAGGGTGTTATCGGCTACTGTAAATGAAAGTTGGGGTGTTTTGGCTCCGGACAACGAAAAAAGGCCAGCGAAGAGACTTTATAGGCGAATAACTGTAAGTGAGAGGCTATGTCTACACCTTTAATTTATATATATATATATATATATATATATATATATGTGTGTGTGTGTGTGTCATTCCACCCCGTCTATCATTAAAAGATCAATAATTGTCTTCAGTTCATATCGTTTTAGCGACAACAATAAGGTAAAAAGTATAAGGAGGATGGAAATATATAGCATTTGTAGATGAGATAAGTTTACAGATTAAACCAATTCAAGATGAGCAACCATTTTTAGATTATAGAGTGAGGGTCCGTGACATGTAGAAGGCAATTGTCCTGTCTTCGACATTATTTTTGCTCATCGTCTTACTGTGAGATAAGGATCTAAATTTCTCATAAAACTGTCATCCGATGAAGGACAATTTAGTCGTTTTACAATTTTAGAGTTCGAAGAGTGGGATGTGCAATTTTTCGAGTCCCATGTAGTTTACTATGATAATTTGAATTTTCATGTGAAATTTCATTGTAATTGAACCATTATAAATTAAACTTTGGTGTCTAAATTTTGCAAAGAAAAAAATCAGCACCTTTGGACATATATTTATGGTTGCAGAAAGCGAAAAAGACATAAATTTTCAACCTCTAACAACTTAAACCAGAAAGAATATGAATATGATGATCAGACGCTTGACATGAACTAACCCACTAAAATGCAAGATTCGGTTGGTTGAATTTATGGAACCCGAAGGCTTGGTCTAACCAAATCCGACATAACAGTGCGAGTGTGGAACTCATGCTGTAATGAATTCTATACGGACCTAATTGATGGTGATTTTTAGGAGAATCATGTTTGACCAAGGAGCACATATGCGAGCCACGCCTGTCTATCCCTTGAAGCACAAGCCTGCTTTCTCCTTTCTCTTTACCCCTTGCATTTTGCTCCTAGTGAAGCGTGGCTTGCACTAGATGGACGCTAGGACACCAAGAAGTGACGTAAATCTGCCGAGATTATATTTCTCCCTTTATGGGTCAAAGTGGAAAGTAAAGAATTACATTATACATATTCCAAGTGCAATCATGCACGCAACTATGAAGTCTGCACTTTTTTGCTTTCTTTTTGGCCAGACGTTCCACGAGGGAACTTACAGGGAATCGCAGCAGCATATTATTCAAAGAAGGAAATCAGACTTAAGAAAAAGAATATACATCACACGGAGTTAATTACCTATCTCTTACATCATTGCTATTCTCTCTTCATCACGTACCGCCTAAACCGTTAATACATATAGTAATCTGTACGTGTGTATGTGCGCGCCCGCAAACTGTAGCTAAGTAACATACACATAACTAGAATATCCACCCAAAAGGCTTGTGCTTTTCCTTGACAATCCAACTCGCTCAAACCAGGCTTCACGCGGGTCATGGACTAAGTGCTGTTTTGGTGACCCAACAAAACCTTAAAACATACTCGGTCTTTGTCATTTGCTTCGAGTTTTCGTTGCGTTTGGTTCAATGTAATCACTAACAAAACCTTAAAACAAGTCAAGCACCAGCAAAACGAGGCAAGCTTGTTTTTGGGAACTCAAATGCACCCCTGAAGCAACATCATTCAAAGTACCTACAGGAGTCCATTCAACTCTTCTCCTGTGTCGAGTAATAAAGGAGTCTTCTGTGTATCTTCGTTCGCTTTCATTATATTATAATATGCGCTTTTGCATTGAGGCATGTGACTAACGTTGCGTGCAAGTTGGTATCAAAGCCCTACCACTACCCATACAACATTGTTAATTGCACTATTGGCTTAATAACTAAACATAAGAATTACCCTCGATCAAAACTACCTTACATGAATATGAGCTATCAAAGTACCTATAGAAGTTACTGGTACTGACGTATGGACTAGTAACGATTACAGCCATCATCTCTTTGTTGTAATAAAGCTTCGCTTTGTTGTAATAAAGCAAGCTTTCGACATTAATGGTGGGACTCATCTATTACTTGCAGACACAACTCTTTCTTTTTTCCCTTTGCTTTAGGGAGATGGCTGCTTTCACATCACATTGCAATCATATACTTACTTTCACATTTTTAAAGTTGAAGGGGTATTCATGCAGTGCAAGAAGAAAGAAAAGAGGAGGAGACACAAGGGTGCGTAGGTGCTGTGTGGGGGGTAGGGAACTCCTTTATGCATGTCTTCCAACACCATATAATTCTATTCTCGTATTGCATTGGTATAATTCAGAACAGAATGAGGACAATGTATTGCGGTGCCGGAGTGAAGAAGGTGGCTCAATACGAGGGATATGAGAGTTTGAATTGGTGACCTAGACCCCCATCTTGCGAGCCGTGAATAGTTGGCCCGTGTCTTTGACAGGCCGAAATAAGCACGAATAATCCAGAATTTAAGAATACGGATTCATAGCAAATCAATAATATATCCCTAAATGCAGTATGTGCAAGTTAAATAGGCAACCCAGTTCAATTAAAACAACAAAATTCAAAAGATATAGCCAAACATTGAACGACCTAAATTGCAACATAACAACCCTTGTCTCATTGTCCAAGGCCAGTGACGACAACCTTGTTACAATATGTCATGATGGATACAACAGGAAACTACTTTCTTTTGCCCATCTCACGCTTCCAATGCTGCTGATGCATCTACTTTTCTTCGGAGGAGATTGCAGTTACTTTGGAGATGGTTGATGTGCTTTGGTTCAGTTGTAAAATCACAAGTCCTGTATATCCCTGCTTCAAGTCTATCTTGCTTCGCAGCATCCTCTTTTAATCATGGCATAGATGGGCCAGCCAGCTTAAGCCCAACACCAGAATCTCAGCTTTTGCCTCCCCTCAAATAGCTTGGGCTATGTCTAAATGTCCTTTTGCTGGAATAAATTTGGGCCAGAAGCCACTTTGGGCCAGGCTAAGACTCTTTACCGAGTCAAGCATAGTATACTTCCTTAGTTCCAGCATTCCAGGCCCCTAATGAAAGTTACAAATTACAAATAATAAGCAACACAAAAACGCGGTGGAATTCGTTTTAGTAAAATGTTGAATGTTGTTGAATAAAATCTCAAACTGTTAGAGAGCACTTAGCATTACTATCATGCTTGACATTCTTTTTCACGTGCAATTTCTTTTATTTAATTTTACGTGGAGAGAGATTGATGAAAAATATTCAAGGTGTACCACTGTCAAGTGTACAGATAAAAAAAGTTAAATTTACACTATCTTGAAGGGAATATCAAATGTGAGCCAAAATTATTGAACGTAAGACCTTGTGCCACGAAAAGCTCTGATACTTTTTTAAATCTTGGTTTGTTCTAAAAGTTTAACCTGTTAAATAATCTACTCATTTCGTTATGAACAAACAATACTAGTGGCTGATACTGAAAAATAAGCATGATTTATAGTTGAAAGATTAAGCATTAAGGTAGACAAAGCACCAAGAAATATGGGTCAAACTTTGAACTTTTTGGAGGAAAATGTACAGAGTATTGAATGCATTATTGAAGAAAGCGGGAATTTAGTTCACTGTCATGACTTTCGTATGTTTTTGTAAACTAGTAAGGATCACGTGCTTTGCACGATAAATAGTGATTTAATATAAGAAATATTTTAAATCTTAGTTAAAAAATAGTTAAAATTAATCAATAGGACTATTATAATTAAACGATAATAACAAATCAGTTGTTAAATACTCAAAATATGAAAAGTTCATTAATCCAAAACATGATCTTACTTTCAAATCTGAATTTTTCACGTCAATTCTCACTAATATTTTTCACTATTTATCATACTTATTTTTTCGTCACATCAAGTTGTCGTTAAACAGACTGTTCTATATTATATCTTGTTATCTAAGGTACACTAGCATTACAATTAGTCTCAAACATCTCTCACAAATATCTAACTCTCGTGAAATACTACAAGTTTGATTGTACAAGGATAAAAATTAAAAAAAATTTTAGAAATAATTAATATCAAATGTTTATATTGGAGTATTGACATTTTTTTCTACAAGCACCACTATTAAAGTTCAAAATATCATCACTTATGATTTTCGGTATTATTTATCACCTATCGTGTTTCTTTCTATCCATTTATGGCTAGTTCTTGTAGCGATGATTATTAGGGGTTAAATTAAAAAGATTTTGTAACTGTTTTTACATGTTTACCCATTGTAGGCATTTTTTTATTTTACTTCTCTCTCCATTTAGTCATTCACCAACCCATTTTTCTCTACAAAATCAATTTTTTCTTGCCCCTCTCTCTCTTGGGATAGAATGAGAAACTCATAAAATAAGACTTATATTTTAAACAAGTGTCAAATATGATCAAATAATTTGGGAGGGAGTATGAGTTTTATGTATCTCTTATTTTAGGATTAACGTACAAAGCAAGTCTTTTTCAACTTTTTCTATCTTTAAGTTTCAACGTTTGAATACAATTTGTTTAAAACGACGCTTAATTGTAATTATAATTTTTTTTTACTTTTCAATTAAAAAAAATCTATAATGTAGCCTAAATTTCTCTTAATAGTGTACTCTAAAGCTCTCTTTTATATTTATCTAGCATGACCTTGTTCATTGTAGTAGGAAAAAAAGACTATTAATTTAGTTGTAGATGTAATTTAGCATATATTTGCCTTAAGATTTTTATTTTTAACCCAGACTTCACCTACTCATCTAAAAAGTATATGTACATATGTGTCTGTGTGTGTCCTTTTGAAATTCATATTAGAAAATGTACGTGCGAAGTTGACATCAGATAGTGGAATGAACTAAGTATTTCAATAATATTCACAAACCTATGTTTTTCACCCTATATTTATATATATGCATTAGAGTTTTAATATAGATACAAATTCAACAAAGTTCATTAAGAATAATTCGTAACCCAGATCATTCATTAAATAAAGACCCGTATCATCAAAATAAAAAGAAAAAAATGGCATAAGGTTTTGAGAGTTAAGAAAATTATAGGATTAATTACATCAATGACCTTGAGGTTAGGATACAATTACAAGTATACCCGTTAGTTGGAATAAATAACACTTATGTCTTGACCAAACAAAAATATTGAAAGGATTTAAAGATCAAAATGCCCGTCACTTAGGAATGTAATTCTTCAAATGTCATTCTTCATCCCTTTATCTCACCCATACAGCCCCACTACCACTACCATCATCCATTTAGATTTTTGAGCTCCAACACACACATACAAAAGACAACATACACATACCCACACGCACACATACCCACACACACACGCCCTTTCCCTTCCTCCCCAGCCCCTCAACCGGCTACAACCACAGCCACAATTACATCCAACCATCATTATGTTCTTTAACTTTTTCACTTTTCTTCAGCCTTCTCACCCTAATCAATTGTCACAGCTTTCTCATTCTACTTACTTGCAACAAACCATCACAATTCAATAAACCAAATGAACATAAATGAAAATTTGAATTTGGGGTTTAAAATTTGGAAGAAGATGTATAAAATTTCTTGTTTGCATCAAACTATTATGCAACATCATGGCAGTTGCCGTCAATAACTACCACCAGATCAGCCTTCCACCATTGACGTTCGCCGGTGCTGGGATGATGTGGCTAGTGAGGCTGAGCCAGTTTGTCGACATTCATTGTGAGTGATTGCGGAGGAAGGTGCGGTGACGGGATGAGAGGATAATTTGGGTTAAAATCCTAATTTGAAAAATTAGGATTTATAAAATTGTATATTGCATATGCCTTGTAGATACAAAATGAAAGGAGTATCAACATTTAATAAGTATGTATCAACATAAGAAAAATATTTTTTTAACGAATCAATATGGCTTTACCTTTTAAGATTCAATATCATTTACTGTAATTCACCCTAACCTCGAGGACATGAGTCCCAAAATTATAAGAATCCACCTAGTTGAACTTGTAGATATTCTGGTTTTATCATATGTCAATAAATTTAAATTTGTAATTGTTAACCCTACGGTTATTTAACCTAGGATTATATTTGATTTTGATGATAACTAACATTGATGATTATGCTGTCTAACATGCAATGAAGCAATAGGAACAATCTCACACTCATGCAAATGGAAAATTAGACGAGCAAATCGTTTAAAGACTCTCAACGGAACGCATCAAAGAAGGATTTCGTCGATTTAACTTTACTATGCTTTATTTCCTTCTTTGTAAACTAGACGTAGAGAGATGTTCGTTACGATGACTGTATACCTAGAATTTGCCCATAGGTTTCCCTTACATGCATAAAAGTTTTTCATTCTTTGAAAACTAGGAAACTGCATTTTCTGGAATGCAGTCGACTGCATTGGATTGCAGTCGACTGCAACTTGGGCAGTGAGGTATTACAGTCGACTGCATTGGAATGCAGTCGACTGCAATACTTCCAGTAGCCTATTACAGTCGACTGCATTGGATTACAGTCGACTGCAAGTTGGAAATTTTGAATTTCCAACGGCTACTTTGGGAATACAGTCGACTGCAATGGGACATTGCAGTCGACTGCAATAGCCGTTTGGCGCATTTAATGCTCCACCTAATTCCAAACGGTCATATTCTTTCCCACCTCTATAAATACTCATCTTGGGCATAGTTTTGATTCATCAATTGCATTCAAAGCTCTCTTATCCTTCATATTCTCAAAGATCAAAGCAATTGTTCAAATCTCTCTTGTTTCATTGATTTCTCATCTTTTTCAAAAGAGCATTTATTGTGAGCTTACATTTGAGAGTTATACACTTTCATAAGTCATCATACACTCATCTTTCTTGTTCTAGTGCTTAAACTTGTACTCATCTACTTTTTGAGAGTGAAATCTTGTACACATTTCTTCATTGAAAGGTTCTTGTATCAAAGCTTGGGGTTGTCAAGCTTTGGAGCTTTGGGTTTGTCAAAGCTTGTTCTTGATGTGGGCATAGCATCAAAGGATTGTAAGAGGTTCGATCTTGACCCGTAAGGAAGATCATACTAGTGGATTCTAGGGCCTTTCAAGGGACTTCCTTGAAGGGGTGGACGTAGGCTTGTGGGTATATCAAGCCGAACCATTTAATTCTCCTTGTCAAGTATCTCTAAACCCTTCTCTCTTTACATTATCATCTTACATTTGTGTTGAGAT
Source organism: Escallonia herrerae (assembly GCA_033070095.1). Taxonomy (NCBI): domain Eukaryota; kingdom Viridiplantae; phylum Streptophyta; class Magnoliopsida; order Escalloniales; family Escalloniaceae; genus Escallonia; species Escallonia herrerae. The sequence continues at coordinate 1,737,079 of JAVXUP010000001.1, read as the reverse complement.
TGGTTGTTTGCTCATTTAAGTTATTGAGATTGAGGTTTGTTGTTTGTTAATTTTTAAAGTAGTCTTAAAACCCTATTCACCCCCCCTCTAGGGTTATTTTATTGGTTTCAAGTGGTATCAGAGCCTCGGCTCTTGTTATATTGGGTAACGCCAAGAGAGTTAATCGATCATGGCTTACGTTGGGGGTATGGAGGGTAGTTCTACCCAGTGTTATTAAAGGCGCAGGCGCACCTAAGGGGCAAAAGGTCCCCGGAGCCTAGGCGCAAGGTGCAGGCGCGCGCCTTTTCGAAGCGAGGCGCAATATTAAATTAAATAAAAATAAATAAATAATAATACACTAAAACAATAAATTATGTAAAAAAAAATAAGAACAAGACAATTAACAAACTTCCAAACATTAGAAAAAGTTTCAAGTTCCATCACGCAATAATTTGACAAGTTTCCAACATAAGAGAAGTTTTAAATCCGCTGACAAATAACAAATCACCAAACACTAAGTGAACATAACACCACCATCCTCATCATCGCTAAGAGCCAAGGCAGCAACACTTTCTTCAAATGGAATCAAACAACCGTCTACATAGTCAATTTCGTAAGCTAAAAGAGGAAAAAATTTGCTGCAATTGACACTCAATTGTTGTTACGTACAATCAATTGCTTTCACAAACACCTCTCAAAATACATTTCCTAAAGCTACTTTTCAAGCATAACTGCTCATATTACAAACCACATTTATCAAGTATTTATCGATATTAATCAGCAAGAAACAATTCTGCTGTTCAATAGGACCAATTATAGTGTGTGGAAAGTTAAGATGAAAATCTACTTAGAGTCTCAAGACTACGAGATGTGGGATATTGTTGAGAATGGCCCATACGTTCCGATAAAGGTGGTTGACAAGGTTGAAGAGCCAAAATCCAAATCGGAGTATAGTGATCATGATAAAAAGATGATTTGTATGAATGCTAGAGCGAAAAATTGTCTTGTTTGTGCTTTAGACACTAATGAACTCAATAGAGTCATTATGTGTAATTCTGCTAAGAGTATTTAGGATACTCTTCAAGTAACTCATGAAGGAACTTCTCTCCTTAGAGATTCCAAGATGAACTTATTGTTTAGAGATTATGAGTTATTCCATATGCTTCCAAATGAATCCGTTACGGATATGAATACTCGTTTCACTAACATTGTAAACCCTTTGAAGCAATTGGGCAAGGAATTCACTAATGGTGATCTTGTAAGAAAAGTGATTAGGTCCTTACCAAGAGCTTGGGATGCAAAGATCACCGCCATTCAAGAATTGAAGAATCTCAATATCTTTCCTCTTGATGAATTGATGTGCTCACTTATGACGTACGAAATGCAAATCAAGACCTTTGATCAAGAAGACGTCAAGAAGAAGCCTACATCAATTGCCCTTAAAGCTTCATCTTCAAACCTTGAGTCAAGCGATGATGAAGAAGAATTTGATGAAGAGGATGTTGCAATGATTGCAAAGAACTTCAAAAAGTTCATGAGGTTTAGAAGGAATGGTGGGAGAAGGCAACAAAATGCTAGCAACGAAGAGAAGCTTTGCTACAAATGCCACAAGCCGGGACACATGAAGATGGATTGTACCATATACAAAAGGGAAAAGAAGGAAAGAAGAGATGCATGGGAAAGAGTTAAAAGGAGACAACTCTCCAAGAAAGAGAACAAAGAGAAGGAAAAAGCAATGAATGCCGAACATACTCCAACTTGGAGTGACTTCGATTCAAGTGATGAAGATGATGAGAAGAACGAACAAGCAAATGTGTGCTTCATGGCAAATGATGAGGTAAGCTCCTTTTCCGGTAGTGATAGTGATAGTGAAAGCTTCGAAGATGCTTATGATAGCCTATATGAGGAATCCAAGAAAATTTTTAAGAAAAATATTATTTTATCAAAAAAATTCCTTGAGGCTAATAAGCAAATTGAGAAGTTGAGAGTGGAAAATAATGAGTTGCATGCCAAGAATGATTGCATTTCCAACCATTTATATGTAAAACATGTGAATAATGACTTGGTTGAATTGATTGCTAACACTCCTAGCTCAAAACAAATCTCTTGCAAAACTTTGGTTTTAGAAAAACAAAATGAAGATTTAAAACTTGAGATTTGTGATTTGAAAAAATGTCTTCAAAAATTTGTTGATGGTCAAAACAATTTGGATGTCATGCTTGGACGCCAAAGATTTGGCCTAAACAAAGGTGGTCTTGGATTAGATCCCTTGGCCTTACCTCCTAAAATCTTTCAACAACAAGCTAGGTTGAATACTCATTCAAAACAATCAAAGAACTATTGCACACCATTTACACATTGTGGTTGGTGCAACAAGAAATGGCATACGACTAATTATTGTCCTTGTAGAATTGTTTATGTTAGAGGTAGAAAGAAGATGTGGGTTGTGAAAGGTCAAGATTACAAATGCAAGACTAACACCCAAGGACCCAAGAAAATATGGGTACCAAAAGTCACTACTTGATTTGTGTTTATAGGTATGTCTCAAAGCAAAATCTAGTAGCAAGAAGTGGATTCTTGATAGTGGATGCTCAAGACATATGACCGGTAACATATCTCTTTTCACCTCAATTGATCTTATAGAAGGAGGAAAAGTGACCTTTGGTGACAACGCACAAGGAAAAATCAAAGGTAAAGGAACTATAGGTAAGGAACCACATTCAATTGAGAATGTGTTATATGTTGAAGGTTTGAAGCATAATTTGCTAAGTATTAGTCAATTTAGTGATAAAGGTTTTAGAGTAATCTTTGAGGCTTCTCATTGCACTATACAATCCTTGAAGAATAATGAAACTATTTTGGTAGGAAATAGAGATGACAATGTTTACTCTATTCAATTGAATGATCTAGCTAACCGAGATGTCAAGTGTCTTAGTGCTATTAGTGAGACATCTTGGCTTTGGCATCGAAGACTTGGACACATGCATATGGAGCATTTGAAGGATATTTCAAGCAAAGAACTTGTGAGGGGACTCCCGAAGATCAAGTTTGAGAAAGACAAAGTATGTGATGCTTGTCAAATGGGTAAGCAAAAGAAAGTCTCTCACAAACCGAAGAAAATGGTATCTACTTCTAGACCCTTGCAATTACTTCATATGGATTTATTTGGACCAATCCCTACTACTAGTCTTGGTGGTAAATCATATTGTTTTGTTATTGTTGATGACTATTCTCGCTATACTTGGACTTTCTTTTTGGCCACCAAAGATGAATCTCTAAATGTGTTCACTTCATTTGCAAAACGTATTCAAAATCAAAAAGGATATTTGATATCCAACATTCGAAGTGATCATGGTAGAGAATTTGAAAATTCAAAAATAGGAGCCTTGTGTGATGACTTTGGGATATCACATAATTTTTCGGCTCCTAGAACTCCTCAACAAAATGGTGTTGCCGAAAGAAAGAATAGGTCTTTGCAGGAAGCGGCAAGAACAATGCTTAACGAATATGGTTTACCTAAGTACTTTTGGGCGGAGGCGGTCAATTGTGCTTGTTTTGTTCTCAATAGAGTTATCTTGCGAAAAATTTTGTTAAAAACCCCTTATGAGCTTTTTAATGATAAGAAACCTAAGGTGAGCTTTTTTAGAGTCTTTGGTTGCAAATGCTTTATTTTAAATACTAAGGATCACCTTAGCAAATTTAATTCCAAAACATTTGAGGGTATTTTTCTTGGCTACTCTAATAATAGTATGGCATATAGAGTCTATAATAAAAGTACTTTGGTTGTTGAAGAATCCATTAATGTTACTTTTGATGAGACTAATCCTTTTCTTCGGAGGACTAACATTGTTAATGTAGATGATGTGGACAATGAAATGAGAACTTTGGATATAAGTGAAACAATACAAGACAACCACAAAGAAATTATTCAAGAAGAACAACAATCAAGCTCTCAAGAGGAAGACAAGGAAGCAAGCAATGATGTTTCAAACTCGGACTACTCTCAAGAATTACCAAAAGATTGGACTTACAAAAAGGATCATCCAAGCGATCAAATCTTAGGTAATCCTTCGAGTGGGGTAAGAACTCGACACTCTCTTCAACAACATGTTAATTTAGCATTTCTTTTCCAAATTGAACCGAAGAACTTCTCCGAAGCTCTACATCATGAATCTTGGATGCTTGCTATGCAAGAAGAGCTAGTTCAATTTGAAAGAAATCAAGTTTGGACCCTTGTGCCTAAACCTCAAAACTATAGGATTATAGGCACAAAATGGGTATTTAGAAACAAACTTGATGAATCCGGAATCGTGGTTAGAAACAAGGCTAGATTAGTGGCCCAAGGTTATAACCAAGAGGAAGGAATTGATTTTGATGAAACTTATGCACCGGTAGCTAGACTTGAATCTATTAGAATGCTTTTAGCTTTTGCTTGCTATAGAGATTTTAAACTCTTTCAAATGGATGTCAAGAGTGCTTTTCTAAATGGTTTTATTTCGGAGGAGGTTTATGTGGCTCAACCTCCCGGCTTTGAGCATGAAAAATTTTCAAACCATGTTTTCAAGCTTAGCAAAGCTCTTTATGGTTTAAAACAAGCTCCTAGAGCTTGGTATGAAAGGCTAAGTAGTTTTCTTTTAGAAAATGGTTTTTCAAGAGGAAAACTTGACACCACTTTGTTTATCAAATCTAAGGGCAAGGACTTATTGTTTGTGCAAATTTATGTTGATGACATTATATTTGGTGCTACTAATGGATCCTTGTGCGAAGAGTTTGCTTCTTGTATGAGTAAGGAGTTTGAAATGAGCATGATGGGAGAACTCACCTTCTTCCTTGGATTGCAAATCAAACAAAGCAAGGATGGAATCTTTATCAACCAAGCCAAATACACCAAAGAGCTACTCAAGAGATTCGACATGGAAGCATCAAATGCTTTTGACACTCCAATGAGCTCTTCATTAAAGCTTGATAAAGATGAAAATGGTAAGGATGTTGATATTAAACGCTATCAAGGTATGATCGGATCACTTCTTTACCTTACCGCAAGTAGACCCGATATAATGTTTAGTGTTTGTTTATGTGCTAGATTTCAAGCTTGTCCTAAGGAATCTCATTTAGTTGCCGTAAAGAGAATCCTTAGATATATTAAGGGCACTCACGATTTAGGGTTATGGTTTCCTAGAAACACGTCATTCTTTGACCTAGTTGGTTACTCCGACGCCGATTTTGCCGGTTGTAAAACCGAGCGAAAAAGTACTAGTGGAGGTTGCCAATTCCTAGGTCACTCTCTTGTTTCTTGGAGTTCCAAAAAGCAAAACTCGGTTGCACTCTCTACCACCAAAGCCGAATATATGGCGGTTGGTGCTTGTTGTGCACAAATTCTTTGGATGAAACAAACCCTTTTGGATTTTGGACTCAAGTATGATCACATACCTATCTTATGCGATAACACTAGTGCCATTGATTTGAGCAAAAATCCCATCCAACATTCACGCACTAAGCACATAGAAATCAAACACCATTTTATCCGTGATCATGTGCAAAAGGGTGATATTGTTCTAGATTTCGTGGACACAAATCACCAACTAGCGGATATCTTCACTAAACCGTTAGATGCAAAGAGGTTTACCGCTCTTAGAAGAGAACTTGGCATGTCTTCACTTATGTGACTAGGTTATTTTTGTGCTAATTGCTCTTTACATGCTTGAGCATTATCTCATATGCTTATAGCATGCTTTGGTTGATTTTTCCTTTCCAAACATCGTTGGTTTTATTGATATTTATTTATCTTAAAAATAAAAAAAAATATTTGCACACTTTTATTGCTATATTCAAATGTATAATCTTTTTTTAAGACTGATTGACTTTGTGCATTGAAGTCGACTGCATTGGTCAATACAGTCGACTGCATTGGGGAATGCAGTCGACTGCATTACGGGGGAAGGGCATAAATCGTGCCCAGATCTATTTTTCTGCAGAAACCTTCTCTCTCTACCCTTTCTCTCTTCGAAAAAAGGCTCTCATCTCTCCTTGGACTCAATTCTCCTCCGTTTGGCTTGAAATTGGTACGTAAATCCTCCCAAATCTCATTCTACTTCATGATTTACATACTTTCTCTAATCCATTTCATCTACATTGTTCATAATCGGTTGAAATTCGAATTGCTCTCTATAGAATATTTCTTCAGATCTACTTCAATCTAGTATGCTTCTATATGATTTAATGCTTGATTCATATTCAGGGATGCTTATTACATGATTCTACATAGTTTAATTACTTGCATTCATGCAAAATTCGAATTTCCCCAATTTTCATAAACTAGGGTTCTTCATTTGTCAAAATTTCTTCAATTGTTTATGCAATTGCATGTTTCATCATTTGATTCATGCTTAGTTATGTCTATTACTCGATTGTACATGGTTAATTTCATTCAATTTGTCTAAAATTGAATTTTTCCCAAAATTGCATAAATTAGGGTTTATCTTCCCAAAAAAAAAAATTCATTTTTTTTATTCATTTATCTTACATTTATTATTTCTCTGTTTAGACTATTTCAAGTATGGCAAGAGAGAAACGTGCACGTGCCAGTTCATCTCGCTCACGAGCTGCACCCGAGCCCGAGCCCGAGCCCGAGCCTATCGCGGTAGAGTTTGATCAAAATCGATATCGGAACCGCGAGGCTGCCGATCGCTTTTCTGCACAACTCTCTTCACCTTTGACTCCAGGTTTGCGACTGGATACTCCATTCAACATAGGTGTACTTAGATGCCTTCAGGATTGTTATCTAGATCGCCTCACCGATATGAACACTATTCTATATTATCCTGATGCAATCTGCTTATTTTATGCGAATTTGACTTGGAACATTTCCTCTGAGTCATGTACCCTCTCCTCCTATGTTTTTGGACGCCGCATTTCATTCTCACAATCACGTCTAGCCACTCTTCTAGACCTCCCCGATAGTGGCTTCTCTTTTTCGTTAGAAATGATCCCTGTCGCTGGTCAGTCACATTGGTTTGACCGACCTTTTACTATTGAGGAACAGCTTCGACACACACTTCATTTTCGACAGGTTCGGGTTGCGAGCAAACCCAGCCTACGTGACCTACCTCCTCTCTCTCGTCTGTTCCATCATATCATCGCTCATAACGTCATTCTTCGAACCGGCGGTCTTTCACTCGTCTCTTACTTAGACGTTCAGCTCTTGACCTTCTTTCGTTCAGGCACACCGCTTAACCTCCCTCGTCTCATCATGTTAAACATGATTAGGAGTGCCTCACATCCTGCCTTAGCTATACCTTATGGCCTCCTACTCACTCACATTCTTGCTGCCTTTGACATACCTCTTCTGGGTGAGTATATTGAGGTTACTAGGCACATCGTACTAGACTGCTCTACCCTTCGTAGGAAGGGCCTTTTAGATGATCGTAACCATTTCTTACTTGAGCCTTAATTGGAAAATGTCATTGTCGATGATGATGATGAGGATGATGATGATGGTGATGCTGATGATGATGATGATGATGTTGATGGTGATGATGATGATGCTGCTGATGCTGATGATGATGCTGGGGGAGATGCCGGTGATGGGTTTGATCGTGATCCACCTCCGTTGATCATTCCGAGTACACATGAGGCGGGCACTTCTTCCGGTCCCTCTACTTCCGGATATGAAGAGATCCTCACACGCTTAGATATGATGCAACAGCATATGCATGCCGGTTTCAGTCGGATGGATCTTGCCCACAGCCAGCTCAGTCGACGCCTTTCTTGCATGGAGGATCATTGTGGGATTCAGTGTCCCGAGGAGGACATCTTTCATCCCCCTCCTCCACCATCGGGTCCTTAGGCGTTAGGACATGCTTTATGTTTTTTTTATGCTTATCAAACTCAATTATGTATCTCAAAAACTTATCATGGATCCTACTCTTAGTATTGTATTAGCACTCTTAATTCACGCTTATCTTACTGCCGCTGGTTTAAAATTTATGTGCTATTTTCATACATGTGCTTGGTACACCTTTTGATGGTCATTCAAGTATTTTTTTCTCTTGTTTAAATGCCCTTGTTGGCTATATTGCTTATCCATGGATGGATACATAAGTTGATCACTTTCACACACACCCTTGATCTTTTTTTAATGATGTCAAAAGGGGGAGAAAATATTGTTGAATATTGTTGATTCATGTGGATTTGATATGAGCATATATTACTTGAGTTAGGGGGAGCCCTATATTGCTTAAGATAGGGGAGCCTTTTATGATTTCTTCTCATGACCCCTTATAGTTTATAATTAAGATTGTCATGCTTCTTTGCGTTCATTATCTTATATATCTCATATTATTTGAATCAATGTTTGTCATCATCAAAAAGGGGGAGATTGTTAACCCTACGGTTATTTAACCTAGGATTATATTTGATTTTGATGATAACTAACATTGATGATTATGCTGTCTAACATGCATTGAGTTGATGAAGCAATAGGAACAATCTCACACTCATGCAAATGGAAAATTAGACGAGCAAATCGTTTAAAGACTCTCAACGGAACGCATCAAAGAAGGATTTCGTCGATTGAACTTTACTATGCTTTATTTCCTTCTTTGTAAACTAGACGTAGAGAGATGTTCGTTACGATGACTGTATACCTAGAATTTGCCCATAGGTTTCCCTTACATGCATAAAAGTTTTTCATTCTTTGAAAACTAGGAAACTGCATTTTCTGGATACAGTCGACTGCAACTTGGGCAGTGAGGTATTACAGTCGACTGCATTGGAATGCAGTCGACTGCAATACTTCCAGTAGCCTATTACAGTCGACTGCATTGGATTACAGTCGACTGCAAGTTGGAAATTTTGAATTTCCAACGGCTACTTTGGGAATACAGTCGACTGCAATAGCCGTTTGGCGCATTTAATGCTCCACCTAATTCCAAACGGTCATATTCTTTCCCACCTCTATAAATACTCATCTTGGGCATAGTTTTGATTCATCAATTGCATTCAAAGCTCTCTTATCCTTCATATTCTCAAAGATCAAAGCAATTGTTCAAATCTCTCTTGTTTCATTGATTTCTCATCTTTTTCAAGAGAGCATTTATTGTGAGCTTACATTTGAGAGTTATACACTTTCATAAGTCATCATACACTCATCTTTCTTGTTCTAGTGCTTAAACTTGTACTCATCTACTTTTTGAGAGTGAAATCTTGTACACATTTCTTCATTGAAAGGTTCTTGTATCAAAGCTTGGGGTTGTCAAGCTTTGGAGCTTTGGGTTTGTCAAAGCTTGTTCTTGATGTGGGCATAGCATCAAAGGATTGTAAGAGGTTCGATCTTGACCCGTAAGGAAGATCATACTAGTGGATTCTAGGGCCTTTCAAGGGACTTCCTTGAAGGGGTGGACGTAGGCTTGTGGGTATATCAAGCCGAACCATTTAATTCTCCTTGTCAAGTATCTCTAAACCCTTCTCTCTTTACATTATCATCTTACATTTGTGTTGAGATTGGTTGTTTGCTCATTTAAGTTATTGAGATTGAGGTTTGTTGTTTGTTAATTTTTAAAGTAGTCTTAAAACCCTATTCACCCCCCCCCCCTCTAGGGTTATTTTATTGGTTTCAGTAATTATATGCAAAAGTTAATAGAGGCAATAGTTGGTGTATCTTAATTTATAAAAAAAATGATAATACCTGGATTTAGGAACGGTTCTCTAAGAAGTAGGGACAATTAAGGTGCTCATTTTATCGATTTTGATATTGATAAGTTTTAAGGTTATGTTTTGATAAGGTTTTCTTTTAAGGTGAACAGAAACTTACAATCATATTTATACGATTGAGTTAGATCCACTCTCACATTTTTGTTACTTAAGGATGCATTAGTGAACTTTTAACCTCTTTAGTAGTAAATTATTTATTATTAACAAAAAAATATTGTAGTTTAAGCTCATCTTCTTAAAAGTAAAAATACACTTAAGTTTAGTAAATCTTTTATTTCTAGAAGGGTATTTTTAATGAAAAAGTCTGTAGCTATTTTAATATCTTGAGATTATTGTGTACACTAGGGCGAGATCGTTACCCATTTTGGTTATATGAATAGTCTTTTGTCACTAAAAGGTGCATTAATGGACCTCTTTAGCGTCAAAATGTTTATATTTAGGCAAGACAGTAGTAATTTAGCCTCATCTTCTAAAAAGTCAAAATATTTAGAAAACGTTTTAACTTAAAAAGAATATTTTTAAAAACAAAAATATTTAGTTATTTAACCCCTTGCATATAAAAACTTAAGAGTTTTCAAGTTAAAAAAAGTTATTAATCATTTGAGTCAGAAAAAATTAGACTATTTATTAATTGGGGTTCATTTAATCCTATTACTTTATAAGAGTGAAATATGTGAAGACAATAATCATATGAAATATGTTATCATGTAAATATATGATACCTCGGGATACAATGCATCATAGAAAGACAATAATCTTATGATGAATATGTTGTCATGAAATAAGGGTATCCTAATAATCTAATCGGAATGTAGAATTATGTACTTGCCACAAACTCAGATTATAATTAGGAACAAAATTGTATGATGAAATCAATTCTTATGCATTTAAAATTTTCTAAAGAAACTCCAGTTTTATTATAGTTTTCTTACACCAATATATCCATAATTGAAATCTAAAATTAAACTTCAGTTTTATGATAGTTTCAATGTACGAAAATGTTTACATTGATAATATATATATATATATATATATATATATATATATATTCACAATAATTAAAATTTGTAGCATACACATCAATATAAAAATATTAAATACAAAATTTAAAAAGGATTAAGTTTATGATAAAATATTCAATCTAGTTTAAGTAGATTATGTTTATATTGTTTAAGATTATAGAAAACATTGTTCTCTACAAGTTGTTTTCATTAATCGAAATTGATGGAGAAGATATAGTAGCTTGAGGTAGTTTAGCTTTCATGTGAATGGAAGAAGTAAGTTTTGATAGAAATTTTTTCAGTAATAAAAAATCAAGCAGGAGTTCAAGGGTGGTTTTATAGGTTTTCATAATTTTTTTTCTAAAAGACAAAAGAACCCTAACTCTAACTAAAGCATATATTCCTATAAGGATATTCTAAGGAATGATGCTTGATAACCTAAGAGAAGCCAAATACACTCTTATTTTTTAACAACACTCTAATTTAAAATGAGTATTTGATGGGAAAAAATGTTTCAAGTAAAGATTTCAGTTTAAAAAGGGCATTTTGAAGAAAATAATTAAATAAAAGAATCAACCATTAAATCCCAGTCAAGATTACATATGTATTCAGAAAATTCTAAAACTCTAGTTTTATGATACCTTCCTTATATCAATATGTCCGTATTAAATATCTAGAATCAAACTTCATGTTTACGACAGTTTCAATGTACTAATATGTCTACATTAAAATCTATATACATGCAGAATAATTCAAATCTGTAGCATACACATCAACATAGACATATAAAATATAAAATTAAAAGGATTAATATTGAATTTAGCTTAGGTATATTATATTTTTCTAAAAAAGCTTTAGAAACTATGTTCTCTATAAGTTGTTTTCTTTAATCAAATATGATGGAGAAGATGTAGTAACTCTATTGTAGCTTAAGTCAAAACATCACTTTACTCTGATAAAAGCGTATAGTCCAATAAAAATAATTTAACAAAAGAGACTTGATATTATATGAAAATTAAAAAAATACCCTTATTTTTTAAAACACTCATTAAAATAGGTAATTAATGAAATTTTTTTTTTTAATAAAAAGTCAAAACAATCCTTAACTCTAATAAAAATATATATTTCAATAATAGTATTTTAAGGAAAGATGCTTGATATCCTATTAGAAGTCCAAAACACCCTCATTTTTAAAGAAAACTCTAATTTAGAAAGAGTATTTAATAGGAAAGAAAAGATTAATCATTTAAGCCCATACATGCTTTTATATATGTATAGATACTATTTTAAGGAAAGATGCTTGATATCTTATGAGAAGTTCAAAACACCCTTATTTTTAAATAAAACTCTAATTTAGAAAGGTTTTTTTAATGGGAAAGAAAATATTAGTCATTTAAGTCTATACGTGATTTTATATATATATAGATATAGATAGATATAGATATAAATTAGGCGTATTGGCAATTGTATAGCCTGTGAGTTAACAAGATTTGCACGGGATATAATAGACTTTAAACTCTAGACGTAAGAGGAGCCATATTTTACTATGTATGTCATCTACCAATATTATAACTCCCATCTTGACTAAACATCGTTCTCTTTATCAAAACTTTTTTAGTAAAATTTATTTGTGACGGTAAAAAGGTGATTTAAAATTGTTGATGAAGATATTGACAAAAATGTCACTAACAAGTTATTAAAAAAAACATTATAGTCATTTTCTTACAATTCATTTCCTTGGAATCTGATTGCAGCAGAAATTTATCCTAATTCCTTCTCTTAAACCTTTAGTCTGCTGCATAGACGGAGACTCTGGAGTTTTAACTAAACTAAAGATACCCTATCTGGTTAATATGCGGAGGAGTCTTCATTAAACATCAATTGTGTACGATGCACTCCAGCGTGGGTTCCTCCTCCTTTTCTGCTTGTTCTTCATTTGGTTTCGTTTTGACCTCTGTGTTCTTTCCCCACAGGACTCCATAGAGTCCACCCGCTAGCAGTATAGCCCCACAAACACTGCCATGAAGAAAATACATAGAATGAATCAATACCAGAAACTGATCATGTATCAACAGTTAAATATGAGAAGTGGGTAATTCTGGTGTCATGCAATGGATCTCCTTTTCACTTAATAAATTGAAATAAGTTGAAGGCTTGAAATGTGGACAGTATATGGACCTTCCCAAGTGAAGAATTTCCTTCCATAAAATTGCTGAGAAGATGGCAGTTAAGATTAGTGCCAAAGGTGTGAACATGGCAGTAAACACTGGCCCTTTCCTCTCTATAGCCCAGAGTTGCAGCCAGTAAGTGATCCCCACCACAACTATACCCTATCATTTGCAACAGAGATTGTCAACTTTCTTAGAGATAAAACAGTATGTGAAAGGTAGCTTCTTTCTAGCCAAATAACCGGACATCAAATTCACATATCTGTGTTGTCTACACAACTTGTGGTGACCAATCCATCTGTGTCCCTACACAAAAATGTTACTGCAGCCTGTAGGACACATTTGGCACACGAGAAAATGTGTTATGGTTGTCAACCAAGAGTTGGACACAAGATCTGGAATGTCCAATTCAATAGGCTTTGTGTCTGTGGGGAGATTGGCCCTACAAGAAGGGCGTCGGCTTGAGTACTTGACATTGATCTTTCTATTAGCTAGCAGACTGAAAACAAGCTGCACTGGTGGAAGTTGAACTGAAAATTTATCTCTTATTATTGCATACCGTACTCTCACACGATCACATAGTCACCCTAATGCCACGCATTAGAAGGTCACTCGTAGATAACTATTGGTGTCTACTGCATTTTTTTTTATTTATTCACTAGAAACTTTTTTAGTTCTGCTCTACTTTTTAAAGCCGGAAAGATATGGAAAATTCAATTTACGATAGTTGTTTAGAGTAAGGAATGAGGGAACAAGAAACTTACACAGTATACAACAGAAAAAAGATTGGCATCCCATCCGAGCTTCCATGATGACATGTTCCTCTCCATAGCTATGGCCCAAATTGCCGATTGTATGCAGCTAAAGAAACATTGGAGAGTTACAAGACGCAGTTTTGCAGGGTACTGCTTCGTTAGCCAAGCCTGAAAAAACAGTGTTCATTAGTTAGAAAATCCAGAATATGAGAGAGAGAGAGAGAGAGAGAGAGAGAGAGAGGAACCTGCATAATAAGCCAGAAAGACCATACTGTGTTGGCTGAAAGCATCATAAGAGAGCCTTTCAGCAAATCCCCCTTGGAACTAAACCAAATAGAGACTTCCGTCGGGTTGGCTGGATACGAGAAGCTCATGAACTTTAAGGGAGGTCCCTTTACAAAGGCAAACACAAAAGCTCCGGAAACACCCACTATAGTACCCAACACCTTGGACAACCCATGGTATTGCTTTATCTGAATGCTTTCAACTCTGAAATGTCAAAATCAAGCTGATTAGTGCTAATTAAGCTCGATGTATATACACGACTAGCGAACTGATTCTCTAATGGTTTAGCTTTTACAGAAGATTGTAACATGCCTTAGTAGAACAGCTATCACAAAGGTAATGGCAGGAATTAAGTTAGTGCTGGCAGCAGCAAATGTTGCAGACGTGTAATCCAGTGCAACATAGAAGAGATTGAAACTTACTGTAATCCTGAAAATGTTCGAACATATGAATTTCATCAAGCTACAGTCTTACAGTATTGAGTTTAAGGTTCTTTTTGTCATGTTATAGGTTCATTTAAGCTCTGTTTGGGTACCTTTTCCCTGATCTTTCCCCTACCTCTTTTCACAACATTTTTTTTATGGTTCTTTTTTTCCTTTTAAGACAAAAATTCCAAATATATTTCATGAAACATGTTGGATATTTGAACATATATCCAGTATCACAAGACACTAAAGGATACATTAGCAAGTTAAAAAAGTATCCCTTTCTTCGTTGTCTAAAAACAAAATTGGAAAAGGCCTAGGCAACCGCACTTTCTGAAGACAAAGGACTTCTATAGTCTAATCGAAAAGTTCAATCACATGCCCGAATAAGGAAACCAAGAAGATCTTCCAGAGTAGGTTGTATGATAACCGAGCAGACTTGTTACTGAAACACAATTTTAAAAAATGAGTCAGCAAGCTAATAAGATGATGAAGTTCGTGAGGATAATACGACGTAAATGAGGGTATCAGTAACCTGTCGAGGAAGAAAGCGAATGGAGCTAAGAAAAGAGTTGCAATGGCTTGACGGTACACAACAAATACATAAGGATTCATTCCATGAGCTATTGCTGACTTGGAGAGCAAAGCCATGCCAGTGTAAACTAATTGTACAAAAAGCATTACAATAGAGGGCTTGTTCATCTCCATGGGAATTTCAGAGATTGTTTGGCCTCTTTGAAAGTTTGAGTGCCTATCGTGGCACAAATTTTCAATTTATAGTCTTGTCTTAGAACAAGTCCACTTTATCCAGCATGAGTGCTTTCTTTTTTCAATCTTCCACAGGACACAGCAAATTGTGAGTACCAGGATGAGGGTAATCATATCTTACACCTTCCTGACATCACCTTGCTTTGATCCATGAGCACTTTCAGTTCGCAACACCTGTCTTATGCCACCACAGCCTAACGACTCGAGTCCAAGTTCTTCGACGAAGAGAACGAGCTTTTTAACCACTCTACTAAGTATTTTGGTAGTGTGACTATCAAAAACTGTTTGAACGCATGCGCATATGTTCACCAATGCAGGCATAAAAGAGGTGTACATGTATCTACTTCCAAAACCCCAAAATCTATTAAAGATAGAACTAGGGAACACTTATTTACCAGACAACCACAATACACCTCTATCTTTCAGAATCCAAATTCTACCCGATTTTAAGGTTTCAAAAGGGTACCAACATGCAAGAGCGAAACCTCTTTCTTTTTACCATTGACCGATATGCTTTATTGATGGAGAGAAACAAAAGATACTACGCATTACCAGTTGTACATTTCTCTAGTATTAAAAAGTGGTCAGTTTCATTTGACAACTCCTCCCTAAACTTGAAGAGATGTCAATCATGCCCAGAAAGAAATAGCATCTTAGTGCTTCCCATGTCCCAGCTCTTGAATTGCTCTTAGCAAAACAAGGATGACATACTATTAGCACGAAGGCCAAGTGTAATGGGCACTAGCAGCAGGGATCACCATGTTTTAACCAACTGGCTATATCATCCATCTGCATTGGGAAAGGCAGATCCGACAAATCACTCTTTGTTTCCATGGTTTTAGGGGGCTGCTCATCCAAGATATTATTGCTGCAGACGACAGAGAAGGAATCCATCAACATCACTTTGTTTGGTGCTAGTAGGAGTCTCTGTAGTTGATGCGCGAGGGGGTCGGGTGTGTTGTTATGGGTTGTGCACTGAAAGAAGGGATTCATATCCCATGTAGTGTGGTCTGAGGTGCAGTTGACATAAGTTTTGGCTAGATGCAACTTATTATTCCACGTCGATATATATTTACCGTCGATACACTGGAGATGTCTGTGCAGTTGACAAAAATATGTATAAACTTAATCGATACAAATAATGAAAAGTACATAAAAGAGGAAATGGTTCTACTGTGGAAATATAGATCAAGAGGCAATGGGAAATCAAAAACTAGAACGGACTACTTTTTTTGGAGTAGTGGTTTAATAATCGGACTGAAGAATAAATGGAGTACGGTATAGCAATTATTTATTAAAGCTGGGATTAACTTTTTTTGTACTTTATTCGACGTAATTATATTATGAAAGGATATAGTTGAAAGTTTCAGAAAGGTTTTACCACACGGGTCTCCTCGCTTCATAATATTATAGATTGCAGAAGAGAGATCTCATAAGAATTGAATTTTTAAACTTTATTATGAAATTAATGTCAGCAAATGGGAATTAACATGCAATAATTGATTTTGAGTGGAAAATATCTTTCTATACTAGCATTATTGCTTTCGATGCACTCATGTGAAAATAATACGTAGTGCCGTCTATATAGCCTTAGGGTCTTCTTGACTAGAAAAATCTACTCCTTAGTAGAGGTCGGAGCGGCAATTTCATGTAGATCCAAATTCCGCTACTTTGGGCTGAACGGATTCCTCGCTGATTAAGCATCAAAAGATCCTCTTAAAGCCCACTCGAAACAAAATGGCCTTAATTAAAATGGTCAAATAGTCCTATCAAAGTTAGTATAAGAGTTGACGTGAAGTTTAACCACGAACTTGAGGATCTTCAGGGCATGGTGTTCCTCGGTAGCCTTTCAAAATCACTATGATCACTTCCATCCAAGTTTATATGACGAAGTTCTGCCTGTTTTAAAAAACTAGTCCGGCCATGATGGTAAACGATTAACTTTTTTCAAAATACCTTCCAATTACTCGTTGATTGTCTTTCTTAGGGGTCTTCGGCGAATTTAAGAAGGATCTATCCACCAACTTACAGCTACCTAAGCACCGCCAGCACCACCAAAACATTGTGCTTTGTTCCTTCGAGCAATTTGAAAGACCCAGTCAAGGTGCATTTCTTGTTTCACTAATTCACTCCTTATTGCCCAAGAAGCAGCCTGTCAAGGGCTCCGATTGTCTTAGTCCTTGTGGAAGTCCACGTTTGGTAACCCTTGGCATGGGCCTATTGTGACCTTCGCATGTATAGCCTTGTCCGGAATTACCCTTCTTGTAGGCCTAAGGGGTACAACAGAATGCCAGTTCTGAACCCGTTGGGAATCTAGTCCAGTAGAGTGGCCGACAGAAGTTTTCTGTGAGTCCATTATTGTAGTCCCAAATTATAACAAATATGTGGTATATGACAAACTTGAAATAATAACACACAAGTGCACGTTCTTGTTTTTGGGTCCAGTAGGGATAAAAGCTTAGTCATTCAAGTTCTCAAATATGGGTCATTGCTGTATGCAACGTGGTATGTAAGCTCCTAGGAAATTGCAGGATTATCCATATTGGTTAATAATGTCCACATGTGGCATAAACATCCTTGGCTTTTTCTTTTTTGGTGATAGTGATATACTAAACTAGCTATAAGGAAATTTAGTATGTTGATATGCCATAGAAAAGTTTTTTTTATTATTATTTTTTTATTTTTTGGTTCAAAAGGCTAAGAATGTAATACATTTTATTAAACATAGTAACATAATAGGGATCATTCGTGGCAAAACTTCACCAAACAGATTAAAAAGCAAAAGGGAGTCGTGCAATCCGGGTGATGAACAATAGTACTACATACAACTTATTGAGGGTAGCAAATTTAGCTAACCAATTTA
Source organism: Escallonia herrerae (assembly GCA_033070095.1). Lineage (NCBI taxonomy): Eukaryota > Viridiplantae > Streptophyta > Magnoliopsida > Escalloniales > Escalloniaceae > Escallonia > Escallonia herrerae. The sequence continues at coordinate 1,719,124 of JAVXUP010000001.1, read as the reverse complement.
TTCTTAGTTCAGCCTCAAGATAGCAAAAGACAAGCTGTCTAGTCGGACATAATCGGAGCAGGGGGTCGCACAGTCAAGAAGGGGAAGGGGGAGGAGCCAGTAGTTGCTTGTAGGTCATGTACGAGCTGAAGGGCATGCCGAATGGCAAGTAGTCTTGGAACAACGTTTGTGGTGTTCCAACATTCATAGCGAAACCATACTGGACATGTCCTAAGTGATTACGAAGGAGACCACCAACACTAGCAGGACGAAGTTAGCAGCAGAGGAACCGTCGACACTAAAGTTCAGAGATGATAGGGGTGGGAAGACCCAACTGATGTGCGAGAGAGTGCGGGCTGGTTTGGGTGAATAGCATGAGGGATGAAAGTTAGCTAGGAAGTCATGTGCATGCGGTGGATAAAGCCATAGAAAAGTTTTTGACAACAGTCTCATTAAATATGGCGCCCCCAAACATTTTTGCAATTCTTGCATAGTTTTCTCACCTTGTAGCACCATTTGCTCATTCGAGAGTTGTACTTACACTTGGATTTGGATTCTCCTTTTTTATTACTTGATCAGTTGCGAACGATACTCTAAATCACCTCATATATCGGGAGATGGCTTCATAAGAGATGTGTACATTGTAATTTTTATGTACGTATACAGTATGAGCATACTTGTTTATTATATTTAACTCCAAACAGCACAAGGAATAAGGCTTTTATCGACGGAAAAATTCGACAATAAAAGCCTTAAATCAGTTGCTAAAACTTTTAGTGACGGATCTCCCGTCGCTAAAAGTCCCTCCTATAAAAGCCCGTACCTAAAAGTTTAGCGACGGAATTTTAAAATCTGCCGTCTAATTTTGAACTTTTTGCGACGGATTTTTTTATAAATTAGCGATGGAACTTCCGTAGCTAAGTCTATTTTACGTATTTTAATTGATTTTCTTTTTTGTGAAATTTAAATATTTTAGCAACGGAATATTTCGTCGCTAAATGAGATTTTTAACGACGGAATATTTCGTCGCTAAAAATCTTATAACAAAGAACACTTTTAGCGACGAAATTAATCCGTCACTAAAAGTCAAAATTTTAAAATAATTATTTTATTTTTCTAATGCCCAAACCTATAATAAAAAAATTCAATCCTCAACAATAACGCACAATCCCCAAGACACAAACAACTATATATAATTAATCATAAAAAATGTTTATTATAAAAAAAATTATAATGTATAAGCCGGGAACCGGATACAGCAGGTTAGGCGAGGGGAGAAGAGTACAAGTCGGGCGGAGGGGACAAGCTGGGACCGGGCACAAGAAGGGGCTCATTAGGGGTTGTCGAGTCCCGGATCTGGATCTTACTGATCCGGAGCCTGCTCGGCATGTCTAGCAGGGTGCCCTGCTGATCCTGCTCCCTGATCATCCTCAACACCACTATAGCAACGCGTTGGATCTCCTTCTTACCTAACAGAAGCGGAGGAGCCGGTGTCCATGGAAGGGCAACGGGGGGTGGGGACGATCCTATCACAGCACGTGTCGTAGTGCTTTGCAGGCCGCGTATGCGGCCTTTTGGCCGATTGACGACCTCCGGTGTATCTAGCCATCGCTTCAACACCCCAGTACTAGCACAGGTACTAGTGGACGCTGATGGCTGTCCGGACTGCTGCTGGGACCCCCTAAGTTGCTCATACGAGGCCTACAAGAACAATGATTTAAAGATATGTTAGTGCATTAATTAACGCAACAAACATTGAATAGAAAGACAAAAAATTAACAACTTAAACAAATTGACTTACATCGATCCGCCGGGCAATATCTGAAACACAGTCACCCGCCCAGTGCGCCAACTTGTCCTTGTCCTTCTGATTATATGTCAGAGCTACAACCTCATCCTCCTCTAGATCAAAGTGCTGGACCGCATTTATGTGTCAGACGATGTTGTGTGCCACCGACCCCCCCCCTCGCGTGTGTGTTGGATCTCTGTTATGTCTGTTCTCGACCCCACTCTTACTCTTGGCATCCTAACCTGGATCCGCAACCTACCGATCTATCACCTCCCCCCATACAGTCAAAGATATCCAATGTAGGGGATATGTCTTCATCTCTGTCATCAGGGCACCCTTGGGCAGCATCTTCTTCGCCCGGTCCCGTTCGTCGTGGAGCCATCGGCGATAATTCTTGTCGATGTAAGCAAAGAAAGCCTGCCGTCCTAGTGCCTGCTGATCAGCGAGTCAAACGTGAACCTCTCCTGCAAGGCGAGTAAAAATTATGGATAAATTAGTATACTAATTGGCCACAGAACTGTATATAATACATAATATAATTTCGTTAAAGACTTACACGCCTTCTGAACCACTGTACAAATTGTGATTTCCGATGAGATTCAAGTCTAGCGGGATCAGTGATAAAAGATTTCGCATCGAACTCACCGCAAACCAATATAGTTGACTCGCTTATCACTGCAAATCAATAGGTTGATTAGGAATAATCATTGTTATTTTGAGCTAATAGTTGGGTTTAATTGTACGGAGTAGTGTTGATTAGTCCTAGTTAAGGCTAATTAGGCTTAATTGGGTTATGTTAGGGCTAATTAGTATTAATGAGAATTACCTTGGGCTAATTATAGCTAATTAGGCATGATTAAGAATAGTTCGGGTTATCTTGAGCTAATAGCAGGGTTTAATTGTGCGGAGTACTGTTGATTAGTCATAATTAGGATTAATTGGGTTGTTGGGCTTAATTATACGGAGTGGTGTCCCACACCTACCGAAACGTGTCCGACACCTCTGAACACGTATCCGACACCTCCGGACACATTCAAAGATATTGATTTATTTTTTAAATGCCGGACACCATGTCAGTCGCTCCTTGAAGAGGTGCCGGACACCTCCTGACGAGGTGCCGGACACCTCCTGACGAGGTGCCGGACACCTCCTGACGAGGTGTCCACAAGTATAAACTCAAAATGTAACATTTCGGTGTCGATCGAACGCGGTGTCCGTGACCTACCAACACCTCGACACCTCATCGACACATTCAGAAACGTGTCGGACACCTCCGGACACGTGTTCGATACCTACCGACACGTGTCCGACACCCATGGACACGTATCTGACACCTCTAGACACGTCCGAAGACATTGATTTATTTTCTAAATGCTGGACACCGTGTCAGTCACCCCTTGAAGAGGTGTCAGACACCCCTTGAAGAGGTGTTTACAAGTATGAAGCCAAAATGTGATTTTTTTTTATGTCAATGTCGATCGGATGGGGTGTCCGTGACCTACTGACACCTCGACACATCCGGACACCTGTCAGACACCTCTAGACACGTGTCCGACACCTTCGGACAATAATCGAATTGGGTTCCATCCTCCATCAACAATCTCAATTCTCAAATGCTCAATGCAATAAAAATTAATAAAAATCACACATTCAATCTAATTGGGTCCCATCCTCTGTCAGCAATCTCAATTCTCAAATGCTCAATGCAATAAAAATCACATATTCAATCCAATTGGGTTCCATCCTTTGTCAACAATCTCAATATCACAAATGCTCAATGCACAATTAATAATCTAAAATCATTAATTAACAACATAAAATCATCAATTAATAATCTCAATTACTTTAAATGCACAGCTAATAACCTAAAATCATCAATTAACAACCTAAATTAGAGATCAATAATCACAATTCTCAAATGCACAGTTAACAACCTAAAATTATCAAACAAATGATCAATGTTCAAATGAAAAGAAATTGTTCAAAATGCACATATCTGATGGGCTTGAATTATTTCAATTTACGGTTTTGATTCGATTAGGGCATTTAATTTAGGGTTTAATTAGCCCTTTGAGTTCAACATGAGTGGAAATTCTTTTTCACAAGCACTTTGATCAAACACTAGCATTTGAAAACACATATGCCCCATGTGTTCAAAGACAAGAAAGTCCCCAATTTTAAGGTCATACTACTGCACGAATTTATCCCAACCCTCTTCAAAATAAATTTCCTCTTGGCTGCGCTTCTTCTTGATCTTAACAAGTCATGACCCCTTGCGGCTAGTTAAAATTGTTTCCTTTGATCTCACTCTGATTAGCTGATTGTAAAAGGCTACCAGTTTGACCAAACATATTAATAGTACAGTAAGACAGGTAAGTTTTTTACCAAAGATAATAGTGTGTACACACACGAAAACACAGAGAAAGAGGGATGTCATACAAGTTTTGTACGAAAACCAGGCATCATGACCTTGAAGAAGTGCCTGCCGATTGAAACGTCCTTGTTCACCCAAGAAGAAGACATGCCCCTCATTGCCTAATGATCCCAAATCCAAAGATCTTAATACCCTTTCTCTATAGCTGTAATGCAGCCCTAGTGTAACCGTTAGTCACTTAACTGCGAATGATGGTCATCAAGAGGTTCAAGTTTTGATTATGGTCGTGTGCAGCCGCAAAATCAGCAGCTAAATCATAGAGAAAAGGATACGCCAATTATATCGCACTATGATTAGCCCTAATTTAGGGTTCGATTCAATTCAGACATGAGAACAAAGAAATGAGGACATGAGAATGAAGCTACACAGAAAGCAATCAATGATTCAGTCCCCCCACGGCCCACGCAGATTCAAGAGAATGAAGAGATGCATGATGCAAGGCGATTTTGGAACATACCGCTTGTCGTCGGTGGAGACGTGGAGTCAGGTGTTGAAGATCGTTTGTCATGACGCCGGTTGAGGTGAGGATGTCACTCGTCAGTAACTGTGAGCTCGCCGTCAGCGCGTAGGTCTAGATCCAGATAGTGGCTTATGTCACGGGCTCATGTCGTGGCTGCCGTCGCCGGTCTGCGCTTATCGGAGTGAAGCACCCGTGAGTCATGAGACGGTGTCTGTGAGAACTGAAAGATTGAAAGTGTTCAAACTGAGAGGAAAGAGAGAGTGAGTGAAAAATCTGAAACAAATTATATATATCTTTAGTGACAAAATTAACCCGTTGCTAAAAGTCCCTCAGTGAATTATGTCCTTTATCGAGGGAATTTTTAGCGACGGCAACATTCTGTCGCTTAAAAAAATTTATAAAACTCTTCCAAAAAATTAATTTGTTAAAAAGTTTTTGCGACGAAAATTCCGTTGCTAAAAAATAGCCGCAAAAAAATTTGCCGGCAAAATTTTTGCCGACGGTACTTTTCTTCAGTAATACTATTTAATGACGAAAGTTTTACCGACGGTTATTTCCGTCGGTAAAAGACTAGTCATTTACCGACAGAATCATGTCCGTCATAAAAATCCGTCATTAAAAGTATATTTTCTTATAGTGAAACCCTACATTCTTAAAGTGTATTCAAAGTTCTAAATCTCTATTAACGTACAAGCTGGTCTAGAGATACAGTTCAAACAAAAAGAAAAATAAGCACATTTAAAGTGGTGAGTTTCACACATGGAAAATTGAAACTAAAACATGGATCACAAAAAATCGAAAAGATGAGATACACTCAACAGATCATCATCAAGTCACTCATTATTTGCGAGTAGACTGAGTGTTGAGTGAGTGGGAAACTTGTGACAAAAGGCCCTGTTTTGGTTATATCAGAAACAAGCATGTCAAGACGAGGCACCAAATTAAGTGCGGGTTGTGTGCAGAATCCAAGATATCACATGTACAGCGACTTGCATGGATCGTGGAGACATGTCATTTCCCAGGAATAAACATGTGCAGCACTGTTGCTATATGAGTATGACAACATCAATATGCAATTTCACAGCCCAACCGGCTACAACGTTCTCCATTGAGCATAACCAAGCCATCAGTTTGTTGAACAATAGTGATATGTTTGGGATCCTCATCATTGTCTACGAGATTTGATGTAGCAGATTCCAATGCCGAGGCTTTTAAAGGAAACCAAAAATGAAAAAGTGATCTTCAATTGAAATTTAATAAAGGTACGTTTGATGAAACATGTTATTATACAAAGGAAATATTGCATAAACATAATAATAATAATATACTAAAAGATTGAGGCATCTTCCAAAAGGAAGAGATCAAGTATACAAATGGTTCAGAGATAAAAGTGCATTATGATGTAGTACCATTAGAGAAAAGCCTACCAACTTATAGTTTGTTTCTGAGTTTTTTTTTTAGGATAGAAAATATAGAAAAAGAAATAAAAGTAGCTCATTTTCTCCATTTTTCCCTAGTTTGAAATTTTTTCTCTCCAAATATTTTCTCTTAAAATTGGAAACAAGCGAATAGAAAAAAAAACTCCCATAAGTAATATTTTGCTGTAATATACACGTATTTACAGCTCACTTCCCGTAATTATAATTTTGGTTATAATATCCTTTGTAATTGGCAAAACCATTGCAGAACCTTCCTTGCCACAAATTTCTTCCGAAAATGCCCCTCTTAGTAAGCATGTGTCATGGCTATGTATAAAGTATGGGTTAACCCTTTCTGAAATCAGATTTCTTTAATTAAATAAAAACAAAGACTTTTCATCTCTTAATCTATGCACCACCCTCTCCCCATATTTTAGATCTGCATCTCTCTCTCCCTCTCCCCCCCCCCCTGTGCTGATGGTGGAGGTGGTGGGGTAGACCTTACAAAAAAAAGACCCGGACCCGTGGGTCGATCCGTACCCATTCAAAAAAGCCTACGTACAGGTAAGTATCTTGAAAACCTGTTGAAAACTGACCCTACCGAACAGATTTGTGATTTCAGGTCGATCTGGGTAGGTTAAGGTTTACCCGGGCTACCCAAGTTTTTTACTACATAAGTGCTAGGTTTTTGTTTTCACTCGTTCTTTTCTCTTATCTTTTTTACGTCGCTCGCTCTCTCTCTCCCCCCCCCCCCCAATCCTCATCCACAAGTGATCAGATCCATGGATGACCATGCCACTCCACATCAACTCGATGGCGTCTCATCGTCTCTCTCGTGCACCGCCACTAGATCCCTCACCAATCTGCCACAGCTTCGTCTTTAATGTCTCCAATCAAATTCGTCACGGATCCGCCGCCACCGTCTCCGATTAGGAAAGAGAGAGTACATAAGTTACAGCATAGATCGTGGTCTCTAATCGACTTTGATAGTTTTATTAGGCTTTTGTACGCTAGCTTGTTTAGCTAATAATTTCTTTCTCAGATCTACTTGTATTATTTATGTTTATTTTGTTGTTTGTATTTAAGAATTTTACAACTTCAGACTTAAGAATTAATATGTAAGTGATTTTTTGGTTATTTTGTTAAGATATTGTGTTTATTGTGTCCGGAGACTTGGAGTTGAGATAATTATGTTGGATTTGATTTGAGAATTGAGATGATCATGCAAGTGAGAATTGTATAAATGACATTAGAAATTGATTGTTGTACTAAAAAAAAGAAGGAAAAAAATACTCAAAAAAATAGTCCAGTGAATTTCCGTTAATAAAAGAATTCAAAATTTTAAGAATTTACCCTCCAGTAATACTGGACTCACCTGACTAGCTTACGGGCAATAAAAACTCTATCCGAAAGACAGAAGAGATAAAATTTATCCATACTTGGCCGGATTTTACTCGTATTTGGCGAGTTTACCCGTTTGCGGGTCTAGCGGTGGATTATGGGGATGAAGGTAGTACGTATGGCGGTGGAAGTAGTGGGTTTGACGGCAGACAAAGGGTATGACAGTGGAGGTGAGTGCGATGAAGGTGGTCTTATGACAGTGAAGGTAGTGGGTATGGCGGCGGAGGTAATGGGCCCTAGTATAGGCCATGGCAATGCTTGCTGGCAAGCATATGGCAAAGGTAGGCGTGGTTCTTGAAGCTTTTCTTTTTATCCTTCATTTTTTCCTCCTTCGATTGAGAGAATTAAGGATAAGAAAGTGAAACATGGGATTCGAATTGCAAGCAGCTTGATCACTGCTAGACTTGCTGTTGCCCTGGAGGAAAATTGGCAGAAAATCATTTGTTGCTTTGTCTGCATGGATGCTATCTTTATTTGTGAATCCAGCTGATCACGTATGGTTAAAAAAATATCGGGTACATCGAACCCAGGAAAAAGATGGAGGAGATTGGAGGAGGGGTATTGAGAGGAAGCTCAGGGCATTAACTAGTTGAGGTATTTGATCTGCACAACTTGTGGGACTCGCTGTTGCCTTTGAAGGCTAATCCCCAATTAAGAAAGGTTGTGGTGGTGATGAGGAGAGAGAGAGGGGATCCTGGGTTTAGGGTTAAGAAATAGAATGAAAAAACAAAATTTTGAAAAAAAATTAAAAGAGAGTTTTTACTTAATCTAGATATATATATATATATATATATATATATATATATATATATATATATATAATTAAAATGATATTTTTACCCTTACTTTATGCATATGCACCTCACATGGTTTTGGAAGAAAGTTACGATAAGGAACGGTTTTGCAATAATTTTGCCAATTATAAGGGACATTATAGCCAAAGTTACAATTACAGAGAGTGAAATACAAATACGTGTATATTACAGGGGACAATATTGTATTTAATCCTAATATTTTCATAATGGTGATATAACCTTTGGGACAATGAACTCTAAATTAATAACTTTTAGGTCTTAGGATTTCTTACAAAAACTTATTAGCTCACTTCCAAATGAAAGATTATTTTGGGTGTCGGATATTGTTGAATCATGACTGATTGTTTTACTTTTTGTGTGTCATTAATCAGATTTTAATATTCGGATATTTTTAGTTAACTAATGACTCCTTTGTGTGTTTGTTTATTTTAGACTTGTAACATTAGTATGTGATGAACTTTGTTTGATATCGTTCATGACTAATTTGTTTCCTCGTCCGAATGATCTTCTATTTTTAGGATCATTCTTTTATAGTATTTGTTAAAATTATCACAAAATGTTGTAAGTATACATGAAATCCTGTGTCTTTTTATTTTCTTTTCTGCTGAACTTACAAATGAAACAAAGAAAAATTGTATTTCCTTTCTCTTCTCCCCTCTCAAGATTCACAAAAAGATAAAATAAGTTTATCTAAGAAATTCATAAAAAAACTTCTAGTAAAAAATAAGGTGTGTTAGTGCCGTAAAGCTAAGATCGAGGAATTATCAATTCCCATCATTTTTCTCTACTAATAATATGAGATTGAATGCAAAGAATAGCCCTGTAATTAACTAAAGGGCTAATTACACCTATGTCCTTCAGGTTTGGGGGTAATTATAGGCAAAGACAATAGTTTGGACAAATTACACTTATGTTCGTTGACCAAACGGAACCCTAAAAATCTTAATGATTTTGATGAAAAGACTGTATTACCCCTCAGTTGGAACCTTATTTTTTTTCTAATGCCATTACTTCATTAAAAAAAAGAAAAGAAAGACTTTACTTTACTCTCCACCCCCTACCCCGACCCATCTGCATCCCCCTTCGCCATCACCCACCACGACGCCGCACCCCTTCCCCTTCACCAACCTCACCCTAAGCCAACATCTTCAGCCAGATTGCGGCCGCCGTCGCCGACCTGCCTAATCCAGAGACCCTTGTGTTCCTCCACATCACCAACCTCACCGGAACAACCAACTAACAATCAAAGAATCGAGCACCGCCGGCAAGGGAGCCTGCCAAAGACATCCCGACGTTCATTGAACACCATGGCTGTTTCATCGAACACATCCACACCATCTGAGCAAAGGTTGGTGGTCCTTGTCACAGGCAACCGGCAAGACATCCCGGCGTTCTTTCTCCTTCCCGATCTGAAACAGCCACTACCGTCCCTTCCCCCAACACCGCGGGGACTCCCCTCACCCAGTCGTGGCCCTTCTCTCACCCCGTGGCCCCTGAAATCCTACTCAGTAGGTGGGATTAATCCGCCACCGCCTGCGGCGCACCTGCAAAACCCCAATCTCCAAAGCAAAAATCCTACGCCGACGGCTGCCCTACACTGCAACATGCTAAAGACCACGTCACCCCTTTCATCGTGAGTCGGCACCACTGTTGCCTTTTTGCAATGTGGCCACCACTTTCGCGAATTTCAGATTGGAGAAGAAGTTTGGAAAAAGAAACCCTAATTTGAAAATTAGGGTTTTGAAACCCTAATTTGGAAATCTTCCTAATTTTAGGGTTTGAAAAGCATAAATTTCAAATTAGGGTTTCAAAACCCTAATTTTAAAAATTAGGGTTTGATATTCTAATTTGAAAATTAATAAAATTATTCATGATATACTGTACAAGGGCAGTATTGTCATTTTTAAAATACGTAATGATGAAAATTATACTTTTTGGACGGAACCCTAACGAATGGATACAAGTGTTACTTTATTTAACGTGTTTGGTCACGTATGTTACATTTGTAAACTTAGTGTCCTTGACTGTAATTACCCCCTAACCTCAAGGACATAGGTGTAATTAGCCCTTAACTAAAATACTATGCATCTATCCGGTACACTCTAAAAGAAACCTGTTATAAGGACGTAGCGTCTTTTATGCGCGGAGTATTATAAACATTTCAGGTTTTTACACTTGTGCCCCCTCCTCCTCTTCCTCCCCCCTATAATTAAGATATATTATTCTGCCATGCTCAAGAAAGAGTTTTTTTTGTAAATATTATCGATCAAAAGCTGTACTATATATGATGTTAGTAATGTTATATCTTAATGGTATTATGGTGAATTACAAATAACTCATGAAATGAGGTGCGTTGTGAATATAAGATCCTTAATATTTCTATATCATCCTAGTTACGCACTTTTGGAACACTCTTGGGTCCCCCTCCTGCGAGCATCAATATATTTATTGATTAAAGTTCAACGTTACTGAGTTGGTCTACCCGAAGTGCATCCTTAAGTAACTCACAATCTCCATGGGAGTATCGTCTCTAAAATAGCTATCACAGTGCTCGAGTGCAGTCTCCGCGTCACGTGCCCTCGGCACAACGCCGGCCTCCGTGACAGCCATCGTCGTATCCCTGGGCTGCCTCAGCGTCACGTGCCCTGGCACGATGCCTATTTCCGCAATAGTCTCTCGTGCCCATGAATTATGCTGCTTATACAGTCGTGCCCCCTAGGCATCCTATCACACTACTGCACCTACGCGTGGGTCCATCCTTTCACCATACCATGTGCATCTTTCCTTGGTCGTAGAAGATGCTTCAACCCACTTTCTAGACTGTGCAGTATCCCGTGGAGATAGGCGACTCTTTTAGGACACTTTCTCTGCCAGGGAGCTTTAAGTTCTTCGGCATGAGGAATATCCTCCCGCCAGGTACGTGACTCCTTTGAAACACTACTTCGGCCTATCTAGTAGGCAACTCCTTCGTAACACTATCTTGGCACGCTCTGAGTGCTGTGGCACAAGAACTCACATGGAAGGATAATCGACTCATCTGGAATACTATCTCCGCCAGGGAGCTTCAAGTGCTTCGACATGAAAACTCCCCTTCCGCCAGGTAGGCAAATCCTTCGAGACACTGCTTCGGCCTGTTGGGTAGGCGACTCTTCCAGGACACTACCTTGGACCGTTGGCTAGGCGACTCTTCCTAAACACTACATTTGCAACCGCTTAGTGCTCCAGCACAAAGACTCACTCTCGTAATAGGCCGAATCTCTAAGACACTATTTCCGTTAGGGCACTTCAAGTGCTCCTGCATGAAAACTCCCTTCCGCCAGGTAGGCGATTCCTTCGGGACACTGCCTCGGCCCGTCAGATAGGCAACTCCTCTAAGACATTACCTCAGTGTGTCTGGCAGGCGACTCCTTCCGAACACTACCTCGGTCTGTCAGGTAGGGGAATATTTTGGGACACTACCTTGACGAGTTCTGAGTGCTTTGGCACGATGACCCACCTACATGATAGGCTCACCTTCTAAGACACTATCTCTGCCATGGTGTCGCATGACCAGACTACAAGCTCGGGCACTTGGGGCTCTACATCGACAACCCTAGGGACCATGACCCTCAGGTCACGTAGGGGTACCGATGAAAAGCCTAGTCCGCCTGGCAGTTAGGCTTCAGTCCTTCCCTACCGTTGCCAGGTCCTTGGCCTCTGTAACGCCCCGAATTTTTATTTTTTTTGGAGAGTTAAGATCAAATAAACAAAGTTTAAACCTCAAAATATCAAAAGTCTCCCCAAGTGGTCATTCAGAGCATGTACTAATTAATCCCAAAGATACATCAATAAATGTCATAGCTGCCTAAAGCATTTATATAATTCAAATTACTCTAACACGGAGTTCCAAAATAAATTCCAAATCCACATAGGTCCTCTTATTGCACTTTCTAAAAATAACCAAACTAAATGCAAAACTAAACTACTAATACTGACTCTAATATAAAATTGCTAGCTCTTAATCACACAGCTAGCCCTGCAATCCCGTCCCCCTTTTACTGATCACTTGAGAGAAAAATGATAGGGAAGTGAGCCAAATGACCAGTAAGGTCGCTCAACGGATCAACTAAAAGAGATACAAAAAAATGTCTGAACAACAAAATTTCGGAAGTAGAAAACTTTAACGGAACAGATACGAAACAGAATTAAGTGCCAAAATATATTTTTGTACAAAGATAGAATTTCAAAATGTCAAAAATACATCATTGTACAGAGACAGACACTAGAGAGCCATTCAGAATAAGGTCACGCATGCCATCACTGACACGTGAAACTAGGTTCAGAAAAATCAGATCGCGATTTCTAGCTCATCCCACTGAGTTAGCCCACGTTCCAATCCACGTGAGTAAGTTAGAAACAGAAAGGTCACATATCAATAAATAGGTCAGACACAAATTAGTTACCTAGAGATAATGATTACAAATGAGCCAGACTCAGTTTTGGCAGCCTAAGACGCTGGCCGAAAAATTATTCAAAAGTTAGACATTATGACGTGACACATAATACAAACAACGTCGGTACTATTTATCGCAAGTCAGCTTGTGATTGACATTTTTAATATAAACAACAATAGTGGGGTGGTAAAAAGTCGATAGGTACAACATGCATTGCCGAACCAAAATTACAAGTGCATCTCAACTAGAAAATGAGGTTTTCTAAATGGTTAAAACAAATAATCAAAAGTAGCCATATAACAAAAGTACTGCCACTTTAATCAAAGTTTGATTGATTATGTGGCTCTAATTCCGTATGGAGACAAAAACAAATGAAGAGTTATGTGATGATGCATGCAGGGTAAATGAGGTGAATAAAATAAATGGAGCATGCATGACACCATTGTGAAAGAATTGTACAGGAGCCAAGCCATCAATTAGAAGCATTATGTGAATTGTACAGAAGCCATGCTTTGAATTTGGCGAGAATAACAATGTGAAGCCTTATGCTCTTAAATGACGCGAAAAACGAAACACAAAATAGAAGTTAGCACGGCAGGACGACTGGGCAGCCAGACGAACGGTTTGACCACGGCACGGGAACCGAGGCAGCAGTAGACAACATAAAATTTTCAAACGACTACACATGGAACAGGAATGGGACAGCAACAAACAATATTTGCTTTTCACCAAAATTGTATAGTGATTAGACGATGGCACCAACATCAATTTTATCGAAAGTATATTTTCTCCAAATTCAACAAACAACTAGATCAAAGATTTAAATCATTAGACAAATGTTTGATCCAACACTGATTTAGACTTAAAAAACGGTAAAATCCTTATCTCTAATTGCACGATTAAACTCAAAATTTTGATCTTCTCAATCCAATCGTATCAAAAGCCCTCAATGTAATTTGTAAACATCTAACAGTCCCCTCCTAGGGATTCTTTGTATGCTCTTATGAAGTTTCTTGTATTCCTGTAAAATATGTATTGTACGTAACTATCAGACACCTAAAAAATATATATTTATATTCCTAAAACAATTAAAATTTTAAAATACACATTCCGTCCCCAAATTCTCTAAATTTATTTTCTTTTATTTTCTTCCTTTTTTAATAAGCATTTAAATATGAGGGGTCTAACAGCGTCTCCGATGCTTTGTGGGACTCTGCAAGGGCTTTGGACTGGTGGCTAGATTAAAGAGGGTAGTTCTCGTGCGATACCATCGCATGTGAACCGGTCTTTAAAAAAAAAGAGCGACGATGTGCTGGGTAGATGAGGTGAATATGCCATTCGACAGTCGCAGAGCATTGACACCTGTTGGGAAGTGCCACGTGTCGCTTGATGACACTATCATCTAATCCTAATAAATAGGGGGTTTAAGAATTCATTTAAAGGACTTCTTAAGGACTTCTGATTTTTAGACTGGAGAATAGAATTCATTTTCACATTCACTTTCTCACTCTATAATTTTAAAGAGAGAAACACCTTGAACCCTAATACTGGACCTAAGTATTAGACTGTGACTGTCATCGTGTATTCGCCCTCCGCCTTCGCCCTCGCACTATTGCCATTCCTCAGGCTTTGTTTGGGAAGCCCTTGGTTCTGCCCTTATTCTTTCCTCTCTGTTTCACATCAGTATGCTTAACATCTGACTCGGACGGCAGCACCTCCACGTCTACTAAAACCCAATTCCTTAGCATTACTTAGTAAAAGTAAAGGCATAGTAAAAGTTTAGGCAAAGTGTATGGCCAAACTGTGAAGCGTAGTTAATATTGTTCTTTTATGACTAGTGTTAAAAGTACTTCAATCATAGGATGTAGATGAGTTTACTGGTTAGAACCGCTAATGTTTACTTTGACCGGTTTACAATGACTAAGAACTTTGACGTGTACACGATCCATTCACAAAAAATAGAGTGAGTAAAGAATTATAACCTTTTCCTTCTTCCTCTAGAGTCTAGACTGTATCATTGCCAAACGACATTATGTTTTGCATCAAATTAAGTGCCACTTTACTTCTTAAAAAGAAATTCAGTGCAAGAAATTACCTAAGACTTTTTTTTTTCTTGTCAATGATTTCAAATAAAGAGGGCGTGCTAGGGTTTCCGGTCTGGTAGGTACATAGAGTCCATCTAGTGGGCTGGTGGTTATTCTAAAAGCAATTTAACTACGGAGGCGTTAGATAGTTGAAGAGGTTTGGAAGAATTATACTAGATTACTAGTGGGGATTGAAAGGGTTGATTTTATTGATGATATTTATGTATTTGCTAACGAGAACTATTTTGGCTGCAAACCAATAGCAGAAATAGCATATAACCCTCAACCGGTAGTAAGAATATCTAAACAGCTCTCATATATTGCTAGGAATAGTGATATTAATTGTCACTAAATATTGGTAATGGCAATTTTCACTACAAGAAAACAGGGTTTTAGCGACGGGGTAATCCGTCGCTAAAAGCCAAAAATCCGTCTCTAAAAGAATTAGCGACGGATTCACCGTCGCTAAATATCCCTCGTATAAAAGCCCGTTACTAATAGTTTAGCGACAGAATTTTTAAATCCGTCGCTAAATATGTCATTTTTACCGACGGATTTATTTTAATTAGCGACGGATATTCTGTCGCGAATTATATTCTTTAGCGACGGATTTATATTTTCGAGACGGAATATTCCGTCGCTAAAAAACTTATTTAGCGACGGAATATTCCGTCGCTAAATAACTGATTGTAGGAATACTTTAGCGACGGAATTAATCCGTCGCCAAAAGTCAATTTTTTTTTTTGAAATTTTTTTTTAATTTTTCAATTACCCAAACCTGTAATACAATTTTCAAATCTCAACAACAACGCGCAATAATCAATACAGAAAGAAATATATATAATCAATTATAAAAAAAATTTATAATAAAAAAAATTCATATATGTACAAGCTGGGAACCGGATATAGCCGGTTAGGAGAGGGGAGAAGAGTACAAGGCAGGCACGGGGGGGGGGGGAAGCTAGGAACGGGCACGGGAAGGGGCTCATCAGGGATTCCCGAGTCCCGGATCTGGATCCTGCTGATCCGGGGCCGGGGCGGCCTGTCCAGCAGTGCCCTGCTCCCTGATCATCCGGCACACCACTGTAGCAATGTGCTGGATCTCCTCGTCGTCCAACTAAGGCCGAGGAGCCGGTGTCTGTGGAGGGGCAGCAGGGGGTGAGGACGCTCCTATCACGGCACGAGCAGTTGTGCTAGGCAGGCCGCGTATGCGGCCTTTCGGCCGATTCACGACCTCCGGCGTATCCAGCCATCGCTTCAACCCCCAGTACTCGCAGCCGTACTAGTGGACGCTGATGGCTGTCCGGACTGCTGCTCGGACCCCCTTAGCTGTTCATACGAGGCCTGCAAAAATAGTGGTTTAACGATATGTTAGGGCATTAATTAACGAAACAGACATTGAGGATAGAAAGAAAAAACATTAACTTAAATAAATTGACTCACATCGATCCGCCGGGCAATATCTGAAATATAGTCGCCCGCCCGGTGCGTCTCGTCCTTGTCCTTCTTCCGCACGTGCGTCTGATTATACGTCAGAGCTACGACCTCATCGTCCTCCAGATCCGGGTGCTCGACCGCGTTCTTGTGTCGGACGATGTCGTGTGGCACCGACCCCCCCGTGTGCGTCGGATCTTTGTTCTGTCTGTTCTCAGTCCCGCTCTTACTCTTGGCGTCCCAACCTGGATCCGTAGCCCACCGATCTATCATCTCCCCCCATACACGGTGAGATATCCAATGTGGGGGATATCTCGCCATGTCCGTCATCGGGGCACCCGCGGGCAGCGCCTTCTTCGCCCGGTCCCGTGCATCGTGGAGCCATCGGCGGTAATTCTTGCCGATGTAGGCATAGATTGGGGCAATCAATTTAGGGTTTAATTAGGGGTTCAATTAGTTTAATTTAGGGTTCGATTCAATTAGGGCATTCAATTTAGGATTCAATTACTTCAATTTAGGGTTCAATTAGGGGGCTCTATTGATTCAATTTAGGGTTTGGTTGATTTGAGGCATTCAATTTAGGGTTCAATTAGGGTTCGGTTAGATTGGGGCAATCAATTTAGGGTTTAATTAGGGGTTCAATTAGTTTAATTTAGGGTTCGATTCAATTAGGGCATTCAATTTAGGATTTACTTAGGGTTCAATTATGGTTCAATTACTTCAATTTAGTGGTCGGTTGAATTGAATAAACAATACAGAGGCTTTCTTATCCTGATGTCATGCAATGGCCCATAATCTATGACCTTTCAGCGTCACCATGATCTATATCGGTGTTACAGACTAACTACCGAATATGGTTTTCTTCCCTACCTCGTCAAGAATTAAGGAAAATTAGAGATAACAAGTTCAAGTTCTTCAATAAGCCAAGATCCGTCTGAACAACAAAGTGAATGACATCATAAATAATTCAGATAATTTAGGGCAATTGACAAATTAACAAAAAATTGAACCTAAATTGACATACAAATCTAAATAATTCAGATAATTTAGGGCATGTAACCTAAATTGAAGACAAATTAACAAAAAATTCAGTTAATTTAGGGCAATTGACATACAAATCTCGAGGTGGGTACGACGGCGCCGGCGTTGGTGGTGCGGGGGCAGTGGTGGGTTTCCTTGCGCGGCGACAGTGGAGGGCTTTGTGGCACAAACCGGAGTGCAAGGCTTGGTGGCGCGGCGTCGGGTGGGGGACGGGAGTGTCGCCGGAGCTGGGTCGCCGTAGAGAAGGGTCGCCGGAGGTGAGAACGGCGGTGGGTGGGTGGGAGCAGAATTTCAAAGAGAGAACGGGGAGAGAGAGAACGGGGAGAGAGAAAGAAACCAGATCTGAATTTAAATGGAGGATCTTTAGCGACGGAATAAGACCGTCGGTGAATGTCTTATTATAAAGACTTTTGCGACAGAATTTTTAGCGACGGTTTTATTCCGTCGTTTAAATAATTTAAAAAAAAACTCAAAATTACTAATTTTATAAAAATATTTAGCGACGGTAATTCCGTCGCTAAAACTCCGCCGTTAAAACTCCGTTGCAAAATACTTTTACCGACGGTGTCTTCCGTCGGTAATAGTATTTTGCAACGGAGTTTTAACGACGGTATATTCCGTCGCTTAAAGACATGTTTAGCGACGGAATACCTTCCGTCGCTAAAACTCCGTCGCAAAATACATATTTTCTTGTGGTGTTTGCAGACTTCTTTCTTCACAATTCTTAACGACACTTCTTTAGTATCACTATTAAAAGTTATTAAGCATGTTGAGTAATAATCATTTGTCGCTATATGGAGAACTACAAGCTTTCGTACAACCTGCGTTGTAGAATTGCATTAATTGTTCATATGTTCATATTAATCCTCATGCAATCTAGATCGAAGCCAAAAAAATATTCTTGTTATTGTAATGCTCATTGTCTACCCCCCCCCCCCCCCCCCAAAATAAAAAAAAAAAATATATATATATATATATATATATATATATATATATATATATATATATATATAGGGAGCTGATCCATTGCTCGCGCTAGCAACTTGGTTAAGTTGCTAGCGCGATCTGGACCGTCCACGCGCGATCTGTGGATGGTCCAGATCTGTTTTTCGCGTTTTTTTAAGTCCGTCCGCTACATTATGTAGCGGACGTTTCTTTTGACAAATATACCCTTATGCCCATCCGCTACATAATGTAGTGGACGGTAGAAAACTGATTGCTGGGTTGTCATATTGCTCTTTATTTCATTGGTGATTATTCAGATTCCAAGTTCACGTATCAGATCTCCGGTGATTATTCAGATTCCAACTTTACCCGGGAGCGAGAAGCATCCGTTCATTCGACTTGAGACCTTTCATCACCGGGAGAGAAAAAAGTGGAAAGTAACAGATGTATCACTTTCAAAAGGCTAAACCTTATCCTTATTGAAAAGTAACAAATCTGGACCACCTCCACCATCTCACCCATTTTCCACCATTTTTGCCAAGTCACCACCAACGAACACCTCCACTACCTCACCCATCGATCCACCAAACAAACATACCCACCACCGCCCCAACCATTACCATCCAAAGCTCCACGCAAGAGAAAATACTAATTAAACAGATCTGATTAGAGAAAAATCAGGAGAAAATACTAATTGAATTAGAAAGAAACAGATCTATGATGTCGCGCCGCCGAGGAGGCCAGTGACCGCGGCTTGCAGAGTCGCCCAGGAGGCTGCGACCGCGGCTTGCGGAGTCACCGAGGTGGCCTGAGCATGGCCTGTGATGTTGCTGAGGAGGCATCGAACGCGACAGCAAAGCTGCGAAGCGGAGCTATCTTCAGTCGTACTTCAGAGTATATAGGGGGGGAGAGGGGGGAGAGAGAGAGAGAAGTGAAATGGAATGGGCTTGTCTGTTTTTTTTATATATATATATATATGTCCGCTACATTATGTAGCGGACCGACGCTTTTGTTGAACAGTCAAAAATTGGGTGAAAGGTATATTTGTCAAAAGAAACGTCCGCTACATAATGTAGCGGACGGACTTAAAAAAAGTGCGAAAAACAGATTTGGACCGTCCACAGATCGCACGTAGACGGTTTAGGTGCGCTAGCAACTTAACCAAGTTGCTAGCGCGAGTAATGGATCAGCTCCCATATATATATATATATATATATATATATATATATATATATATATATATATATATATATATATATATATATATATATATTTATTTATTTATTTATATATAGCCCGTCCGTCTACGGGCTACATAATGTAGCGGACGGGCTACATAATGTAGCGGACGGGCTATTTTTAAACTTGAGGGTATTTTTGTCAAAAAATCGTCCGCTACATAATGTAGCGGACGGACTAAAAAAAAATGGTAAAAAAAAGATCTGGGCCGTCCACAGATCGCGCGTGGACGGCCAGATCGCGCTAGGAACTTCTCCTATTTTGCTAGCGCTATCAATGGATCAGCTCCATATATATATATATATATATATATATATATATATATATATATATATATATATATATATATATATATGGTCGTGATCCATTGATAGCGCTAGCATGTTGCTAGCGCTGTTTGGCCGTCCGCTACATAATGTAGCGGACAATAATTTACCGTCCGCTACATTATGTAGCGGACGGGTGAAAAAAATACTGGGCGTAGCGCGGGATCTGGCCATCCATTCTCGGCCGTGGACGGCCAGATCGCGCTAGCAACTTGGGTTAAGTTGCTAACACTATCAACGAATCAGCTATATATATATATATATATATATATATATATATATATATATATATATATATATATATATATTCATGAACTCAGTTACCATAGGAAGCATATCGTGAATATGTATAAAAAAAAAATTTATGCTTGTTTCTTTCTCTTGTTTGAGCCAGATCGTGAATATCAAATACCAATAACATTTATTAAATGTAAGTAAAAGCTTCGGTGTATAGAGAAGAGCTGACCGTTTAAAAAGTAACCATAGAAATGATGGAATCCACTATTTCTTTATACATTTATATATTTTTTATTTACTATATATATATATATGTATGTATGGGAGCTGATCCGTTGATAACGTTGGCAAAATAGGATAAGTTGCAAACGCTATCTGGAGTCCATCCTGGACGGCCCAGATCTATTTTTTTTTTTAAAAGACTGTCAGTTGTTAGTTACATAGTGTAGCAGACGAGATTTTTTACCAAACTGCCCTCCGCAGCAGTCCGCTACACCGTGTAGCGGACGTCTTTTTGACATGTTGGTGTGACAGCCAAAAAGTCGTCCGCTACACTGTGTAGCGGATGACTTTTTGGCTGTCACGACTGAAACACTTCCATACACTTCTAATTCCTGTTAAATATTAATCAGATTGGTTATTCTTCTTCCTCTCGTTTCTCTATTTGTCTCGAACATCTCACCCACCCGTGAGACCCCGCTATAACGACCCACATCTCCGGCGACACCCCCGTCCTCCCCCCGACGCGGCGCCACATCGGGCGACAGATCCATCCTAATGGCTTCTGCTTCGTTGAACAGTGACGTTTCAGTTAGCAGACACTTCTTCAAGGTCATGGCTCCTGGTTTTCATACAGAACTTGTAGGCCATCCCTCTTTCTTTGTGTTTTCGTGTGTTAAAAGTTTTATCTTTTGTTTAAAATGTACCTATCTTACTGTATTATGAATATGTTAGGCCATACTGGTAGCCTTCTGCAGATTGCTTACCATAATGAGATCAGATGAAGCAACTTTAACCAGCTGCAACGGGTCGTGGCTTGTTAAAATTAAGAAGAAGGGCGCCCAGGAGAAAATTTGTTCCGAAGAGGGTTGGAACAAATTCGTGCAGCAGCATGACCTCTATCTAGGGGACTTTATGCGTTTTCAAGTGCTACTGTTTGATCGAAGCACTCGTGAAAAAGTTAATTTCTCCCAATGTTGAACTCTGAGCCCTAATTAAACCCTAAATCAAATTAATTACACCAGATTTTTACAATTTGAACAATTTTGTGTTATCTGAACATTGATTATATGTTTCATAATTTTATGTTCTTATTGTGCATTTGAGAATTCTGATTATTGATCAAGAATTTTAGGTTGTTAATTGATGATTTTTGATTGTTAATCATGCATTTGAGATATTAAGATTGTTGATTCCGTTGCTAAAACATTTATTCCGTTGCTAATTTCATAAAAATAAAATTTAAAATACGTAAAATAGAATTAGCGACGGATATTCCGTCGCTAATTTATAACCACGTCTGACACACAATGTAGCAGACGGCTCTGCAGACTCTTAAAACCCAACACTTAGAAATTTTTTGGTGTTCTTTCTGTCCGCTACACAATTCAGCGGACGGCTCTGCAGAGTCTTAAAACTCCAACACTTAGATATTTTTTGGTGTTTTTTATGTCCGCTACACATGTAGCAGACAGCTCTGCAGAGTCTCAAATTTTTCTGGTGTTCTTTTTGTCCGCTACACAATGTAGTAGACAATTTTGACGTGTGCAGAAATTAATGGAAGTGTGTCAGTCGTGTCAATCAAAAAGTTGTCCGCTACACAGTGTAGTGGACAGCTTTTTGACTGACTCATGTCAAGACCAGAAAGTCGTCCTGCACAGTGTAGCGAATAAGGGGGACCATGATGTCCGCTACATAGTGTAGCGGACGAGATTTTTTACCAAACTGCCCTATGCCAGTCGTCAGCGACACTGTATGGCGGACGACTTTTTGCCTGACACATGTAGCGTCAATCCTAATCCTGTCGACATGTCAAATCTTATCCCCATGACTGCCGTCCGCTAGACAGTTGGCGGATTAGTTGACAAATATTACCCAGCACTACCCTAATTCCCACCTCTTTTTTTTGCCATTTTCATCTACTTGATATCTGTTGCTTCCATTTTCAGCTTCTTTCAAGCTTCAAGTAACACTTGCGAAGCAAGGTAAGTTTGTGAATTGTGAAGTTTTGAAGTTTTCTGTATGGATTGAATGATGAAGTTTATTTTTTTTTGGATGGATATATAGATTTTTTGGGTTTATGATTGTTATATTTATCAGTCTGTTCATCAAAATAATTTTAATTTGTTGTATTAAAAATTAATTCGACTGACTTCAAAAAAGTTATTATAGTTAAATTCCAATTTTTTAGGTTATGTTTGTTAGCTTTGGGCATGCTAAATTTGTCTATTCAGCTTAGTAATTTTAATTTGTTATGTTTGAGAAATTATTTTCATGCTAAATTATTAAATTGGAGATACTTTTGAGATTATGTTTGGTATATTTGTCATGCTAAATTGTTCTATTCATCAAGGTAATTTTGATTTCGTATGTTTAAGAAACTCTCTTTGATAGTTAAATGTAATTAATTTTACATAGGTTTTGTTTCACAATGTCTGATTTCGTGTCAAGCTCCAACATCCCAGTAGATGCTAGTGATCCGTATCTAGGACGAACCTTTCAAACATTGGAAGAAGTCGAAGAATGTTTTCGAGCGTATTCATTGAGGGTTGGTTTTGGCATTAGAATAAAGACTACAAGAACAAGCAACATAACAAAAAAAATATGCTCTCGCTTATACGAGTGTCATAGGGGCAGACACCCACTACAAAATGAGACACACGTCGGTAATGATGACAGTGAGGACGAAATAGGATATTCGCGAAGAAGACGAGACTGCTTTGCGCGCACGAATTGCCAGGTCAAGATGTTCGTAAGCCATAAGTCCAAACAAGATCATTGGCTTATTACTAGCTTGGAACTGGCACACAATCACCCGTTAGTAACCCCTTCTAAGGTGAGTCAGATGCATCAAC
This sequence comes from Escallonia herrerae, assembly GCA_033070095.1. NCBI lineage: Eukaryota > Viridiplantae > Streptophyta > Magnoliopsida > Escalloniales > Escalloniaceae > Escallonia > Escallonia herrerae. Next base: position 1,696,015 of record JAVXUP010000001.1, on the reverse strand, counting down.
ACAAGAAGATGGGTAAGGTCGCAAGGAGCCTGATTCACACAATGAGGAATGCGCGGATAGGACCTACCGACATTGTTAATGTTCTTGCTGAACAGGCTGGGGGAATTCAAAATTTAAACTTTAACACGACAGACGTTCGTAACGCGGTCCGAACCCAAAGACGAGCCGCGTATGACCTCAATGATGCTCAATCCACAATGAGCCTATTGAAGCGGATGCAGATGGAGGACTACGAGTATAAACTTGACGACGAGCATCGAGTTACCATAATTTTTTGGGTCGACGGTCGTTCGAGGCTTGCTTATAAGCATTTTGGGGATGTCGTGACTTTCGACACCACATACCGTACCAACAAGTACTCGATGTCGTTCGCTCCTTTCACAGGCGTCAATCATCATTATCACTCCATCCTGTTCGGGTTCGCTTTGTTAAGGGACGAGAGCGAGAGTTCTTTTGTATGGTTGTTTAGGGCGTGGCTGGAAGCAATGAACTTCAAAGCACCCAAAGTTATCATCACCGATCAAGATTTGGCAATGAAGAAGGCTATTGCTACCGTCTTCCCAGATACTCGACACAACTTGTGCACTTGGCACATAAGCAACAAATACCCTGAACGTCTGCATCACGTGTATGCAAAGTATCCAGAGTTTAAACAGGATTTTGACAAGTGCGTTGTTAAGTCGTTAACGATTGAGGAATTTGAAGAGAGGTGGGAAAAGCTTGTTCGGGATTACTCATTGCAAGACAACGAGTGGCTCCAACACTTGTATGAGCTCAAAGAGCAATGGATTGGCATTTTCACGAGAACGTATTTTTCTATGGGCATGAAAATGACGGGCAGGAGTGAATCTGTGAATGCCTGGTTCGATAGTTATGTGGGTACAGCTACCAATTTGAAGAGTTTCGTCATATTCGCCCAAAAAGTGGTTGCCTCAGTATTCGTGAAAGAAAGGGCTGCAGACTTTGCAAGCACGTACAAACAAAGGAGAAGGTTGCTTGAGACCCCGTTGGAGCTGAACGGTGCAAAGGTCTATACGAAGGAGCTATTCATGCAATACCAAGTAGAGCTACAAAAATCGAGGCGATACAGTATAAACAAGGTGGCAGAAAAGTCTACACGTGAGTTCAAGGTTTATTCGCTCGATGAATGACCTCGTCCCTGAGAAGCTGCGCAGAATGTATACGGTGAGCCATGACACATTGACGGATTCGGTGACATGTGTTTGTAAGAAGTTTGAGTTCCATGGCATCCTGTGTAGACACATTTTGCGCTTTTTCACCCAGAAGAATATCAAGGCAATCCCCGATAAATACGTCCTGCCGCGGTGGATAAAGGTTGCAAACAGGTTGCATGGAACCATTGCCTTTCCGGAGCTTCCGTATACTGACTTTGAAGAATCAGAGATGTTGCGGTATAATCATCTGGTGACAATGTTTACCTACTTATCTGTAAAGGGTGCTGCTACAATGACCGGGTATAAACATCTCCTCGAGGTAGCGGAGCAGCAAGAGCCCATCGTCAACCAGTTTGAAGTAGCCTCAGTCAGCAATGGGGTTGACACTGAGCCTACACAGGGATCAGAAGATGATGAGCCAGTTGAGGAAGAGGATAATGATATCCGGCCTTTGGATCCAATTATATCACAAACGAAAGGCCGCAAGAGATCTACGCGGATGAAGAGCTCTATTGAACACGCAACTCAATCTAGAAAGCTAAAAAGGTGTGCATTGTGCAACAAAATGATCAACCATTACAAGCGAAACCATTACAAGGCACTGGGGATAAGTCCAGGGGCTTTGCAACACAAGGAAGAAGATGATGCTAAAGACGAGGAAGAAAAAGACGCAGTGGAACTTTAGTCTAATGAATTTTTATTGTAATAATATTTTATGAGCCATCAAGACTGTCAAACTTTTTGTAATAATTTTTTAGTAATAATTTTTTTGTAATAACCTTTATTCTCATTTTTGTATGTGATTTTTTACACTTCAACACTTAGAATATTTTTGGTGTTTTAGTGCCCGTAGTGCCCTAACATTCGACTTCAAACACTTAGAATATTTTTTGGTATTTAGACCGTCCGCTACACCATGTAGCGGACGGCACAGCAGCAACCTAACACCAACACACCCAGATATTTTTGGGTGATTAGGCTATCGGCAACACTATGCAGTGGATGGCGTAGCAGAAATATTAGACTTCAACACTTAGAATACTTTTTTGATTTTAGTGCCCATAGTCCCCTAACATTAGACTTCAAACACTTAGAATATTTTATGGTGTTTAGACCATCCGCTACACTATGTAGCAGACGGCACAGCAGAAACCTAACACTTTAAAACTGGGAATATTTTTGGGTGTTTACGCTGTCTGCTACACTATGTAGCGGACAGCGCAGCAGAAACCTAACACTTCAACACTTAGAATGTTGTTGCGGGCGAGAATATTTTTGCGGTTTTAGTGCCATAATGCCCTAACATTAGACTTCAAACACTTGGAATATTTTATGGTGTTTAGACCGTCTGCTACACTATGTAGCGAACGACGCAGCAGAAACCTAACACTTCAACACTTAGAATATTTTTGGGTGTTTATGCTGTCCGCGGCACTATGTAGCGGACGGCACCATAGAACCATTAGACTTCGACACTTGGAATATTTTTGGTGTTTTAGTGCCCTAACATTATACTTCAAACACTTAGAATATTTTGTGGTGTTTAGACCGTCCGCTACACTATGTAGTGAACGGTGCAACAGAAACCTAACACTTCAACACTTAAATTATTTTTGGGTGTTTATACTGTCCGTTGCACTATGTAGCGGATGGCGCAGCAGAAACATTAGACTTCTACACTTAGAATATTTTTGGTGTTTTAGTGCCCGTAGTGCCCTAACACTTCGAATATTTTATGGTGCTTAGACCATCCGCTACACTATGTAGGGATGACGTAGCAGAAACCTAACACATCAACACTTAGAATATTTTTGGGTGTTTATGTTGTTCGCTGCACTATGTAGCGAACGGTACAACAGAACCATTAGACTTCAACACTTAGAATATTTTTGGTGTTTTAGTGTCTGTAGTGCCTTAACATTATACTTCAAACATTTAGAATATTTTGTGGTGTTTAGACAGTCCGCTACACTATGTAGCGGACGGTACAGCAGAAACCTAACACTTCAACACTTAGATTATTTTTTTGTGTTTAGACCGTCCGCTATACTATGTAGCGGACGACGCAACAGAGAGCTAACACTTCAACACTTAGATAAGTTTTGGGTTGATGGCGAAGCAGAATTCGTAGACTCCAACACTTAGAAATTTTTTTGTTTTCTACCTGTCCGCTACACTGTGTAGCTGACGGTGCATCAGTAAGGTTTACAAGACTTGCCCCCATTTTGTTTCCCATCATTCAATCAGTCTCAATGAGAGCAAAAAAAAAATCACACAAACAATGTTATCTTAAAGCAAATCTAATCAAATCAACATAAATCAAATGTCAACTGATTTCAACCACGAAAATCAGTCAAATCAGTCATCTTCAACACAAATCAACTGATCTCAACACAAATCAAATCAATAATAGCTTTCAACTGGATAATCAAGATTTATTAAAAAAACTGATTCGAATGTTACAATGTCAACTGGGGTCCTCATCTTCAGCCGTATTCTAAGAAGGATTTTCAATAAACATAACGGCTCTAGGTCGGCCTTGCATAATTTGACAAGCTATCCTATATCTGAAGCCTTCTACGCATTCTTCATTCCAGATGGCCACCTTGAGGCTCTCAGACCGGCAAATGTAATCCATGTACATTCAGACGAAGACGCCGCAGTCCAAAGTATTGCGTTGTTTGGGCCTCCTCTTCTTCAGTCGAAATTGGAGCTTCGGCCGTGCCGGTACTGTTATATCATGGATAAAGTGGACCAGGGCACAAAATAGATTCTGCAAGAAACAAAAACGGCATAAGACACGAGTTAACATTTACAATTGGCAAGTTACAATAAGCATTAAACAATAATCGTAAGATTACCATAGCATCCAACTGGGCTTTATACATCCGCAACACATCCATGTGGGGGGTATCGTCGTGGAGACTGTCGATGACTGATACGATCTTCTGTGTTGGTTCATAACAAACCAAGTACCAGTGTCTTTCCCCTAAAAATAGGATTAGAAACACGTCGGCCACCCTTGCGCTCACTGGATTATCCCTAGTAAGATACGCTCGTAGGTTAGCAGTCGCTCTCCACTGGCTCAACTTTTCTTCCAACTGTGCTCTACTCAATCACGCCATTCAGTTACTAGGAGGTCATGGAAAAAAACATCCACCATAAAAACGTGTGGATGCTCGTTCAGCCGCTCCCGACCCCTTTCCTTCAGAATCTCCACGTAGGCCGAGATGACACTGTTGTCTAACCAATCCCCCGGAGCCAGCGAGGACATTTATGCCTACGATCAACAGTAATCCATGCCCTCTGGGTGATTCACACTATACTCCGCTTTGTCTCGGGGGGGGGGGGCTAAAATAACGACATCGAATTTCTTCACGTTTAGGCGGCTTTATGGGCTTCAATGGATGCCCTTTGCGATATTGCCCTCGGGGGTCAACTGGGGGATATTGCCCTCCTTCGGGGGGGTTGACCGGGGGATATTGTTCGGTTGGCTAATATTGCCCTCCAGGGGGGGCAACCGGGGGATATTGCCCTCCGGGGGTGCCAGATGGTCCCGCCCACAAGACAATAGGCAGTGTCTCCAATAGACTGATGTTTCTGAAACCCTAATCCTGCGTGACTTGACTCTGAGAAAGGAGTAGGGGTTCTGAGTCCGGGAACAAAAAGAACGAGGGCCCATTGTACTCATCCCATGGCACTTGAGCCTATCCCACGGTGTTTGTCGGTCCCCAATCACCACCATTCCTGCTACAGAGGGACCACCAACTCTCTGGCTCACCCCCGAAGCCTGTCCCAAGGGATCACCGTATCCCTCGTGTGTATAAGGAGGCTGCCACCCCGGATAACCCATTCCCGGGCTGACGCTCGAAGGCTGTCCTGATGCTTGGCACAAAAAATTCCCGTAGCCATGCACCAACGCATCAGCCTGTTAGCGAGGCTCCTCGCCCATTGCATCCACCAGATCCTTCCGTGCACTCAACTTCTGGAAGAAGGCGAGCGAGGCATTAACCTACATCCAAAGAAATAATAAATAAGTAACTTCAAACACACACTTAGAATCAAATTCAATTAAAAGAACTTGTGGGCAACTTCCAGATCGTATGCCATACGCTCATCGATCTGACCCCTAGGGTGGTATTTATCCCCACGTTCAAAACTTACCCGGGCTACTCTCCTTCGGGTGATGCGGTAGTACCACTCATTGTACTGTTCGATGCTGATCATGGGGTCAGGTTCCAACACAATGGCCACCAGCGTGTCTTGCTAAGAATTCCAGACCTCAATTTCCTGTGTGCACAAGTCGTGCACATTGACCTTGCCAAACCGTCTGACACTCGGTGGGTTCCTGTTAACCCTCATATCTGGGGCATCGGCTGGCAACCCCTACAGACAATCAAAATGACGCATCGCTTTGTCTGGCAGCTGCCACTCGGCAACCTCGAAGTGGATCAGAGGTGTGTGCTACAACCCGGATAGCATGACGGGGATCGTTTCTCCTCAGGTAGTGACTCTCTCTCCGGCTGTAAGCACACAACCAAGGTCACACATAATCGGTTCTGTCCCTATGCCTGGGTGCGTCGGGAGTAAAGTGTTCAAAAGACCACACCTGAGGACAAAGACAAAATTTATTGTCGATTCAAACAAAAAGAAAACCGATAACGTAATCAATATTTATATGATATACCTGCAATGGCAAGAGACATGCACATATAGCTTTGGAGTCGGGCCTCGTTGCCTTGTGCAATTCTCGGTACAGGTACGCAAGAGTTGCTGCACTCCAAGCATAATCCCCAACCTCCCGAAGGTTACCCAGCAACGGTAAATATTTGACGCTGATCGTATTCTTCGATGTCGTTGGGAATAAAATTTCCCCCATCACCCACAACAGGAAAGGCCTGTGTGTACAGCACAAGCATCTCATCCGTGTAGTTATCTGGCAGAACCCTGTAGGTATCTAGCAACCACTTTAGCTTTATCCTACCACTGCTAAATTGGTCCTCAGGTATCCGTGTAAAGAATTCCCTAGTGGTTCTCTTATTCGTTACTTCCGACGGAGGAGCTATTACCGGCCGCCCCGTCACCGGTAACTCTAAGATGAACGCTACATCTTCTAGGATAATTGTCATCTCTCCAAGCAGGAAGTGAAATATATTCGTTTTACTTCTCCACCTTTCAACAAGGGCACCTATTAAGTGCCGGTCAAGGTGTTGAAAGATCTGCCCATGCGTGAAAATCACAAACTCAATTCCACGCAATAATCTTTTCTGGTATTTGTTCAATTTTCGCAATATGAAGTTATCGAATACCTCTACTGTGTTGAGAAATGCTCTTTACAATTTAAGCAAAGCTATCGGTGTACAATGTTCGTGAGAATAAAAAAGTTGATAAAATAAGTGTCTTACTTCACCATCCCATATGAGCGTACTGATATGGTTTGTTTGGTCGTATAATATGGAAGGATCTTCTGGTCTAGGGTTATAAACCATTTTTCGTAACTGATTTTATGGAAAAACAAAAACTTTGATCAAACGCCCGCACAATGCATGATACATATATGCAAAGCACATGCATAATACATACAACGCTAGCGTGGCAGCATACACACACACACACACACACACACACATACACACACGGAATTGTATTTTACGAACGCTAGCACATGAACGAATAAGACGCAATAGGTATATATATATATATATATATATATATATATATATATATATAATTGACAAACGCTAGCACACCATCTATACATAATCAAAACCGTGCATAAAACGCAATACTCTAGATTATGAACAAATAAATTATTAGTTTTGTGAACTTACATGATTAATTAGACGATTAGAGGACTTCTTGGAAAGAAATTGCACAGATCTGCTTGTCAACGTCGCTGGTAAAATTTGTGAGTAAAAATAACGGAGAAGTTTTTCAAAATTATGTTTTTGAGTAAATATAAATTCCCGTCCACTACATTATGTAGCGGACGTAGTAATGTCCTGGGGAGTCAAAACTGATGGGACATTGACTAAGTCGTGATAGTCAAAAAGTCGTCCACTACAAGTGGACGACTTTTTGGCTGTCACATCAACGGGTCAAAAAAATGTCTGCTACATGGTGTAGCGGACGGCTGTGGAGGGTAGTTTGGTAAAAAAAACCCGTCCTCTACACTATGTAGTGGACGACTGACAGTCTTTTCAAACAAAAAAAAGATTTGAGGATGGACGGCCAGATCGCGTTTGCAAATTATCCTATTTTGCCAACTTATCCTATATATATATATATATATATATATATATATATATATATATATATATGGGAGCTGATCCGTTGAGAGCGCTAGCAAACTGGGTTAAGTTGCTAGCGCGATCTGGCCGTCCACGCGCGATCTGTGGATGGTCCAAATCTTTTTTTTGTTTTTTTAAGTCCGTCCGCTACATAATGTAGCGGACGATGATTAATAAATAAATTATTGATTTTGTGAACTTACGTGATTAATTAGACGATTAGAGGACTTCTTGGAAAGAAATTGCACAGATTTTCTTGTCAACGTCGCTGGAAAAATTTGTGAGTAAAAATAACGGAGAAGTTTTTCAAAATTATGTTTTTGGGTAAATATAAATTCCTGTCCGCTACATTATGTAGCGGACGTAGTAAAGTCCTGGGGAGTCAAAACTGATGGGACATTGACTAAGTCGTGATAGTCAAAAAGTCGTCCACTACAAGTGGACGACTTTTTGGCTGTCACATCAACGGGTCAAAAAAACGTCTGCTACATTATGCAGCATATACACACACACACGGAATTGTATTTTACGAACGGTAGCACATGAACGAATAATACGCAATACATACATGGAATCGGATTTTACGAACGCTAGCACATGAACGAATAATACGCAGTAGGTATATATATATATATATATATATATATATATATGTGTGTGTGTGTGTGTGGGAGCTGATCCGTTGAGAGCGCTAGCAAACTGGGTTAAGTTGCTAGCACGATCTGGCCGTCCACGCGCGATCTGTTGACGGTCCAGATCTTTTTTTTCGTTTTTTTAAGTCCGTCCGCTACATAATGTAGCGGATGATTTTTGGACAAAAATACCCCTTGACCACAATGAATCGGACATGATAACCAACTGAAATTGTCTGTCCGCTACATTATGTAGCGGACATGATAAATGACCGATCTGTATTCTGTTATTTTCTTTCAAGTCTTCTTAGATATGAACTCATGATTCACCGGCCTTTACAGAAGCATGATATACTGCTCTTTTTAGCCTCAACGTAATTGAGAAAGTGAGAAGTAGAGAATTCAATCCTTAGTCCAACCTGCCGGTTTGACCGTAGAACCGCCGGGGCCAGCGAAGTCACCGGTTGACAGTAAACTGATCTGGTAGACCGATTCAGTTCGATTATGATAACTATGATGACACAATCTCAACTTGAAAATTGTCGTAAAAGGGGAAAGAGTAGAGACGAGATAGTCATTTTGTGGTATCATTTTCTAATAGCATTTTTCACCATCTTCGTCGAATCTAAGAATCTCGGGGATGCTTGTTCTGAACTTTGTGGTTGTGGACTTGTGGGATGGGATCTGGGAAACTCGCTATGCTTCGTCAGATCTGGGCGATGCTTCGGCGACGCTTCGTCAGATCTGCGCAGTGTTCTTGCGAGAAGTTGGACTAAATGTGTGCATCCTCATCGCGAGGGCGGAGCTGTACATAAAGCGGGCGCGTGGCGGGGGCGCGTCTTCGTGGGTGTGTTGGATGTGGTGGAGCTCGGGGAGGAGGCGAACGCCTCTGCCGTGGCGACGCCGGAGTCTAGCTCGGCCGTGTTGTGGGCTGTTGTCATTGCTGCAAGGAGGATGGAGAGGAGAGAGAGAGAGAGAGATGAAGAAGAAGAAGAAGAAAATGAGGGGACATGAGAGTCAGACATGTCAGGAGAGAAAGAGTCTGCCTCTGTCCGCTACATAATGTAGCGGATGGATTTATGTCAAAAAATTATCCTCTACATAATGTAGCGGACGGAGCTGGAGGGTATTTTTGTCCAAAAATAGTCCGCTACATTATGTAGCGGACGGACCTAAAAAAATGCAAAAAAAAAGATATGGACCGTCCACAGATCGCCAGTAGACGGCCAGATCGCGCTAGCAACTTATCCTATTTTGCTAGCGCTATCAATGGATCAGCTAACTATATATATACATATATATATATATATATATATGTATATATAAACATATGTATATATAGCGGACGGACTTAAAAAAACGAAAAAAAAAGATCTGGACCGTCAACAGATCGCGCGTGGACGGCCAGATCGCGCTAGCAACCTAACCCAGTTTGCTAGCGCTCTCAACGGATCAGCTCCCACACACACACACACACACACACACATATATATATATATATATATAGGATAAGTTGGCAAAATAGGATAAGTTGCAAACGCGATCTGGCCGTCCATCCTCAAATCCTTTTTTTTAAAGACTGTCAGGCGTCCACTACATAGTGTAGATGACGGGTTTTTTTTTTACCAAACTACCCTCCACAGCCGTCCGCTACACCATGTAGCAGACATTTTTTTGACCCGTTGATGTGACAGCCAAAAAGTCGTCCACTTGTAGTGGACGACTTTTTGACTATCACGACTTAGTCAATGTCCCATCAGTTTTGACTCCCCAGGACTTTACTACGTCCGCTACATAATGTAGTGGACGGGAATTTATATTTACCCAAAAACATAATTTTGAAAAACTTCTCCGTTATTTTTACTCACAAATTTTCCCAGCGACGTTGACAAGCAGATCTGTGCAATTTCTTTCCAAAAGTCCTCTAATTGTCTAATTAATCACGTAAGTTCACAAAACCAATAATTTATTTGTTCATAATCTAGAGTATTGCGTTTTATGCACGGTTTTGATTAGGTATAGATGGTGTGCTAGCGTTTGTCACTATATATATATATATATATATATATATATATATATATATATATATATATATATATATATATATATATATATACCTACTGCGTATTATTCATTCATGTGCTAGCGTTCGTAAAATCCGATTCCATGTATGTATTGCGTATTATTCGTTCATGTGCTACCGTTCGTAAAATACAATTCCGTGTGTGTGTATGTGTGTGTGTGTATATGCTGCCACGCTAGCGTTGTATGTATTATGCATGTGCTTTGCATATGTATCATGCATTGTGCGAGCGTTTGATCAAAGTTTTTGTTTTTCCATAAAATCAGTTACAAAAAATGGTTTATAACCCTAGACCATAATATCCTTCCATATTATACGACCAAGCAAACCATATCAGTACGCTCATATGGGATGGTGAAGTAAGACACTTATTTTATCAACTTTTTTATTCTCACGAACATTGTACACCGATAGCTTTGCTTAAATTGTAAAGAGCACTTCTCAACACAGTAGAGGTATCCGATAACTTCATATTGCGGAAATTGAACAAATACCAGAAAAGATTATTGCGTGGAATTGAGTTTGTGATTTTCACGCATGGGCAGATCTTTCAACACCTTGACCGGCACTTAATAGGTGCCCTTGTTGAAAGGTGGAGAAGTAAAACGAATATGTTTCACTTCTTGCTTGGAGAGATGACAATTATCTTAGAAGATGTAGGGTTCATCTTAGGGTTATTGGTGACGGGGCGGCCGGTAATAGCTCCTTCGTCGGAAGTAACGAATAAGAGAACCACTAGGAAATTCTTTACACGGATACCTGAGGACCAATTTAGCAGTGGTAGGATAAAACTAAAGTGGTTGCTAGATACCTACAGGGTTCTGTCGGATAACTACACGGATGAGATGCTTGTGCTGTACACACAGGCCTTCCTCTTGTGGGTGATGGGGGCAATTTTATTCCCAACGACGTCGAAGAATACGGTCAGCGTCAAATATTTACCGTTGCTGGGTAACCTTCTGGAGGTTGGGGATTATGCCTGGAGTGCAGCAACTCTTGCATACCTGTACCGAGAATTACACAAGGCAACGAGCCCCAACTCCAAATCTATATGTGCATGTCTCTTGCCATTGCAGGTATATATACACACACACTACTTATAAAAGTACGAATGTTGTAAATCATTTCTGAACGATTATGTCATCCGCTAATTATGTCAATAACAGTTATACCCTATATTTATTACTCCTTTTAAAATTTGGTTAAAGTTAAATGAGTATTGGATAATGATCATGTTCTAAGCATTGGAAAATGAAAAGTCTCATGACAAAAAAAAAATCCCTTTCTAATTTGGTTGAAATAAAATAAACATTGAATAATGAATGTTCTCTAAATATTGGGTAATAAGAATTGTGATATATATATTCTTTTTCTTGCATTTTTGGGTTAGTAAACAATTAAATAATTATTAAATTAAAAAAATGGAAATACGTGAAAATCAGTTAAGAAACAAAAAAAATGTTGAAAAAACAAAAAATAGAAAAAAAATGGAAAACAAGGTTAATATTCATAAAAAAATGTGAAAAAAATAAGGGTTAAACATGACGCAAATTAACAACCGTTTTAAACAAAAATTGTACTACTCCTTAAAGCGAGATTACTGATTATTGAGAATAAAGAAGAACTATGGTACTAAGCACGTAAAAAAAGTTGCAAGAAAGTTACAATCACAAAATAGGACGGGCTTATAATATGAGAAACGCGAACTTTCAATATCTTATGAATCAAGGTAAATTAGAAAAATTAAGAAAAATTATTTCATTTTAACAAAAATATTGCTAGTTCAATGATATTGATAAAAGTAGGTACATGTTGTAGTTGGTTGTAACTGTTGAACATTCATAGACGCAAGAAATTTTTTAATTAGATGTCCAGTCTCAAAATTGATACAATTAAAGAAGGTACACAAATTCATAATTATATGCCTTCTAAAAATTTAAGCAAAAAAGAGGTCTAACACTAAAAATTATACGCAGAATGGAAAGAACCTTGACAAAATAGAAGAGAAAGAATTCAATTTCATCGTTAGGATGGACAAAAAGGCTGAAAATGACAGAATCCGAGCAAGACTTATAGCACACGAAGTTCATGAATACTATCCAACACAAGAAAATGATGGAAACATCCAATGATAGGTGAAGATCTATTGTGTGAAAGGAAGATCGCTTTAATGAAGGTTAAGATGATAATATATAATAAAGTAAAACTACATCTTCTTATTCTACATGCTAAAAGTTAAAAGTCCACTACCTGCATAATGAGTGACTCTCATAACACAAGATTATTAATTTTATGCACATTTACTGTATCTTATTATTGAAATCATAAATGTCTATTAATAATAAAATTCCTATATATTATTTTATGTATAATTAATTTATATTCACATGCATAGTAATCGTCTATATTTGCGAGTGTTGGTTTGTGGTTTTGACATATATAATATTTCAAACAGCTTCTCATTGATTGGTCACTAAAAATCCCCTTTCCTTCTTTTGGTGTTTAAAGAGAAAAGGAACTGGCCTCCTTCCTCAATGCCACAATTAACAGACAATGATTCTCTCTTTGTAAACTTCTTTATTTAAACAAAAAAAGAAAAAAATTGTCTTTCTAAGGCTTCGAGTTCTTCTTTCTTGTTTATCATTCAATGAAATTCTTTTTTTAAAATAAATAAAAAAAATCTTTTTTTTGTCCTCTCGTGATGAATAGGAAAAAAATTTAAAAAGCTCACAACACCAAATCAAACTACAATAAAATAATAAAAATTATAAATTTTAACTATATACCATAAACAAATCTAACAGATTATAAAAATAAAGACGTAGATTGATTCTTTTAATACTCCATTTACTTTTCTTTTCAATAATAACATCAAACATTTATTCAATCCATAAGCCTGCAAAGAAGATTTTCAAACATTGATCACAATTGTAAATATCAAATATATATTTCTTCTAGAAGAAGTCAACTAGTTCCCTTTAAACTAGTCATTGGGGTCTTTTCTTCAAAAATAGCCATTAGAACTGGATTTTTACCAATGCAGTTGACTGTATTTCCCTGGGGCCTATCAGTTGCCTCATAGAACCCCTTTTCGTAATTTGGGTATAACGTTTTCTAGAAAAATCGGATGGAGGTGCTTTCTTTTGTGTTGAAAAGTTAATGAAAAGTTTTATCAAAATATGAAAAGTTTAACACCAAAAATATTTTTTCAAAAAATACGAGGAAGCTCCAAAAGTCACTCATTTTCAAGAACCACATGCAATGCACAAGTTTTCCTAAGGTCTATTTGGCCAGTCATCAAACCAAGGCTAGTTACATAATAGTAAAAATCAATAATAATCGATAGTAACTTAGCCTATGCATTCTTTGTTACTCTTTAACATAAGACTTGATGAAGCTTCTATAGCATGTCCACTATAGCTATAAGCTTTTTTGGCTTTAATCCATCTATCCAACTTCTCAAATGTGTCTTCATGAGTGTGCATGTATATACCTACTAAGAATACACTCAAAGCACACATTAGAACATAATCAATGTGTAGTTATCATCAAAACAAGATGTAAGCCTAGGCTATCCAACCATAGGGCTAACAAATAGTAATAATTTGTTTTTTTTAACTTTTGCAGCCAATTTGTTTAAGACACACACACCCACACGCATACACACACACACACACACACACACACACACACACACATATATATATATATATATATATATATATATATATATACATACTAAATAGTAGAATTGCAATAACATGGAAGGTAAATACATAACCCGTTAAGACCGATGCAAGATAAGACAATAAACAAATTGGCTGCAAAGCTATAAAAAAAAATTATTACTATTTGCTAGCCCTATGATTGGATAGCCTAAGCTTACATCTTGTTTTGATAATAACTACACATTGATTATGTTCTAATATGTGCTTTGAGTGTATTCTTACTAGGTACATATATGCACATTCATGAAGACACATTTGAGAAGTTGGATAGATGGATTAAGTCCAAAAAACCTTAAAGTTACAGTGGACATGCTATAAAAGCTTCATCAAGTCCTATGTCAAAGAGCAACAAAGAATGCATAGGCTAAATTACTATCAATTATTATTGATTTTTACTATTATGTAACTAGCCTTGGTTTGATGACCGACCAAAAAAGACCTCAGGAAAACTTGTATATTGCATGTGGTTCTTGAAAACAGGTGACTTTTGGAGCTTCCTCATATTTTTTGAAAAATGTTTTTGATGTTAAACTTTTCATATTTTGATAAAAAGTTTTCATTAACTTTCCAACACAAAAGAGAGCACCTCAATCCGATTTTTCTAGAAAAAGTTATACCCAAATTAAGAAAAGGGATTCTATGAGGCAGCTGATAGGCAGTAGGGAAATATAGTCGACTGCATTGCAATACAGTCGACTGCATTAGTCAAAATCCAATTGAAACGGCTATTTTTAAGGAAAAGACCCCCAACGACTAGTTTAAAGGGAACCAGTTGACTGCATTGGGAATACAGTCTACTGCGATGGCAGTTTTGCACATATAATGCCTATCACGTCTATTGTTCATATCTTCTTTATATAAATGATTTGGGGCTTCATCATACACCATAGAAATCGTATGTTAAGCCCCCATTCATTAGAGAAACATCAAGGCTCATAGATTAAACTTTTCTCTCTTCATCTTTATGATTTTACATCATTTAAGAGAGTATCTTTGTGAGCAATTCTTTGATTGAAAATGAGCATTCTTCAGGTCATCAATTCTCTCATCTCTTTATTTTACTAGAGCATCATTTGTACCCATTTCCTTTGAAAAGGGTTTCTTTGTGGATTCAAGGCTTGTGCTTGGCATGGGGATATCACCAAGTATTGTAAGGGTTTTGATCTTGATCCGGAAGAATATTGTTGGTAGTGGATTCTAGTGCTCTTTCAAGGGACTTTCTTGAAGAGGTGGATGTAGGCTTAAGGGTAGTACAAGCCGAACCATTTAAATCTCCTTGTCAAGTATCTCTAATTCAATATCTTTACTTATTGCTCTATAATTGCTTGAGATTGTTTAGTTAGTATCTTCATCAAAGTATTACTTGGTTTGATTGAGATTTGTGATTGCGCTTAGTTTAAATTCCCCATTTATTTAAATTCAACATTAAATTAAATTCCCCATGAAAAACCCTATTCACCCCTGGGTTGTTTTATTGGCTTCACAATTATTTTTCCTCTAACAACCGAATGGAAGATACTATCAACCAAAGAGGAAATAGATGTTTGTAGCAATGTTGTTAAGTAGTCGTTCCCAGAGTGAGAAAGATCTAGCTTGACATGATACTGCGATAATGATTTTGAGTTTTTAAAAGAGTTCCTCTGAACCTAAATCTATAGAATAACCATGACACACACACACACACACACAGATATGTGTGTGTGTGTGTGTGTACATATATACAGGCAAAACACATACGAAATAAACTTGGAGTTATGATGAGTGACACATAATTGGCACTTGCATTTGAGATATACTCCCTTTGTCCCACATAAATTGATCTTATATTCTTTTTGGGCCGTCCCACAAAAACTGATTACTTCTAAATTAATAAAGATTCTATAAGTATTTTTACATATTTATCATTTTTATACTTTTATTTTATTTCTCTCTCCATACTTAACTCTCTACTAACTTATTTTCTCTCTCTCTTGGCCCACCTTCTTATATATTTTTTTTATCATATTTAACACTCTTCTAACTCAATTTTTTTTTCTCTCCTGACCCACTTTCTTCCTCTCTTCTTTCTAAAGGGTTGAATGAGAAATAAACAATATGACCTCAATTCTTAATATGCGTGTAAAAAAATGATCGAATTATATGGGACGAATGAAGTAATAATTGTAATTCGTCACTAAAAAATAGCGTGTTTAATGTGCCTATTCTCCTCCCACCGACATGCGAAAAACATAGCCATAGCCTGAGTAGTGTGATGGTTCAAAGAATTAAAAATTAGGTTAAGCATCTAAGGATTCTTCCAGAAGAAGTGTGAGCACTGACCCCATGTCAGCTTTAAGTGATATGATCATGATCAAAGGAACACCCGAGGGTTAATGTAACACCCCGAACCTCGATATGCCTAGCCGGTTAATTTATTTTAGAGCGACGACTTTCATCCTTAAGATTTAACGTCGATTTTCATGAGTAAAATTTTTTCGGTAACCTTTAGCGATAAAATTTGTGGAAATTGTAAGTTATAAATTAAAGATGGCAAATATAAGTGACATTGATGGATGTATTAGTGACAATTAGTGTAATCGATATTTTAAGAGTTTTTAGCAGCGAATAGATTTTTTTACTTAGCGTCGTTATTATTATGTAGCCACTTTTAGCGGTAGTTAGTGAAGCGATATTATATAACAAACCGTTAAAAACTTCTGAGCACATTAAATTATCGAAACTAATTACGTTGGACCCTGTTGAAATAATAAAATATTTTGGGTAAACTTTGAATAACTAATGAAAATATAAGGGGGTCTATATATATATATATATATATATATATATATATATATATATATATATATATATATATATATATATATATATATAGGGAACTGATCCGTTGATAGCGCTAGCAAAATAAGAGATTTTGCTAGTGCGATCTAGCCGTCCATCCTTTTGACCCAGATCTTTTTTTAAAAAAAGCTGTCAGTCGTCCGCTACATAGTATAGCGGAAGGATCTTTTTACCAGGCTGCCCCTCCTCCTCTGTTCGCTACACTGTATGGCAGATAACTTTTTTGTCTTGATATGTGACAGTCAAAAAGTAATTCGCTACACAATGTAGGGACGTTTTTTGCCTGACAGTGGTCAAGTCATCCATAACCCCCTGACAGTTGCCACATCAGTCATGTCGCCCCATGACTGAATGTTACTTTGTCCT
This sequence comes from Escallonia herrerae, assembly GCA_033070095.1. Lineage (NCBI taxonomy): Eukaryota > Viridiplantae > Streptophyta > Magnoliopsida > Escalloniales > Escalloniaceae > Escallonia > Escallonia herrerae. Next base: position 1,678,903 of record JAVXUP010000001.1, on the reverse strand, counting down.
ATATATATATATATATATATATATATATATATACACACTAGTACGGAGCACTTGCATTACACGTGAATGTAATCGAGAGTAATTTTTGAGGTGATATTATTAGTTTTTTTAGATCAAATAATATAATTTAATTATGTTCTTATTTCTTTTTTACTTGTTCTAGAAGAAATGTATATTTGATGTTTGCAATTGTGATCAATGTTTAAAAATCTTATTTGCAGGCTTCTAGATTGAAAAAATATTTGATGTTATTGCTGAAAAAAAAGTAAATGAAAAAACTTTTGAAAGAATCAATCTACGTCTTGATTTTGTAATCTGTTAGATTGGTCTATGGTATACAGTTAAGATTTATAATTTTTCATCATTTTATTGTAGTTTGGTTTGGTTCTGTGAGCTTTTAAAGTTTTTTCCTATTCATCACGAGAAGACAAAAATAAAGATTATTTTAAAAAAAAAGAATTCCATTGAATAATAAGAAGAACTCAAAGCATTAGAAAAAACAATTTTTTTTCCTTTTTCTTTTTTTGTTTAAACAAAGAAGTTTACAAAGAGAAAATTATTGTTTGTTGATTGCGGCATTGAAAGAGGAGGCCAGTTCCTTTTCTCTCTAAACACAAAAGAGGGAAATGGGGTTTTTAGAGAACAATCAATGAGAAGCTGTTGAAACATTATATATATATCCAAACCACAAACTAACACTCACAATATAGACAATTACTATGCATGTGTATAAATCAATTATACACAAAACAATATATAGGAATGTTATGATTAATATACGTTTCCGATTTTAATAACAAGGTGCAATGAATGTGTATAAAATCAATAATTTTTGTATTTTGAGAGTCACTCATGATGCATGCAGTAGGCTTTCAGCATGTAGAATGAGAAGATGTAGTTTTAATTTATTATATAATATCATCTTAGCCTTCATTAAAGTAATCTTCTATTTTGTGCATTGGATCTTCAGCTATTAGTGGATAGTTTTCATCATTTTCTTGTGTTGGATAGTGTTCTTGAACTTTGTGTGCTATTAGCCTTGCTCAGATTCTGTCATTGTTAACCTTTTTTGTCCATCCTAATAATGAATTTGAATTCTTACCCTTCCATTTTCTCAATGTTCTTTCCATTCTGGGTGTAATTTTTAGTGTTAGACGTCGTTCTTGTCTAAATTTTTACAAGGCATATAGTTTGATGCTAAGGAAAGTGGGTTCGTAGTCGACGTGGAGGTGCCATAAGGAATGCAGTCCGAGTCAGATGCCAATTGTGATGATGTAGGACAGAGCAAGGGCAGAGACCAAGGGCTTCCCAGACAGAGTTTGAGGGTGGCAGTGCTGCGAGGGCGATAGCGCAGGATGAATATACAACGATAGTCACAGTCTGATGCTTAGGTCCAGAGTTAGGATCCTGTATATTTCTCTCTAAGATTCTAGAGTGAGAAAGTGAAAGTGTTCGAAAAATGTCCAACTGTCCAAATGAATTCTCAAGACCTCTATTTATAAAGGTTGAGATGATGATGTCATCACGCAACACGTGGAGCTCCCCGAGAGTGACACGTCACCGAGGGGGTCCACAACTGTCGGTGCTCCACGGACTATCGAATCGCATATTCACTCGGCCTGCCCCGCATAGCGTCGTTCTGTCAGTCTGGAAATATTGGCTCCCACAGCGTCGGTGTGGCAGAGAACCCCCTTGATCTAGCCTCCAATCCAAGCCCTTACAGAGTCCCACGGGCCTGGCAGCAGTGGGGAAGACCTGACGCCCAACTGCCAGGCAGACTAGGCGCGATGCCCTCCGAAAACCTGCTCCCGTCTCGGAGTGACCCGGGGGTCATAGTCCATAGGGGTGCCGACGCAAGCCCCCAGTGCCGAAGCACGTAGGCCAGTCATGCAGGCACCCTAGCGGAGACAGTGTCCCGAAGGAGTCACCTATCCACTGCGAAGGGTCCTCGTGCTGGAGCACTATGAACCGAGCCCCCCAGAATGAAGACGGCGATGGCTTTGTGGTAACGAGCCCATCCCGTGGCGGCGATGGCTTTGTGGTAACGAGCCCATCCTGTGGCGGCGATGACTTTGTGGTAATGAGTCCATCCTGCTGCCAGGAGTCCTCGTGCCAGAGCACTACGAACGGAGCCCCACATGATTATGACGGTGATGGCTTTGTGGTAACGAGCCTATCCCGTGACGACGATGACTTTGTGGTAACGAATCTATCTCGCTGCGAGGGGTCCTCGTGTCGGAGTATGAGTGACTCGGACTTGGTTGGTATTGTAGAGGATGTGAAGGTTGGCAAACAACCTGGATTTCATCTCGAGGATGATGGTACCTTAAGGATGGATCAAGGTTTTTTGTCCTTGCAGTCTCAAATTTGAGGGCATAATTATTGAAGTCAGCTCACGATTCAGGTTTTGCTGTACATCCTAGTAGCACTAAGATGTATAGAGATCTTTGTGAGAACTTTTGGTGGAGTGGTATGAAGAGGGAGATTGCAGATTTCGTATTGAGGTGTATGGTTTGTCAGTGGGATAAGGCCGAGCATCAGCGACGTACAGGCAAGTTACAGTCATTAGAGATTCCTCAGTGGAAGTGGGAGCATGTGACCATGGACTTTGTAGTTGGCTTACCGAGGACCTCATGTAAGCATGATGCAGTTTGGGTTATTATTGATCGTTTGACCAAATCTGCACACTTCCTTGCTATTTGTGCCAACTATACCACTGAGAGGTTGGCTAGACTATATATTCAGAAGATAATTAGGCTACACGGGGTGCCAGTAGCTATTGTATCTGATAGAGACCCACATTTCATATCTCGTTTTTGGACTAGTCTACACAAGGCTTTACACACTCGTTTGGATTTCAGTACAGCTTTTCATCCACAGACAGATGGTCAGTCTGAGCGTACTATTCAGACCTTGGAGGATATGTTATGTGCTTGTTCATTAGATCTTCAAGGTAAGTGGGATGAGCATTTGCTTTTGATTGAATTTGCCTATAACAATAGTTATCAGGCAAGTATTGAGATGGCTCCATTCAAGGCTTTGTATGGGCGTAGGTGCCGATCACCTACATGTTGGTACGAGGTTGGTGAACAAAGCTTATTTGGACCTAAGGTTGTTCAGGATACTTCAGACAAGATACAGTTAATTAGGGATCGTATGCGTGCAGCACAGAGTCGCCAGAGAAGCTACACTGACAATCGTCGTCGTGATTTAGAGTTCAAGGTTAGGGATCATGTCTTTTTGCGAGTTTTATGTTGGACCTTATGAGATTTTGGATAGAGTTGGCCCTGTTGCCTATCGTGTTGCCCTGCCGCCAGATATGTCTCGTGTGCATAATGTTTTTCATGTGTCTATTTTGAGGAAGTACGTGCACAACCCATCCCATGTTGTGGAGTACGAGCCTTCACTTATTTGTGAGGACCTATCAGTGGAAGAACAGCCTGTCAAGATTTTGGGCAAGGGAGATCAGATTTTGCGTACCAAGACTATACCTTTGGTCAAAGTGCTTTGGAGAAACCATGATGTGGAGAAGGCCACGTGGGAACTCGAGGAGTCTATGAGAAAGAAGTATCTATTCCTATTCGATAACTTGAGGTACCTAGATTTTGAGGACAAAATTTTTATGAGTAGGAGAGGATGTAAGACCCAAAATAATTAGTAATTAAATTATTATTATGTTTAGGGCGTCTTTGCAAATTTAGTTATTTTGGGGCTATTTTGAAATAAGTAATGAATAATTAGAGGTCTTTTAATTACTTATCAAACTTAGAGACTTTTAAGGGCTAGCCAAGTCTGTTTATTGACATATTAAGTTTTGCCTTACAAAGAAATAGCAGAAGGGAAAAACTAGGGTTTTGGAGGGATTGCAATTTTCTACCCACAATTGGTAAGAATTTTGAACCCACTTTTGATTATAAGGATGAAGTAGATCATATTAGAATCGTGTGTGTTAAGATTTTAACGTAAGTGAGTTAATTATAATATTTAAGTTTTGAGATTTTCAGAAGCGTGCGCAATTTAGTGAAGATTATGACGTAGATTCGAGGTAAGGGTTATACACATTACATCCTTCTGATTCAATTTTATAACCCTATATGTTTAATTAAATCTTGTTTCTTAGACGTTGATTTCCTTTGCGTTGATTGGGCTTTAAACTTCAGGATGTAATAATAGCTTACGGTGGTCATTGTTGACATTCTGTCAATATTTGCACTGTTATGTACAATATTTGCTTTTCTTCGTTGATACCGACCATCTGTCAGGATTATTCCTTTTCTTCTTTGTACCATAACGGGAATATAGCCTTCAGGTTCATGGGCAGTTAGTTCCAATAATAAGAAATCATGTTTCCAATGTTCTTTTAATTGCCTCGGAAAGAGTGAAAAACTCATCTTTTCTTTCAAAGTCACCACTTAGCCGTGCATTTGTGTTTATGTGGCACACCATGTGTCCTTTAATCATCATTGGTCCTTGTCCTTTGATATTCTTTTGGCATAATAGTTTTATCTGGATGGTTTCTGGACTCATATGAATTCCGATTTAAATAATTCAACTTCTATTAAAATCGTCTTTTCGTTAACTTCTATTCGAGCCTAACATCGAGTATTTTAATATTTTTTAGTTCTTATGCGTTTGAGATATTTTGTAGTCCATTGGACCCTTTGAATTGAACTAATGTTTTGGACCTTCACGTGCTTAGGTTAACGTGATACCATGACATGATATGGCAATTGCTACCGGTATGCAACTTTGAACTTAGAACATTCGCGTGCTTAGGTTAACATACTTTACAGTCACGTATTATGTGATTGTATCGTATTTGATTATTAGTTCAAGTATTCAAATGTGTTATTTGACTTTGACATAGACTTTGATTTGATCTTTGATAGATTGAATATCCCGAAATGAGATTATCTATCGTGCCAAGATTATATATCGTCTTTGCACTTTCGTTTCTATATATTTCATTTGGACTCAGCTACACGTTATTAAATACCAGCGTTGTACTCCGTGTGTGTGTGTGTGTGTGTGTGATCTTTACTGGGCTTTGTGCTCACCCCCCCCCCCTTCTCCCCCCATTTCAGGTCATTGAGTTAAGACAACGGTAGAGGAGGTAGCTTTATGCATAAGTTTGGATTTGTTCTTAATTTTTAGACTCTCTTTAGTCACTTGAGAATAAGGCTTTTGTAATAGTTTGATTAAGTAACTTTTCGAAATTCAGTTTCTGGGCAATAATTATTGTTATGAGGATTTTCGTTGTATTTATTAGACGTTGATGGTTAATGCAAATATTAATGATTTGGGATATGTTTAGAGCTCTGATTACCTCTTGAGGTTATGTTTTTGTAAAATATCTTGGGTATCTATTTCTCCTAAGGAAGAATATTTGAAAATAGTATGTGTAGGTCCGCCTCCGGTTGGAGGTGTGACAATTACCACTTGTACTCACCAAATTACCCTTCCATCCCTACAAAGAATTCCAAGGTACGAATACTAATGTCACAAGGGAGGAGGGTTCCAAAAGGATCTTTAGCTTTGTTTAGTTATCAATGCCTGATTACAGAGTCTTGTATCTTTGAAATGTAAACCAATGTCAAGTTTTGAGCCACAAATAGTGTTGCCAATTTATCCGATTAACATCATTTTTTGTACCATCTCTAGACCAAAAGAAATAACCAAGGATTTCATTTTTTGTACCATTTCCAGACCAAAACAAATGACGAAGGATTTCATTGATCTACTTGCACAAATAAACCAGAATGAGAAACACTTGCATATGGCAGGTTAAAAGAGATGATAAGATAGATCTTGTCAAAGCAAGTCTTCCTGCCTTGTTGAGCAAAATGCCCTTCTAAGCAACACATGATTCTGAACCTAGCAATTCATGATCAAATAATGAAAGAATTTTGTTTCATGGGTGACTACATCTAGAAAAGTACATAACTATTGACCAAAGGTAGTAAAGACAGGAATACCCAATGTGGATGAAAGCTTGTTTTGAAGATGAGCTTGAGTGTTTAGACTTATCACCTCTGTTGATTTCTGAAAGTTGATTTTCTCTCTAGATTCCATAAAATACTGCTCGAGGATGCTTTTGAGTGATACAGAGCTGACAGAATTTATTTCAACCAACAAGACAGAGCCATCTACGTAAATATGGTTGATTCTGGGTTCTCCTCAATGATTTGTATTGGATCACTTGGAGTACTTAAGCATAGGTAAAGGATTTAGAGAGTACTTTAGCACATAAAAGAAATAAACACGGGATAAGGTGTCACCCCAACTAAGCCCACAAGAAGGGTAAGATCTTGTGGTAGAAGAATCATTAAAAGGATGGCAGTCTTAAGACATTGCATTAGCGGATGTCTCCATTTTAAAGAAAACCCAAGCTTTACCAAAACTGCTTCTAAAAATCCCCAACTTACTCGGCCATACGTCTTACTCATGTCATCATAAGCTCCTAAGCCAGCAAAATGTTTTCTGAGATCTGTCGATCAAGCGTAAAGGTATTCTGAAAGAGGAATATTATGAAGCTATAGCCTCAATTAAGTAGTCGACAAATACCGTGGAGATGATTTTATCGATAGTATTACAAAGACTGATCAGTCTATAATCTGTAAAAGTGGAAGTTCAGGAACTTTAGGAACAATAATGATATATGTGCTAGTAGTCTTGAAAAGCATAAAACTCTAATAGAGGAAAGATATTTCATGAACTCCCAACATCTTTTGTAGACAAATATAGGGATGTTACTCTCACTAGGGACTTTCAACTGATCCATATAGGGTCGTTGGGACTTCATTAGCTAAAAAAGGGTTAATCTAGACATAATATTTGAGCATCAGATAGGGTGCGATAATGGCTATTACGGATTCAAATTGTCTGGTAGGTGTTATGAGCTCACTTCTTAAGGTGGGATAAAAATGTTGTTGAAAAGCGTATGTTATAATCTCCATGTTGTAACAGTTTTGCCCTGGATCTTTAATCCCTATACATTGCATTACAGTCCAGATGCTAATCCATATGCAAACAAAATTTTAAGTAAAAAAAACTAAGCATTCAGATCAGGTAAGAGTAGTTGATTACTAGCAATTCTACTTTTAGTAGCCATGATTTCTTGGGGTATGTTACCAAAACAATTTTGGTTCCACAAAGCATTTGGAGCATGATGTTACCCCAAATCATAACACGAAGAAGGGGGAGCCAGTAATTAAAGTGGACCAAGCTATCAAGATGATTTTATTTCCCATCAAGAAAAATAACACTACAAGAAAAAGGGACATTACCAACGGAACTTTTCTCACGGGTACTGATCCATGAGTAAAGATTTCATCACTCAACAAAATCTGCCAATGGAATATAGTAGTAAACAAATAACAAGCTACTACCCAGTAAGTTATGGAGCCCAAAAATAAAGGCACGGAATTGTCCATGGGGAATTTTTTTTTTTACCAACGGATTAGTTAAGAACGACGTTTTATCCGCAGCATTTTTGTGAGTACAGTTGTAAAATAAGTCTGGCTAGCCCTAGGCATGCGTACCTTTGCATAGTAGCAAGCCAGGTTGGGCTTGGGCCGAGAGTGACATGGGCAAGGCTGGGCCAGGCTCACTCATAATTAGTCCAGCCCCTTGGCCCAACCCTAGTCCAGGCCCTTGACCCAAAATTTAAGACAGGGCCGAGGCCGGCCCATTACTTAAAATTAATTTTTATCTAAATTAAACTGTGAGAAACTTTTTAATATGCCTCCTCTTTTAATTCAAACTTCGGAACGACTGCTTATAAGTAAATTTTTTTATATATATAGAAAGACAATCTAAACTATTGCTAGTATAGCGAAAGATGGTGTTGAATAGTAAATACCACACATAAAAGGGTAAAATTATGAAGGACCTTCAAAAAGTTGAACCATCTGACCAATTACCTCCCATTCAGCTACCTCCCATTCATCAGGACTTGTCAAGCCTTCTGGGAACTTGGTTTATATGCAGTGATTATAAACTTGCTTCATAAAATGTAAAAGTTTAAATTTGTGGAGTTCAACTTGTGCTGGACATCTGTAAGAGGTCTCTCAACAGACAAATTACATTGATCACGCAATGCTTTTAAATTTTTCTTTTTTTACCCCCAAAGAACTATCGTAACAATACCCCTCATTTTGAACATAAGTGGTGCTGTAACAATTAAACCATCTTGAACAAATCAAATTAATTATATGGCCAATACATTGCACATGAAAATAATTTTCACCTAGTATATGATTGAGGTTCGTCTTTAACAATTCGACAATATTACCATTATTAAAAACATTATCAAAACTAGTACTCTTCTCCTCCTCCTTTTGAGCAAAGATGGGGGAGGAAAGGAAATTCTACTGCAGCGAAAATCGAAAGCATAAGGACCCAATATCTTGTTATAGATTTTAAACTTCACATATGCACTACGTATAATATCAGCAACTGTAAATGCATCATGTGAATGTGAAATCATTTTAAAATTAATGATTCTCTTGTATATCATCCAACTTGCATCAATCCAATATACTGTAACACAAGAATAACTAAGAAGATTAGGAAATCCCCATACGTTAGAGGAAAGACTAACTTCACCATCAAAGTTCTCAAAATAATTAATTAATCGCTGCTTAGTTGCATTATATTATTTCATTGCATCAGATCTTGTAGTACTTCTAGCAACCTTTCTATTCAAAGATTGCACATAATTTTTCATGTATCTAGTATACTTTTCATTATGAGTAAAAGGTCTATGGTTCTTCATTATACATAACAAATTCTGCAAGACCGTCTACTTGTTGTCGCTAATTATAAATAAACTACTTTAAAAAAATAATCGTGTTTAACTATCATCAATATGGCCTTGTTTATATGTAAATTGCAAGAAATTCTATTAAGATGTGAATTACCATTACTATGCGAAAAATGTTTTTCACAATAGTCACATTAACCTTTGGATATGCCATCAACTATGACCATTCTGAATTGATCCCAACACTTCACTTTCACTTTTCTCTATGTTTTTTCGATTTCTGGCGGACTTGAAGCATGATTGCTTGGTTTATCCTCTCCACCATCACTGATCAAGTTAAGATTGTACATAGCAGTATTAATGTCACCAACTAAGCTGAGATCTTCACTAAAGTATTGTTGACTTTGCAAAGGGGTATATTTAAAAGCAAGAATGTTTTGGCGAAAAGCCAAGACATTGTAGGTGCGTAAACCCACTCGTGATTTCTCTTAAAGTAAGTTGGGAGGCTCATGATGGTGGACGTGTTTGGCTACGTTATTTGATGGTCTTGAACTAGACATCTTTTAAAAATGTTTCAAAAAACAAAACACAAGACTAGTTTGACCAATTAAGTAGCCAAAGAATACTACTAAAAAAATACTACCTTTACTCAAAAGCTTTCAACGAATAATAATTAAAAAAAATTATAATTAAAGATTTGAGAGGCTTAGTAACAATTAAGAATGTACAAGACAACTTGTACACAAGAGAGATTGTAAATTGTAATCGAGGTTTGAAGAATGTAAAGAGAATGCGTCAATTTATAGATGTTTTAAGTCTCACAAAAGACCAAAATAACTTTAAAGTTAAGCAGTTTAGAGTGTATTTGGAACCATGGGATTGATGAAATTTCATTTCAGATACTTAAATTTTATTGTCTGGAACATTGAAAAAAGAAATTAAAATTGGATTTCATGGTATTTGACTGGATTTGTTTCTATACTGTGCAATTCAATAAAGCATGATAACTATTATTGTAAGCAAATTCTATCAATGGTAAATTAAATGATCATCCCAGTATGGTTGATAGAGCTTCCTCCGAGTGGCAGGGCCCTGGATTCCCGGAATCAGTCTGTCGGATAGCACTTGCAGCGTTGGTGTACTATATCTGGAGAGAGCGGAATTCTCGTTCCTTCCAGAATAAGTATACTGATGTGGTTTCTTGTTCTGCAGGTCTTGTGCAGATCATCCGGTGGAGGTTATTCACTTGTAGAAAAGTAGCCAATACCCCGGCTAACCAATGGTTCTAGGGTGAATGACAGCTCCCCGACTCCTTATTCGTCTGATTTCGTCATGGTTTGGTCGGATTGATTTTGGGTGATCTGGTTGGATTTCATGGGATTTTGGATTTACTTGAACTAAAAGTAATTATTTTTCCATCTTACCCTTCTCTGCATCTCTCCAACAAACAACCCACAACCATCGTCTTCATTGCCGCTACCGCCATACCACTTTTACTACCACCACCGACATCACTACTACCACCGTCGCTGCCACCATTATTGCCACAACCACTGCCACCAATACTCTCATCACCACCACTACTGTAGCCACCAATATCACCACCACTACCACTACTACCACCACTATTGCCACCATCATTACTGCCACCGCTGCCACCATTACTGCCATCACCACCGCTAGAGTTGTCAAACGGGCCGGGCGGCCCTGCCCGGTTCTGGCCCGGGCTGGCCCGGCCCCGTCCATGAACAGTAGCGGCCCAGCACAAGCGGGCTTGGGGCCTGGGCCTGGACCAGGCCTTCAGTTTCTGCGAAAAAGCCCGGCCCGGCCAGGCCCGGAAACGGCCCGGGTTTGGCCCGGCCCGAAGTCGGCCCGGTCTGCGGCCCGGTTCTGGCCTGGTCAGCGGCCCCACCACTTGTTTGAATTTTTGGTTTTTCCCCCCTTTCTTCCACCCCTTTTCCAAAATTCCACTTTTACCCCCCCAACAGCAATATAACGGCTAGTTTGGGGGGTATTTTAGTCTAACCTATATTTTTCAACTCCTTTACACTCTTACCCTCCCCAACAACTATAAACGGATAGTTTGTAGGGGTATTTTGGTCTTTTGTGAAGTTTCTAAAATCTATAAATTCACACCATTTCTCTCTAATTTTTCACACCAATCTTCTTACTCTCTCTTACCTAAACATTCTATATTTCTACAAGCTTTGCTACTATTTTCCTCTCCAATTACTACTCTTGCTAATTACTACTAGTATTTACTAATTAGTACTCTTTTTATTAATTACTAGTCTTGCTAAATTCTTTTTAATTACTAACTCTCTAATATTTGTTACTCGTTCATTCTTTTAATTGTTATTTCTTATTACTACTCTTATACTTGTGTATTTAGTTACTCTTACAAAGTTTACCGTGAAATATGGCTGGATTATTGAAGAAAATGAGGCGTGCATCGTCATCACGAAAAACATCATCATCATCGCAAGCACCACCACCAGCACAAGCGCCAGCGCCACGGCCATCACAAACACCAATCCAAGCACCAACACAACCATTCGTTCCTGGACGAATGAGTACAGGCTGTATGATAGATACCCAAGCCAATTGGGAGTTCAATCAAAACATTCCAGATTTTGAATACACGCCTGATGAAGACCCCCCGCATTATAGTCAAGGACGCAGCTCGGTTGGCGAAGCTACTACTCCGTGGCATAATCTCAACCCTATGCCTGGTCATGATGAAGAAGGGCCGAGCAATGCCTCCGGTAATGAGCCAGAAGTCCAAAAGGGGAAAAAAAGAAAGCCGAGTGTTGGAATCATTTCGATGTAGTTACGGTGGACGGCATCCGAAAAGCTCGATGTAAGTACTGTGCTAAATTATTTTCGTCTGGTAGTGGTAATGGACATCTTAACAGGCATTACCCTATGTGTGCACCTCGACAAGGCCACGTCGAACCTACCCAAACGCAGTTATCTTTTGACGGTAAGTTATTTGTTTATAATCAGCGAGAGCAAAGAGACGGTCTCGCTGAATTTGTTATTCATGATGAACAAGCCTTTTCTTTTGCCGATAATCCTAAGCACTCTAGATATATGAACACATACGTTCAACCTTTGTACAAAAAGGTTCATAGAAACACAACTAGATCCGATGCACTCCGACAGTACAATGCTGCTAAAGCACGCCTTATCGATTATTTCGATAAATTTGAAGGTAAAGTTAGTCTTACTTCTGATATTTGGCAATCTCCTTATACTTTTGTTAGTTATTCTTGTGTGACCGCTCATTGGATTGATGCAGATTGGGTTATGCACAAGAGAATCATCGCTTTCGAGCACTTCCCTTATCCGCACGATGGAATGAACATTGCTATTCTTATATTAAAAGCATGCACCACATTTAAAATTAAGGATAAGATTATGAGTGTTAGTTTTGATAATGCTTCTAATAATAAAGTTGCTGTTGCAGCTTTAAAGGAGACGCTTCAACCTGTACTTAATGGTGAATTATTTCATGTTCGCTGTGTTTGTCACATTATTAATTTAATTGTTCAAGATGGTTTAGCTGCTGCAGGAGATATTCTTCTCAAAATGAGGGGTATGACAGCGTATGTTAATAGCTCGAGTCCGAGAACACAACAATTTAAAACGTTGTGTGTTCAATATAATATGCCTCGCAGGAGAGCAGTTACAGATGTGGTCCACAGGTGGAACTCTACATACCACATGCTTTTACACATTCTGGCATACCGAGAAGTCTATACGCATTTTCTACTAACCCAGTTCCCAGCCGGCTTGCCAACTCAAGAGGAATGGCAGATGGCCACATACCTAGCTGAATTTTTGGAGGTATTCTACACGTCTACCAATTTATTGTCTGGTACGTACTATCCCACCTCTCCTCTCGCTGTAATAGAAATTCTGAAGATGGCTACAATGTTAACAAAATGGAGATATATAGGACCCTTTAAGGAAATAGTAAAAGTGATGGATCAAAAATTTAATAAATATTGGAGTAAACTGCCTGCTATTTTTACTGTGGCTACTTGTTTAGATCCTAGGTTAAAGTTGCATGGCGTGAACGCCTCGATACAAGAGATATCGAAATTAATGTGCTACACAGCAGAGGAGACAACCGCATTCACAGCAAAAGTGAGCAAGAGGTTTGAGGACTTGTTCAACGTCTATCGTAATTCTGCTGACGTGCGCGGGCGAGCTACATCATCATCCACTGTTGAGAGGTATTATGCGCCATACCTTCAGGGCTTTGAACATCTAGTAGCAAGACAACTACCAGGTGAAGGTACTTCTAATTCGGCAGGTTCGTATACTTTTTCCTCTTTTAATGAGATTGGTGTATATGCAAATACTGATCATTATTCTGATTTATCAAGGCAAGAACAGGTTAATTTTAATTTGTTAAATTTTTGGAAACAAAATCAAAACATGTATAAAACTTTATCCCAAATTGCACGGGATGTACTGCCAGTGCAAGCCTCCACGGTTGCTTCAGAGTCGGCATTTTCAGCCAGCGGGAGGGTTTTGGATGACAGGAGGAGTCGTCTTAACCCCGAGTCGCTCGAGCTATGTGTATGTTGGAAGGATTATCTTGATGCGAAATACCGCGAGCAAGATAAACCGATTGATGATAGGAAGAGCAGTGACTCGGATATTGAAGTACTTCTGGATGATTAGGTAATTTCTTTTTATTTTCCTCTTTTGATCCTTTTGGTTGACGTTGCAGATTTCTTGATCTTTGATTGCTGATATTTTGGATAGACATGCATTATTATTTTGATTGTTAGAATTTTAAGAATAAATTTTTTCACAAAATATACTTTTTTTCCATATATATAAAATAAATTTTTACAAGCAAGATATATATTTTTTCGTATATATAAAAAAATAGGTAACTTCGCCTGTTTGTTTACAAGCAGCCGGTCCCAAGCCCGGATAAAAGGAGGAGGGCCTATGAATACATTTATTATTTTTCTATATAAATTGTTATGTGTTATGATTTTATTAATAAAGCTCACCAAGAAGAGTATGAAAATGTTTAACATATAATAAAAAATATAATGGCTAACAAATAAATATGTATATACATACATACATATATATGTATATTACTTATAATGAAATAAAAGGATAAAGATTAGGTTCGTTAAATTGTGAATATTGCCTAGAGATGAAATTTAAAATTGAATAACAAGAAGAAAAAAAAAAGGGCCCGGGCCCGGCCCAAGCCCGGCCCTAGATATTGGGCCTAGGGCCAGGGCCTGGACTGGGCCTAGGTTTGCCTTCGGCAGGCCCAGCCCGGCCCGGCCCGGTTGGCAGCCCCACTGGCCCGGCCCCGGCCCGGCCCCACAGCAGGCCCGATGGGCTTGGGCTGGGCCGGCCCAAGCCCGGCCCTTTGACATCTCTAACCACCGCCACCATTACTGCCACCACTACCACTGTTGCCCCCATTATTGCCATCACCACCGCCACCATTATTTCCACCACTACCATCGCCGCCACCACTTCCGCCACCACCCCTGCCATCGCCCCCCTCCATCGCTGCCACCACCACTGCAGCCGCCGCCATTGCTACCAATATCACCAGCACCACGACTGCTACCACCACAACCGGCACCACTACTGTCACCACCGTCACCGCCATCGCCACCACAGCAACTGCCACACCACTTTTACTATCACCGGCGGCACCACTACCGCCACCACCACCATGTGGTGGCACTAGCACACTTGAAACTACTTGACCGTAATTTACTTTTCATTTTAAGTCAAGGATATAGTTGTCTAAAAATGTATCATCTTTCTATTTCATTTGTTCTCCAAACACAAAACAAGAATTCTGTGATTTGAATTACCTTTCCTTCCAAACAGAAAAAGGTGAATTGAATTTCAAATCCAATTCTGAATTTGAAATATAAATATTAAAAGAATTGATTCAAAACAGACTCTTACATTTCTGTTAGGAAGGATAAATATGTAAAAAGTGCAACAACCCCTCGTTTGGGGGCCGAAAAGGGAAAAAATCAATAGCTTAAATTTTAATGGATTTGGCAGCCCAGGCCGGGCTTGGACTGGATAGTGGCCATGCCGGGCCGAGCATTTTCTGGGAGTAATGTGGTCCAGCCCCACTCCAGACCTTAGCCCTTTGTAGCTCGAACCTGCTCTGTAAAATCATTGTGTAGGCCGGGCTGGCCCAGGATTTTTTAGGGACGGACCAGGCTAAACCTTCGGCGTTAGAGTAGACAGCACTATCCATGGCCGGGGTAACATTTTTGTCAAAGAATAATTTCACCAAGCCCACATACAACATTTTATTTTTTTCCCATCCTTCCCGCACGCCTCTAGCGCCACAGGATGAAGCGGCCAGCAGAACCATCGGGGATCCACCTCCCTCTGGCATTTCATCTGTCGCCACCGAACCACCTCCATCTCCCGACCTCCCTCCAATCCTCCTTCGCCTGCGCTAATGACCAGTGAGTCTCTCTCACGTCATCCTCTCGTTCACTATTTCTTTCCCCACCTCTTCTTCCGCTCCCCCACCCCAATTTCTCTCTCTGCCTCGGTATTTTCATTGTCCTGTATACTTTGGTGGCAATTTAGGATTATTAGGGTTTTGATTTGGGACTTTTTAGCGTGCAGCCTTTTCGGCATTAGCTCTATCGCCGGCGAACCCCCTCCATCTGGCGACTGCTTCGTCACTGGCGAACGACCTGCATCTATAAACCTTCCTCCATCTTTCCTCACCAGCGTTAGTAAGCCTCTCTCACTCACAGTAACTTGTGACAGTCCTAGCTGAAGCTCGGGAAGAACCAGGTGAAGTTGCCAGGACAGAGAGAAGCAGAATTAACAGCAACTCCAGCTCGAGCTCTATTGAAGTTCAAGATCAGGAAGAAGACTGTGGCGCCACTAGAAACGACACCGCTTGGGAATGATATTCATGCCAAAGGGAACGACGCCGCTTAGAGGGGAACGACGCCGCTTTGATCACTCAACTAATAAGTGGGACGACATCATTTGGAAGGAATAAGCAGAGAGGGAAGACGACACCGTTTAGCTCTTCATCTATTTGGAGTGAGACGACATCGTTTGGCCCAACATTCGAATTTACCGCTTGTTTTCATTTCTGTTCGAATTCTTGTTACATCTTCCCTTTAAATCAGGGAAGATCGAAGGAAAGGGACATGTATGAATTGATCAGAACTTTTCTTCTCTCTAAAGGAAACATGTTCTCTTTTCTCTTTCTCAATTCTAGTTCATAATTTCTCTCTGTTTCTGTAATCTTCCATTATTTCCTGTAATTGAGCTGAGAAACTCACAGCAATCCTCCATGGCATTAGTGTCTCGAGCTCGATACGCTACAACTGGTATCAGAGCCTCTTAATTGGGGCCTGTATTAGTCTTAGCTGTAGTAAATTTTGTTTGGTGAGCATCTATATCTCAGAAGAAAATTAATTGGAGTAGTTGAGATGCCGAGATCAGTGAAGAATAATCAACTCACTGAAGTGTAAAATCATGACGTCCAGGAAGCAATGGGAAAGAGTTTAGCAGCTTACGATGTACGCATGGCTTCTTTGGAAGCTACGATGGGGAATTTGCAGAGGAGCAACTCAGCTTTGTACCAAGGCTTCTCTGACCTTAAGCTGGAACTCACTAACTTCATGGCTCAAATGAATGCTCGGACATAATCTAATCTGAAGACAACAACCGAGAATGGAGAGTCTAGTCACCGGCACAATCGATTGGAGTTTAGACACCAACAGAATAATCCACCACCGTTTACAGGTAACCTACCACCTCTTAGGTTACCTAAGCTCTCATTTCCAAGGTTCAATGGCGACGACCCTAGGGGTTGGGTGCACAAAGCTTAGCAATACTTCGAGTTGTGTCCTATACATGAGGACTACAAGGTCCTTTATGCATCGGTACACTTCGATGCTCAGGCAGAACACTGGTATGCTGCATATATTAAACCAGTAGAGAATTTAGATTGGGACTCTTTTGTGAAGGATCTGTATGCTAGGTTCTCAATTCTAACTGGAGTATGTGTGTTGGGAGAATTCAATAAACTCCAACAAATTGGGACAGTAGATGATTACTTTAACAGATTCGAAGCATTAAGAGCTCAAGTAGTGCATAAATTTGACTATTTGGATGAGTCTTATTTTTGCATGAGTTTTATTCTTAAGGCCTGAAATCCAGAGTAGAGTGGAACAGTTTGAGGTGGAAAGTCTTACCAAGGCTATACACATAGCCCGAAGAGAAGAAGTGGCAATTCAGAATTTGCTTAGAGGCCACAAGTCTATACACACTGCAGTCACCACATCAAACTATCTACAGACTCCCTATAAGCCTACCTTCACCAGCCCTGGGCCATGTTATAAGACCACAGCTCCTACAACAACTGTCAAACCAACCACATTCCCTCTTCTACCATTAAAACCTCCAGTCTTACCTTACACCAACAGTCTCCAAAAAGGCCTACTACCTACTCCCCCTAGACCTCCTCCAAAATCTAATCAATTGTCTATAGAGGAACACTAGAGGAGGATGACTCAAGGACTGTGCTTCAGGTGTGGAGCTAAGTTCGAGCCAGGTCACAAGAGTGTGTGCCCTATGAGATCTATAGCTATGATAATAGCTGAGGATCTAGAGGAAGAAGAATTGGTTGAAGTGGGAAATGATGCGAGGGAACAGCTAGAAGAGCCTAATAACTCTGAACCTTTCCACAACAGTGAGCCCGAGATCAGTGTACATGCATTAGCAGGGCATGCCTCCCACAACACCATCAGGATTCCAGGACAGGTGGGCAGCAAGATGTTCAATATCCTGATTGACACTGGATCAACAGATAATTTCTTGGATCCACAGTCAGCTCACAAGTTAGGATGTACACTCCAGGCCACTCCCCCATTGACTGTGGCAGTTGCTAATGGAAGTAGACTACAGTCAGACACCATGTGTAAGGGGTTCAAATGGAAGATGGGGACCCAAGTATTCACTGCTGATATAAGGATCTTGCCCTTAAGGGCTGTGATTGTGTGCTAGGCATGCACTGGTTAAGACAATTTAGTAATGTCAACTTCAATTTTGACTCTAACCAAGTTACTTTTCAACATCAAGGCCAACTTGTCATACTCACAGGAGGAGAGTTCCAAGGAACCACCATCAAGATGATTACTGCTCAGGCCATGTCCAAGCTGGTAAAGAATAATGTTGGATCCTTATATGGCCAAGTTTATGCTGTCACCATTCCTACCAGTGAAGACCAGCCAGCCATGGAAATATAGGAGTTGTTAACTGAATATCGAGATGTGTTTGAAGAGCCACATGGTTTGCCACCACACAGGAGCCATGACCACCCAATCAGGCTTGAGGATGGAGCTAAACCAGTCAACCTAAGACCTTACAGAGTCTCTTATGTACAAAAGGATGAAATTGAGAGAATCATCTCATAAATGTTGCATTCAAGTATTAGCAAGCCTAGCAACTCACCATTTGCATCACCTATACTCCTTGTTAAGAAGAAGGATGGTAGTTGGAGGATGTGCATAGATTACAGGGAATTGAACAAGATGACCATCAAAGATAAGTACCCCATCCCTATCATTGATGACTTGTTGGATGAGCTGCAGGGAGCTTCAGTTTTTTCTAAACTGGACCTCAGGAGTGGTTACCATCAAATTAGAGTGCTTGACAGTGACACTCACAAAACCGCATTTAGAACTCATACAGGCCACTATAGGTTCTTAGTCATGCCCTTTGGCTTGACTAATGCACCAGCCACCTTCCAAAGCTTGATGAACACCATATTCCAGCCCTATTTACGGAAGTTTGTATTGGTGTTTTTGGATGATATACTGGTGTACAGTAAGGACATGCAGGCACACCTTCATCATCTTCAGGTGGTGCTACAATTACTGAGGGAACATTCCCTCTTTGCCAAGGAAAGCAAATGACTTTTGGTCAAAGGCAAGTGGAGTATTTGGGCCACATTGTTAACCAGGGAGGTGTAGCAGCTGATGCAAGCAAGGTTGAGGCAATGCTCAATTGGCCAACTCCTAAATCACTCAAGGATCTAAAGGGGTTCCTTAGACTCATAGGTTATTACAGAAAGTTTGTTAAGGGCTATGGAATGATCAGTAAACCCCTCACTAGTCTACTAAAAAAAGATGCCTATTACTGGAGTGGAAAAGCTCAAAGTGCATTCACTACACTCAAACAAGCAATGGCTACAACCCCAGTCCTGGCACTACCAAACTTCACATTACCATTTGAAGTAGAGATAGATGCTTGTGATGTAGGCATTGGTGCAGTCCTCATGCAGCAAAGTAGGCCCTTGGCATACATTAGCAAAGCCTTGGAAGCAAGACCATGGCCCTCTCCACTTATGAGAAGCAGTTGCTGGCCTTGGTGCATGCAGTAACTAAGTGGAGTCCCTATTTGAGCCACGACCATTTCATTGTCAGGACTGATCACAGTAGCTTGAAGTTCCTGCTGGGACAGAGAGTCACTTCACTCCTTCAACAAAAACTCTTGTCCAAACTCCTAGGCTATGACTTTGAGGTGCACTACAAGAAAGGCACAGATAATGTGGTAGCTGATGCTCTGTCAAGAAGACCTCAAAAACCCCAAGAGGAGTGCAATGCAGTTACAGTAGTGACTCCCTTGTGGCAACAAGAGCTGCAAGAAAGCCTTGAAAATGATGAGGAAGCTCAAAGGCCATTCAAGAGCTGGTGCTAGAGCCAATGGCCACTTCCTACTATTCCTATCAAGGAGAGGTCTTGAAGTTCAAAGGCAAGGTATATGTGGGGAGCAATGGTTCCCTCAAGGAACAAATCTTATAAGAAATGCACACTTCAGGCATTGGAGGCCACTCAAGAATCAACAACACCCACAAGAGAGTGAGCATGTTCTTCTATTGGCCCAGGCTAAAGCAACAAGTCACACACATGGTGAGTGAGTGTGATACTTGTCAAAGGAACAAACATGAAAATGTTCCTTACCTAGGGTTACTCCAACCTTTGGAAATTCCAGAGCAAATGTGGACTCACATAACCATGGACTTTGTGGAAGGGCTCCCTAAGTCCAAAGGTCAAGATACTATACTGGTAGTGGTGGATAGGCTTGGTAAGTATGCCCACTTTATCCACCTCTCACATCCTTTCACAGCAGAGGAAGTAGCTCAAAAGTTCTTGGATACTGTGTTCAAGCTACATGGAATGCCTATTTCCATCACCAGTGATAGAGATAAGATGTTTCTCTCATCATTTTGGTCCATGCTCTTCAAATTGCTTGGTACTAAGTTAGCTTACAGCTCAGCATATCATCCTGAGACTGATGGCCAGACTGAGAGGGTGAATAAATGCCTAGAGAACTACCTGAGGTGCATGTGCAGTGATAGGCCTTATAGCTGGGCCAGATGGTTGACCCTAGCTGAGCATTGGTATAACACTAGCCACCATGCAGCCATTAACATGACCCCATTTGAGGCTGTGTATGGTTACAAGCCCAGGCCCCTTAACTTGGCCACACCAGAGACCACCAACATCACTGATTTGGATGCTTACCTCAAAGGCAGAAGTAAGGTTCTAACCTTACTAAAGGATAATCTTATCCAGGCACAAGCTCGGATGCAACAATATGCTAACTTGCATCGAACTGAGAGGGAATTTGAGGTTGGTGATTGGGTCTATCTGAGGTTGTAGCCCTATAGACAAACAACCTTGGCCTTGAGAAGAAATTTGAAGCTCTCTCCCAAATTCTTTGGCCCATACCAAATTATACAACGAATTGGGAAGGTTGCCTACAAGCTCCAGCTCCCTGATACAACTAAAGTGCATCCTGTATTCCACGTCTCCCTCCTCAAGAAGAAAGTAGGACACAGGGTCATAGCTGCTACAGCTTTACCATATTTGGCCAGTGAAGGGTAGTTTTTGGTATAGCCAATTGCAGTCCTTGACCGAAGAATTATCAAACGCCAAAATCAAGCTATGGGACAGGTATTGGTCAAATGGTCCAATGCTAGCCAGGGAGAGGAAACCTGGGAGGATTGGGAGGTAATCAAGAGAAGGTTCCCTAATTTCGACCCTTGGGGACAAGGGTCAATTGAAGGGAGCGGGGATGTGACAGTCCCAGCTGAAGCTCAGGAAGAACCAGGTGGAGTTGCCAGGACAGAGAGAAGCAGGAGTCACAGCAACTCCAGCTCGAGCTCCATTGAAGTTCAAGATCAGGAAGAAGACTGTGGCGCCACTGGAAATGACACCGCTTGGGAATGATATTCGCGCCAAAGGGAACGACGCCGCTTTGATCACTCAACCAATAAGTGGGACGGCATCATTTGGAAGGAATAAGCAGAGAGGGAAGACGACACCGTTTAGCTCTTCATCTGTTTGGAGTGAGACGACATCGTTTGGCCCAACATTCGAATTTACCGCTTGTTTTCATTTCTGTTCAAATTCTTGTTACATCTTCCCTTTAAATCAGGGAAGATCGAAGGAAAGGGACATGTATGAATTGATCAGAACTTTTCTTCTCTCTAAAGGAAACCTGTTCTCTTTTCTCTCTCTCAATTCTAGTTCATAATCTCTCTCTGTTTCTGTAATCTTCCATTATTTCCTATAATTGAGTTGAGAAACTCACAGCAATCCTCCATGGCAGTAGTGTCTCGAGCTCGATACGCTAGATAACTGCGCATGGATTTTTTTGCCGATTTTGTTTCGATTGCACTAGTTATAAGTGTTAAAGATTAGTCGTAGAAGAAGGTTCAAAATATCGGATATCTACGCGTGAAGCAATATGGATAACTGGATATCACGGTGCTGTCTTTTGAGTTTTTTTTTTTGGTTTCTTCTTTTGGGATTTGTTCTTGATCCAGGTGATGCCGTTCGATAAACCCTTCCTGATGTTACTGAGTCCGGCGGATGAGCCTACCTTCTTCTTGATGTTGCCTCTGTCTTTGTTGGTCTCATCAGTATCGTTGATCTCTTCTCCGGCGCCAATGCCTCTGGCACCCCATTGATCTGCCCAGCTTGGTGCTTCACTGCCAATCACTTTCTAGAATCTTGCTTTTGTAGACCTTAGTAAGCAGTCCTGATTTCCAAAGAAAGCATAGGGTCCTATGTTAATGGAGTGTTAGTGGATAGGCTGTCTTTTGTTCTTGTGTTGCTACTATGATTGTGATTGTTAAAATATCAACAAGGGAATTTTTTTTAATATCTGTGGAGATAAGTATAATTAAGCGGAAAGATCAAAGGGAATGGATTTCTCACGAATCCCTGGATAGAGTATATTTGTGAAAGAAGAAGCGAGTTGTATGGAGAACTTAAACTTCATATTATCAACGAATTCATACTCATCCAATACATGCCTGGCATAATTTGACTTCCCTCATGTTATCAACCTCATTTCTCAATGCCGAGGCAAGCACTTTCTTCCAGATCGACACCCAGTTCCACCTCTTTTGCACTTTAATTCAATGCACTCCAATTAATTGTAGCAATTTGAATAGTTCTATCATCCAGTGCATATGGAAGACTGCCAATCACATGAAAGCATTTCATGATTCTAGGAACATATTAGTTCTTTGTTTCGCCAAAAATATTGTACTCAACGTCATGAAGAACCAACTTGCTTTCGTTTCTCTATTCATAACCAAACCAAACAAAATAAAAATCAGGGTAATGCAAGGTGAATAAAAGCCCTAAAACAAATTTCAAGCACATAAAAGAAAGAAGAAGAAACTAAACATGATAATATGTAACACCATTAACTAGCAGCATTTAGGGGAAGATGAAATAAGTTGGTGTACCTCCAATATATTACAGAATATAAAGGTAGAGAAAGCTGGCTATGGCCTATCATTGTTCTCATGTACTATTTGCTCTCCCCGGTTTCTTTTTTCGGAAAAAAAGGTGCAGTCGTTTTGAAAGAAAAAAAAAAGCTTTTTTATGATTTTATTCCCTGTTTAGTCTGTAAAAACTTAATTGCAATTGACTAGTTGTAACTGTTCTATTGATTTTTGTACTGTACTTTACTTCTGTTTCCATTTGAGCAACTTATTTTAGGGATTTTGATGGTTCATTACTTTGGAAGATTCTACTGTTCTAGCATCACGGGTACCGCCTTTTTCTTTTCTTTCGTTAGGAAATCATAAAAACCAATATCCCCAAGTAATGATAGGTAGCATATTATTCTAGTAAGTAGTTAGCATATTATCCTAATAAGTAATAAGTTGATGGGGAGATCTTGCTAGTTGATGGTTACAAGACTACTTTCATTAGATCTACTTAGGTATTGTTTATGGTCAACATGTCTCAGTTATGGTACTAGTGTTCATCAGAAAATACCTTTTTTTCGTTCTTTTTGTTTGTTTTGTATTAAGTCATTTGTTGACTTTTCCTGTGGGATTTGTTTGTAGAGGTCTATTTCCCTAGAAGGCCTATACTCGCCCATACTCTTTTCAAAGAGTATCTCTTTTTTGGGAGGGGAAGGGGCTACTTTGACTGATCATATGACGATCGGGATCGGTGACTCATGAGGAATTGTGAATTCAGATTTGGTCACAGGATGCAACTCAATAGCCTTTCTACCACTACTCTGCTAACCACAGGAATTGTGAATTTAGATTTGGTCTCAGTTTGCAACTCAATGGCCTTTTTGCTAATACTGTGCTAAGCAGTATTATATGCTTGATGGAATCATTTAGACTTTGTTTGGTTAGCAAATTCATTGTACTCATTTTTCATATTTCTGCTTTGTTGAAACGATTCCATTTTGGAAATAAATACTAAGTCAATTTTGGTGTTGGCTAGCAAATTTGAGTTTAACCTTCAAATAAAGTTGTGATTGGATATCAAATTCCAAATATACACATATGCGTGATGAACAAACAAATAGAAAATGCACATATAAGAGTACACTTGCAAAAATAAATGGGTTGTCATCAAATGAAAAATAATAAATCACGCTTCCTCTGCGAAAAATAGGACAAACTATATTACTAAAAGCAGAAGAGAGATAGGAGGGTATATGGTAGGCGGGAGAGTGGAATTGTGAGGTTAATTGTTTGGTTTTGAAAAATCGGTAGGATTTTAGGTGTAAAAAGGTGGTTGTAATAACTGTTTGAAATTGGATAAACAAATAAAAATTTTCGTTTACCCTAAAACGAATCGCTTTGTTATTAGAGTAATTGGGTAACCAAAGAGAGTGCTAGTTTGTGGGAGGGGAAAAAGGATGAACATTTAAAAACGGTTGTCTAGTTTTTTGCTTTTTCTATTGCCTGAGTTTTCAATTTCTCTTGGTAGATCTGTAGAGGGTTTTGTTACAGGAGTTAAGGCAGCTATACTGGCCACTATTCAACTGCCATACCGACTGTAAAATCTCCTGCCTCTCATACTGTCTATTTAAGTCCGAAACAGGAGCGACACCCGTTCTGAAATCTGTTTCGGTCAAAGGAACAAAATTGAATCTGTTCCAGCACCAAGTCATTCATGAGTTTGAGTCTTTGCTATGAATCTGTTCTGGCACCATAATTCATAGCATCATTTATGACTTGCTATGACTCAACTGACCGCTTAGCTAAGAGTCAACTGACTTGCTATGATGGGAGATGAGAAAACTCTGCTGAACTGTTTAGCTAAGTGTTAACCGACTCCACAGTATAAGCTTCCTCGAAAAATGTCTTTACCGGACTTTGTGCTACTCTTGCTATCAAATTCTCTCACATTAAGTACCATTTCTCGTCTTTAGGTGCAAGAATAACTTAAATGACTGCTATGAATCTGTTCCAGCACCAAAAATAACATGAATGACTTGGAATCTTTGCTATGAACGTCTTGGAACAATCAAAATTCTTTGTTTTCACCAGGAACTAAGTTCTTCTGTATCAAAGTTTTAGTTGATGTGGATATGATACTGTGGTTCATAGAGTCTTATGTGCTAATGTTCTCATTGTTTCCTTGACTTATATGTCTTCCATTTCCAAGGTTAAAAACACGGGTTTATCTGCTAATGTGTTAAACATTGGCAATTTTTTGTTTTCGGATGTAGGTTGGGCCTTCTTCAATTTCTTCGGATGATCATGACAATGCGAATGATGGGACTACTGATGTTGACATGAATCTTGGTGAAGAAAGTCTTGGTGATGGCACCAATGGCCCTGTGTGACATTTCTGCTTGATACTGCTCCTCTAAACTCTTGTTATCATTCCCTTTGTTGGGACAGCAGGAGTTCTTTTGCCCCTTTGTTGGATAGCAGTCATAGTACAATTGTTTTGGTAAACTATGTGATACTTACATGCACGTAAAATTGTGATTTTATATTTGACTTGTAGTTAACTACTATTATGGGCTTTTGTTTGCATTCATGTTGTCTTCCTAAATGAATTGTCTAGTTGATGAGAAGATTGAGTGGACTCGAATTATAGGTGCACTAGAAGAAGAATTTGGTGATTATCAATGAAACAGGATAAAGTTTATATCTTTTGGGCTTTTACGAGCAGATTTTTCTGTCAAGAATCTGTTAGTAAAGAGTGCATAATATCGAATTTCGTTTCCAATGGCTTTTCACGGACTGATATTTTGTGGGAAGTGTCTTTTTTTCAATGAAAACAAATCTATTCGTAAATACCGCATATTTTGTGGAAAGAGTTTTTTGTAACGAAATATTCTGTTGCAAAATATATGTAATCCGTTGGTAAAGGTGATGTTTTCTTCCCATGGAACCATGCATATTTCGTTGTTACTTTTTGCCCAGGGGGTGGTGAGCATTTTCTTCCCATGGAACCATACGTATTTCGTTGTTACTTTGGGTGGTGGGGGGGGGGGGGGGGGGGACTCACGGATCTTTACGAACGAAAAATCCAGTGGAAAAAGGCTTTACCCACATAAATAAGGGTCTTTTCCCTAGAACCTTCAGTTGGTAATGACTATTTTTCTTGTAGTGTAACGAGTAAGCTTCAAGCCAAAAAGGCCTCTCTTAGCCTTCTCATGGGAAGGACGAGTGGAAAGATATAGAGGAGTATGGTTAGGGGTTTGAATTCTCAAGTTTGATAAGAAGTGTTAAGATTCTGGATTGCAAAAGCTCGACCAGTAAAAGAGAGTATAACGATATTTTTTTATCATGGACTAAAACAGATTTTGTTACACAATCCTTCCACCTACTCAAATATCACCCTTTGCACCCCTTACTCTTAGGACAACCCCGATGAAGTAAGTAAAACCGAGTCGATACAAAGATTGTGCCACGATATCGGGATCATGTTTGGTGTTTTGGAGAAATAAAGTTTCTAAAGGTTGCCTATGATCCAAACAACAAGCTGTTTGAGCTGCTCGAGGCTGGTAAAACCTCGATAGTTCCAGCTTGAAACAATCATTCATGGCGAAAGGGTTGTACCGGGATAACACACCAAAGCCCGAGACCAGATACATAACTTGCAGCCAATATTTTCTTGGGTTGATTTGGTGATAGTTAGGTAAAAGCCCGAGACCAAACATTCATTCATGGCTAAAAGTCATTTGGTGATAGTTAGGTAAATGGGTTTCACAAGCCTAAGGTATCCAACATAACCCACTATAATGAACAAACCCATGCTAACACATTTTGTAATTAAATGGGTTGAGTTAAGTAAAAGCCAATATTTTCTTGGGTTGATTTGATTAGACCAATAAAAATCCAACACATCTTGCAGCCCTAGTTATTGATTGCTCCATGGCAAGATACATAACTTATGTGGAAAAAAAAAAACAGGCAAGATCTTAGCATGTTCATTTGGTCGTTAGAGATAGGAAATTTCTTTTAACTGTTGAGCATAAGATACTTTGGATTTTAATGTCTATAGTAGTTTGTTCAGTTGATTATAGTTTTCTTTGGTTTCAAACAAAAAAAAAAATTCTCTCTTGAACAGGAAGATATGTTCGTTCTTCGTCGCACAGCATTTAAGTATTGTACGATGTGCGTTATACTCGTACATATATAAATGGCATTTCTACAAACTTGAGTTGTTCAATAATTTATGATGCCCAATACACCACACCACAATGCAGTGTTACAGAGAATGTCTCTGTAGTTAGCCGCAACAGTAATTTCCCCCTCTTTACTACTGAAAACTAGAAAGTATAACTATGAGGTACTTACTCTTCTTTCGGCTTTATTTACTAAACGAGCTCGCATACACAATCCTCCTTCAACATTAACAAATCAACAAAAGGTGTATCGTGCCATATGTTCATGGTGATTTAATCGATTACACTACAAGAAAAAAGGCTTTTAGCGACGGGAAAATCAGTCGCTAAAAGCTAAAAATCCGTCACAAAAACAATTAACGACGGATTCACCGTCGCTAAAAATTCCTCGTATAAAAGTCCGTCACTAATAGTTTAGCGACGAAATTTTTGAAATCCGTCGCTAAATATATAATTATTTGCGACGGATTTATTTTTAATTAGCGACAGAATATCCGTCTCTAATTATATTTTTAGTATTTTAATTAAATTTCTTTTTTGTCAAATTAGCGACGGAATAATGTTTTAGCGACGGAATATTCCGTCGCTAAAAAATTTATTTAGCGACGGAATATTCCGTCGCAAATTAACTGATTGTATGAATACTTTTAGCGACGGAATTAATCCGTCGCCAAAAGTCAAAAAAAAATTTGAAATCTTTTTTTTATTTTTCAATTACCCAAACCTGTAATACAATTTTCATTTCTCAACAACAACGCTAAAAATCAATACACAAAGAAATATATATAATCAATCATAAAAAAGACTCATTATGTACAAGCCGAGAACCGAATACAGCCGGTTAGGGGAGGGGAGAAGAGTACAAGCCGGGCTTGGGAGAAGCTAGGAACGGGCACGAGAAGGGGCTCATCAGGGATTGCCGAGTCCCGGATCTGGATCCTGCTGATCTGGGGCCGGCTCGGCATGTCCAACAGCGCCCTGCTCCCTGATCATCCTCACCACAACTGTAGCAATGCGCTGGATCTCCTCGTCGCCCAACTGACGCTGAGGAGCCGGTGTCCGTAGAGGGGCAGCAGGGGGTGAGGACGCTCCTATCACGGCACGTGCAGTCGTGCTAGGCAGGCCGCGTATGCGGCCTTTCGGCCGATTCACAACCTTCGGCGTATCCAGCCATCGCTTCGACCCCCCAGTATTCGCAGCCGTATTAGTGGACGCTGATGGCTGTCCGGACTGCTGCTCGGACCCCCTTAGCTGTTCATACGAGGCCTACAAAAATAATGGTTTAACAATATGTTAGGGCATTAATTAACGAAACAGACATTGAGGATAGAAAGACAAAACATTAACAACTAAAACAAATTGACTCACATCGATCCACCGGGCAATATCTGAAATATAGTCACCCGCCCGGTGCGCCTCGTCCTTATCCTTCTTCCGCACGTGCGTCTGAGTATAGGTCAGAGCTACGACCTCATCCTCCTCCAGATCCCGGTGCTCGACTGCGTTCATGTGTCAGACGATGTCGTGTGGCACCGTCCCCCCCCGTGTGCATCGGATCTCTGTTCTGTCTGTTCTCGGCCCCGCTCTTACTCTTGGCGTCCCAGCCTGAATCCATAGCCCACCGATCTATCATCTCCCCCCATACACGGTGAGATATCCAATGTGGGGGATATCTCGTCATCTCCGTCATATGTTCAGCCGTATTGGAGGAGTAGTACATTCTCTGAAGCCGTGGTGTGACCGGGAAATATCGCAATATCTTCCATGCAATGTTTTTCTTCTTCCCTTTGTCCGGTTTGTACCTCGAATGATCACATACTGGACACCATGACAAATCCTTATTCTCTTTCCAGAATAATACACAATCGTTACTGCACGCATCTATCCGGTCATAACTCAACCCAAGTTTCCTCATCATCTTCTTCGCGTCATAGTACGACGGCGGTAGCTTTTCACTTTCGGGCAGTATTTCTTTGATTAAGGTAACAAACTCGTTAAAACCTTTCTCACTCAGCCCGTGGTCTGATTTCAACTGTAATAACCTACTAACCGCAGACAGCCGTGTGTGTTTCGGAGCTCCATCCCACAGCGGCTCTTCCGCAGCTCTCAACAACTCATAAAACTGATGAGCCCCCTCGTTCGGCGGTTGTGGACTGTCGTCACCCCAGTCAACATTAGCATGCCCAACATCCATAATCATATCTCTGTATTCATATCGTGCCTCCTCCCTAACTTCAGTTTGACTAGCCGGGTTGGACGACCATACTATCGTTTCCCCGTGCTGCGTCCACCTTGTGTATCCACCCATAAAACCGTACCGACGAAGATGCCATTTTACTTCAATTCTTTTTCTCCAGTGCAACAACTCACATCTACCGCACGGACACCTTATCTTATCAAGGTCAACATGTGCAGGATGCGCATAAGCGAAGTCGAGAAATTCGTCAACGCGACACTCAAAATCTTCAGCATTCTTCCTTTTCATCCAACTTCGATCGACTGACATGACGACTAAATTATCGTACTGTATACCACCTTCAATTATGACCAGTGATTAGGCATTGCCGATGTAAATATGAATGCATGAATGTTACAACATGTCTACATATTTCCCCTCCACTCTTCAACAGGTAGTGGTCATATCCCATTCAGAAAAGCACATGTTTATAAAACAGTGAATAACTCATGCTTAGTCCCATGTCTGTGAAAAATTTGGCAGCACCTCCCCGCATTTCTCCAAGTACACGACATCGATTAGGTGTTCTAACATTCATCTAACCTTGCTCAGGAAGGTTTGACGGATGTTAGAACACCAGATCTGTATGCACCCGGAGAAACACATGAGAACGTGTACCAAATATCCACGACATAGAACACAAAGCATGAGTCAAAACACTGTTTTATAAACAATTAGCTTTTCCAAATTGTCCAAACTGGACATCCAAAGGCTCATTACAAAGCATTACTTCGTAATGAGTACCTTTGAACGGGAACTAAGGGTTTCTATGCATGCATGCGTTCAGAAATTGATAACATATGCAAGAATCTTTCCGAAATATCAAAACTGCAGAAAGATCGTTACATATGTTACCAATTCCACATTAAATAGAATTCGATGGCAACGAGTTGAACCATCTCGTTGCCAATGGACTTCTCAAAACAACAACTAATATAAAGAAGGCAGGGTTTGTAAACAACAAGTAATTGAACTATCTCTGGGCAACATGGAGTAATTATGGCTAACTAGGTTATTAGGGTTAATTACGAGTATTAATTATAGCTAATTAGGGATGAATAGGACTAATTAGGGTTATTTAGTCCTAATTAGGGTTTAATTGTGCCGAGTAGTGCTGATTAGTCCTAATTATGGCTAATTAGGCTTAATTGGGTTATGTTAGGAATAATTAATGTTAATGAGGGCTAGTTTTGGATAATAATAGCTAATTAGGGTTGATTAGGACTAATTAGGGTTATTTAGTCCTAATTAGGGTTTAATTGTGCCGAGTAATGCTGATTAGTCCTAATTAGGGCTAATTAGGCTTAATTGGGTTATGTTAGGGATAATTAATGTTAATGAGGGCTCGTTAGAGCTAATTAGGGTTAATTGATTTACTAAAATATTGTTAATCAGGACTAATTATGGCTAATTATAGCCAGTGCTGGAGCCACGATGAGATTCCAGGGGGTGCATGCTAAAAATGTCGCGTTAACCTAACTAACCTAAATTTAATGCACATTCAACAATCTCAATTCCGACACCTCATAGAGGGTGTCGATATGGTGTCCGATACGTGTCTGACACCTCCGGACACGTGTCCGACACATACCGACACGTGTCTAACGCCTCCAGACACGTGTCCGACACCCACCGACACGCACCTCCAGACACATCGGCATACGTTAATTTGTGTTTTAAATGTCGGACACCGTCGATCAGATGTGGTGTCCGTGTCTGCGCTAGCTAACAGGTATCTCAATCCAATTGGGTCCCATCCTCCGTCAACAACCTCAATTCCGACACCTCATAGAGGGTGTCGATATGGTGTCCGATTCGTGTCTGACACCTCCGGACACGTGTCCGACACATACCGACACGTGTCCGACGCCTCGGGACACGTGTCCGACACCCACCGACACGCACCTCCAGACACATCGGCATACGTTAATTTGTGTTTTAAATGTCGGACACCGTCGATCAGATGTGGTGTCCGTGTCTGCGCTAGCTAACAGGTATCTCAATCCAATTGGGTCCCATCCTCTGTCAACAACCTCAATTCCGACACCGTCATAGAGGGTGTCGATATGGTGTCCGATAAGTGTTTGACAACTCCGGACACGTGTCCGACGCATACAGACACGTGTCCGACGCCTCTGGACACGTGTCCGACGCCTCCTGACACGTGTTTGACACCCACCGACACGCACCTCCAGACACATCGGCATTCGTTAATTTGTGTTTTAAATGTCAGACACCGTCGATCAGACATGGTGTCCGTGTCTGCGCCAGCTAACATGTATCTCAATCCAATTGGGTCCCATCCTCCGTCGACAACCTCAATTTCAACACCTCATAGAGGGTGTATGGTGTCCGATACGTGTCTGACACATCCGGACACGTGTCCGACACATACCGACATGTGTCCAACGCCTCTGGACATGTGTCCGACGCCCACCCACACGCACCTCCAGACACATCGGCATACGTTAATTTGTTTTTTAAATGTCGGACACCGTCGATCAGACGTGGTGTCCGTGTCTGCGCTAACTAACAAGTATCTCAATCCAATTGGGTCCCATCCTCCGTCAACAATCTCAATTCTCAATTCTAAAAGGCTCAATGCAATAAAAATTAACAAAAATCACACATTCAATCCAATTGGGTCCCATCCTCCGTCAATAATCTCAATATCTCAAAAGCTCAATGCACAATTAACAATCTAAAATCATCAATTAACAACATAAAATCATCAATTAATAATCGCAATTACTTCAAATGCACAGCTAATAACCTAAATCATCAATTAACAATCTAAAATCACAGATCAATAATCACAATTCTCAAATGCACAATTAACAACCTAAAATTATCAAACAAATTATCAATGTTCAAATGGAAAAAAAATTGTTCAAAATGCACATATCCGATGCGTTTGAATTATTTCAATTTAGGGTTCGATTGTATTAGGCATTCAATTTAGGGTTCAATTAGTTTAATTTAGGGTTCGGTTCGAATAGGGCGATTAGGGCATTTAATTTAGGGTTTAATTAGAGTTCAATTACATTAATTTAGGGTTCAATTAGGGGGTTCCATTGATTCAATTTAGGGTTCAGTTGATTTGGGGCATTCAATTTAGGGTTCAATTAGTTCAATTTGGGTTTCAGTTGGATTAGGGTATTCAATTTAGGGTTCAATTAGTTTAAGGGTTAAATACACGTAGGTACCCTGAAACTACCACTTTGTCTCACTTGAGGGTCCCAAAGTTTAATTTTTACACATAAGGGTCTGAAACTACAATTTTGCAATAGATAAGGACTTCCGTCCAAATTCCTAACGATCCATGCTTTTCCGTCAGGGGTAATTTTGGGTTTCCATATTTTGGGTTTCAAAAACCGTGCAAAAATGGAGCCACTCACTGCCAACACCGTCCGGCTACCACTCCGACAACTGTCCCTGTCATCGCTCCCCCATCACCACGGTCCACCGCTGACCAACACCGTCTGGCGACCAACACCATGATCCACCCACGACTAACATCGCCATCGACCAAAACCGTCCGGAAACGCCACAGGCAGTGGTCTTGCCACCGCTATCCCTATTACCACGACCAACCGTCAGCCACAACCATAGCAGCACACTTCCGGCCGCCAGCCGCCAGCCACCACCAATCATGCCAACCCACCAATAGCCACAGTCGACAAACTAAATAGGTCCAGATCCTGGCAAACCCACGACCACCAACCGCCATAGACCTTTACCGACAAACCCACGACCACCCAAAACTTTACCTGCAAACCCACGACCACCCAAAACTTTACCTGCAAACCCACGACCATGACCATGACCATCGAAACCTTACCTGCAATCCTGTTCTTTATTGTTCCACCGCCGGCGAGACCTTCTAGCAATGACCACCCAACTGAAACAAACTCACACTCGTTTGTTGACAGGTTGATGGTTTCGGTATCGAAAGCCGAAGGGACGGACTATAGAGGATCGAAGCAACCAAATATGTCTGATTGTGTCCCTGTTGGCCGACGACGGGTCAACACCGGTGGAGATCCGTCCGATTTCAGCTTTAATGCGATGGTGGTGGCGCTGGGGTGCGCCGGTGATGGCTTGTTCTTGGTTTTGAGAGAGATCACTGGCGACGACATTGGTGGTCAATGGTTCGGCGGGGGTGTGTACTGTTGGGGCTTGGGTAAGGGGCGGGTGGGATGGGTGATGGGTGAGAGGGCGGTGGGTCTCTGAAGAAGAAGAAGAAGTGCAAAATTGTAAAAGAGAAGAAAAACAATTTAACCTGTCCAGACAAATTTGCCCCTAACGGATTGTTCCAAAGTTAAAGAATTTGGACGGAAGTCCTTATCTATTGCAAAATTGTAGTTTCAGACCCTTATGTGTAAAAATTAAACTTTGGGACCCTCAAGTGAGACAAAGTGGTAGTTTCAGGGTACTAATGTGTATTTAACCCTTAGTTTAATTTAGGGTTCGATTCGATTAGGGCATTCAATTTAGGGTTTAATTAGGGTTCAATTACTTCAATTTAGGGTTCAATTAGGGGGTTCTATTGATTCAATTTAGGGTTCGGTTGATTTCGCTATTGCCCTTTATGCTTGAATTAGGGTATTCAATTTAAATATAGTTTGAAATGGGTCATACACTCGTACATACATATTTGTTTTACATTTTTTTTATCCAGATTGACTATTGAATGATCAAGCCCTACCACAAATGACTACTAGTCAAATTAGTAGGTCAAGCAAGATTGTTTAATTTTGTAAAGTTGCTAGAAGTGTAGCAAATTCATTTCAAATTACTGAGAATACAAGAAATGTACTAGGTGATGGGCTAGAATTTGTCACAGACTCACAGGACTAGGCGTACTACTCTACTTTGGGTTCTTGGATACAACACAAGATGGGCCGAAGGAAGTTGCTCAGCCCCATATGTCCATTTCGGATGTGCTGGGCCTTGAAGTACATGGACCATAAAATCTTACCGTAATAATGTGAGCGCAAGTGGCAACTACATGTTTCTAAGTTTTATGAAATTCCACATAAATTTCAAAATGGGGAATTAAACTTTATAATGTCGTTCAGTTGACTTGTCAAATAATACTTATATACTTAGTAATCTCAATTACTCTTTGCATCGCAAGATTGTTATTTATCAAGGAGACAATATGGGGCGCCGCAAACCACCACCCCCCTCCCCATATTGCGTCATCTTAATTTTAATGTCCCTTGCCCAGTTCCGTCCCGTCCCATCCCATCCCATCTAGATCCAACCCACTTAACCCGATCAATTACAATACGAGTCAACTTTTTTAGCTTCTAATTTATTTTGTTTTAAACTAGTCATATTTTTGGATGAGATTATTTTCATTATTCTAGTTGGTAGAGGCAGCGGACAAAGGTGGCTGCTGGAGTTGGACGACAGCGATGGTCGGTGGGGGATGGCTATCGGAGTTTACCGTAGTGACTGTCGGCGATTGCTACCGAAAATGGTCGACAAGCTAATGGTCAATACTGATATATGGGCTTATGTCAGTAACAAGGTTTATGATGAAGGATGAAAATAAATAAAAAAAAAAACGCTTAAGATGAAGCATAAAGGGCATTTAATTGTAACATAGTAAAAGAAAAAAATGGGTAGTGATATTAAACACTATAAAAAAAATTACCTGATGGGAGTCGCCGGTGTCGAGGGAGGTCATCTCCGGCGTCGAGGGAAGTCACCACCGTTGTCGAGGGAGGTCGCCGCCGGTGTCGAGGCTTTCGGTGGCGCCGAAGGTGGGGCAGGATGTGAGAACGGCGGTGGCACAATCGCCGGAAATGGTTTTGGAATTTTCGAAGAGAGAAGCAGTGAGAGAGAAAACCAGATCTGAGAGTTAAATAGACTTTTAGCGACGGAATCACTCCGTCGCTAAAAGTCTGTCGGTGAAGGTCTATTTTTACCGACGGAGTTTTTAGCGACGGAGTTATTCCGTCGCTTGAATAATATTTTACGACGGAGTTTTACTGACGGATGTTTCCGTCGGTAAAACTCATTTTAGCGACGGAATCTATTCCGTCGCTAAAAATCCGTCGCAAAAGACGTCTTTTCTTGTAGTGTTAAGCCTACATAATGATAATTGAAAAAATTTTGGCTGTCATTCCGATTGTAGAAAGAGTCCACAACCTCCCTCCGCTCACTTCATATAGTGACAAAAGGTTGTCATTGAATATGGTTAGTATCTTTTTAACTAGTGATGCTACAAATGTGCTTTCAAAAATTGTCGCTAAAATTTTCTGTATAAGGACCGCTAATTGTATTTCGCAGCCACCGATGGTCATCACATGAGGTGACTTTAAGCTATTCCTTCTACCCAGGTTGTACTAGACCTTTCCTTATAGTCAGTCAATGTGAAAATATAACTTCTCATTACTTTGTGAAGACATTTATACAAGTACAACCACCGATTACTCCAAAGATTACTTATAACATTAGACAATTGATTCCTAAGATTACCAATGGAAGTCAAATTTAGACAAGAAAACTATTTCTTGGTACACAAAATATTTTCTTCATGCACAAGAAGTCCATAGACAGTAATATTAAAGACTCCCCATCAAGATGGAGTGTGGAGGTCACAAACACCCAGCTTAAACTTGAGATAAAAAAAATTTGATCATGGCCATGCGACTTGATAAGCACGTTGTTGATCAGCAAAACTTTGGCAAACGTTAATAAGTCATGTTAAAGTTTTGTATGAACAAAAAGATAAAATTTGGCATTCATATTCACAATCTAGGGAATGGAAAAACTTGAGCGTCTAGGTTTACAGACTGAACAATAAAACAAAAATTAACAAAAAATTATATGTCGAGATTCGTAGGAATATCAAACATGAAAATAAGAAATTTGGTTATCAAGACTTGTAACTGGATGAAAGTAAAAGTTGGGGGTCGAGATCCACAAAGTGGACCAACAAAGTATAGAAGGTGCATCCAAGTTCATAAACCGAGGATGAGAAAAGTTGAGTGCTCAGATTCACAGACTGGACAAGAAGACAATAAATTATATGTTGGGATTTACAGATTGGACATGGAAATGAAAAGTATGGTTATCAACATTCATAACAAGATGAAAATAAAGATGCACGTCGAGATTTATAAGCTAGACAAAAGAAGGATAATCGAAGTGTCCGAACTCACAGATCAGACATGAAACTGAGAATACAAACTTGATGAGACAAAGAGGTTGCTGATTCACAGGCTGAAGAAAACAGAGATAGTTGATGTGTTTGAATTCACTTATTTTGCACATAGAGAAAATATTTATAGGCGTTCAGATTCACAGACTAAATGCAAAATAAGCAATACATGATTATACTTATTCATAAAATGGATAAAAGGAAGATCAATATATAACACAATCAGGTTGCCGATGGAATTATAGTTTGTGCATACATAGCTTGCCTATTTATACAAACAAAAGTTCTCGGGGGGGGGGGGGGGGGGGGGGTGCAAACATGTCAGAAATTGGTGCACGCGAATCTGCAAAAACTTGAAAAATAATTTGGACCCGCATGATGTTGGATTAAAGTAGTAAAAATGGCGAAAAATTGGCCAAACAAGAAGCATAGGGCCGCCACCAGAGTTGCGAAAGCTAGAAATGACTCTCAGAAAGGATCTTGTCCTGCTCTAAAACTCAATTTAAAAACTGGTTATTAAATTACATTATTTTGTGAAAATATTTATACAAGTACAACCACCCGTTACTCTTAACGTTACTCCTAACATTAGACAAGTAACTCGTAAAATTACTCCTGAACTTACAAAAGTCAAACCTAAACAAGGAGATTATTTTTCTTGATTCACAAGATATTTTATTGATGTACAAAGAGTCCGTGTAGGTTAAGAGCATCGCCATCATCCTCCCTTGTTTTCTTCTCCAACTTTCTTTGTGTGTAAGTATGCATCTATTGAAATCTATAAACAGTGGAATTTCAAAAAAGAGGAATTATAATTTTCAAGGCACAGCCATATTGCACTTCCAAGTGCAATTACAAAACTTCTAACTCGAGACTCTAGATAAATGAATTTGGCGTATTTCCAGGATGTATAATTGATTGTATAATGTATGTATATACAAGAGTAATATTACATACAGAAGTCACCCACATATATGTATGAGCAACAAGGCAGTAATTCTCCTGCAAATGAAGATTCATCATGCAGCTCCTTGACTCATAACAGTAAGCATCAAACGAGTATGAAGGTAAGAAAATGAGATGGTTAATCAACTTAACCGTGACGGCAAAGTAACATGAATGATTCGAGCAACGTGACAGTAACTTAGGAATTAGGAATAGTATTAGTAAACCAATATTCTGACTAAACATATATATACACTCTAGCTAGTAAATACGCAATCTTCAAACTTTTCAAAGCACGTGTCATGAAATTGCAACGATTGAGTTCCTCAATCCCGTTTAATTTAGGTACGTGCTTACTTTTCCTGATGTTAGGGCTTGAGTAAAACACTTAAGTTACCTAAGGTACACATATAAAACTTGACATTCGGATACTATAAGTTAAAAAAAAAAAAAAGTGGTCGTACCGGTTGACGGCTTAAAGTTTTTTTTTTTTTTGGTGTAAAAAAGACTCCCAAGGTTTATATGCTTATGTGTTGATTATTATTTTTTTTATGTGATATTGAATTATAGCACGCCCTCTCACTTGTGGCCAGACTTCTTTTGAGAGGGTCAAAAATCTGAATGTATTAAACTGGAAGGCAGTGAATTTGATTTTTGAATTGTAGGCTATGCATGAATTGACCCGTTCTAATACCCTATAAAAGCATCCAACTCAAAAGAAGTTGGTAATGAGGAGAAAGACTCACAAAGACTTATATTAAATTGTTATGATAATTGTTATTTTTTTTTTCCCGATGTACAATTGTATTCTAGGACGATAGACGAGGAAGTTTGCTTTACTAAACTGGATATCAATCACTTTTCAATAAGTTTAACTGCGGATATGCAATGGATAATTTCATGTTCAGTCTTAGCCCAAAGAGTGAAGTGAAGTTGGCCCCCATAGTGCATGATCAGCGAGGTCCAGGCCATTTATTGAATTGAATTGAATTTATTAACTGCCACCCAGCAAAGGTGGCAGTGACGTAATAAGCTTTTTCTCCCTCCAAAATGGTGATAACTCCAAACACATAAGCAGAAGATAAAGACTTTTCTTCTACTTGTACTTCTTCATCTTCGTCTCCATCTTTTTAAATTGCTTGCGCAAAAGTGTGACAGCAACAGCAGCTAGCTAGCCTGTCTGTCTTATGCACAGTAACTGAGTAACGGAATATCTTTCGTTCCCAGCCTCAGATCTTGACCACTCAATTTTGTTGCCGCCCACCCCCGAATTGGATGGACATCATTGCAAGTCTCTCCACCAAGTCACAGGTCAAATGGAGGCAATTTCCATTTAATTCTGGCGACGATGATGATCTTTGCCTGTTTTCACCATGATCAAATTTACGTTCCGTAGAAGTCGTCAGCCGTGAATACTGTTATACTGAGCCACTCGTCTATGAATTGAAGTCCATGGCTGGTCTCCCGTCTGAACTAGCTACGTGCGTGGAGTTTGTACACAGACCGAGTTCGTGTTTGTATACCGAATACAAGTATATATAGGAAGGAACTATTTTCAAACCCACGTGACAATGCAATGTTAGGGTCATTTTCATTTTCTCTTTTCATTTTCCTTTGTCATCTAGCCGTTCACACTGGTTGAATGATTGGAGAGTCCAAACTGTGCAAATTTTGAGATACCTAGCGAGATAACCAGACGATTCTCTTCGCTATATAATAAAACTAGAAGTAGAGTAGAGATGCTTTTCACATTCATTACAC
Source organism: Escallonia herrerae (assembly GCA_033070095.1). NCBI lineage: Eukaryota > Viridiplantae > Streptophyta > Magnoliopsida > Escalloniales > Escalloniaceae > Escallonia > Escallonia herrerae. Next base: position 1,640,041 of record JAVXUP010000001.1, on the reverse strand, counting down.
ATGTACGTGGCAAATCTAGGATACCATTTTCGTCCAATCACTACTTAGTTTTTTTAAAAGCATCAAAATACAAGTGCATATGAATTTTTTAGAGCAATATCCAACAAAATTTAAACTTTTTTGGAATTTCAGAATTCTCAAAATGCCTGAAATTTACGATGGGCAGACGATATTTCGGTGTTTTCCCATTTTGATCTAACAAATCGAGTGATGCTTTTAAATTTAACATTGAAGCGGTGCTACATATGATGTTTTCCCAGCCTCCCAAACCTAGATGGTATTTATTTTTCTATTTCAATCCAGGAGGCTTTATTGCCTCTAAGAAGTGATGAGTGCTTCTCAAAGATCATTCCAACAAAAAATGAATAATTTCAACTCAACAAAAAATTGAACAATAAAATTATTCTATTGTCGTGAAAGAACAAAACACGAGTAACCGTTTCTCACATTTACACCCCATGAAGAAAAAGAAAAATTAGAGAAAATACAACACTTTCCTTTTTTTTTCTTTATTCTTTGGCACATCTCTCTTCCTCTCTTTCTCCTTCCACCACCCTAAATTTATTAACTTATTTTAGCAAATAATAATTAAATGATAATAATAAACATATTACTATCCCGCCCACTACAGAGAAACTTACACACCCCCATGTGAAATTTTTCACCGCCCCCGCTCCCTCTCATCCCAATCGGAGGGAATCTGACCCACCTTCTCGGGTTCTCGTCCCTCCGACAACTTCTGCAAACTGACCCACCATTTCCAAAGCTTAACCACATTGATAAAGAGACCTCCTTTCTCTCTCTCTCCACTTTCTCGCTCTTGTCTCACTCAACCGCGGCCATGGAAGCTGCCTTGTTTGATACTACCTCATACCCATCCCCTTCGTCTTCCTCGTCTTCCTCGTCTCCGGTGTCGATGTTCTCGCTCTCGTTCTCGTTTTCGCGCTCGTGATCCTCCTCTTGCCGGCTTGGTTCTTGCGGAGGAAGCGGCCACTGTTGCTCGGGACGAGCCATTATGGGAACCATGGGGTTCTCAGGCTTCAGAACAAACCCGGGATTGAATGAGCTGTCCCCTTTGGCTTTCTCCTTGTATATGGCCTCGAGCTGGTGGAAGTACGGGCATGTTTTCGCGTCTTCGGGCCTCTTCTTGTTGCTCTCCTTTACCTTCTTGTAGTACTTGTTGATGTTCTCCCACTTCTCTTTGCACCTCTTGGCGTTTCGGTTGTATCCAAGCTTCCGCATTGCTGCTGATATTTCTTCCCATAGCGGCCCTTTGGGCCCGTTCTCTTGGTACTTCAGATCCAAAGTTGTTCGAAGACGAATGAGTGCTTGGACTTCCGCCTTTGGCCACCTTGACGGGCTTGGCGGGATGAAATTATCGCCGCCATTGTCTGTTTTGGGAGTTTGGTCAGTTTGTTTCATTTGCTGTACTAATGCTGGTGGTGCTGGTTGTGGTGTTGGTGTTGATACTGGCAGTGACTGAGCTTGAGGTGGATGCGGAGCTGGTTGCTGTAATGGTTGTGGAGGGGGAGGTGGCGTGCGTGGCAATGAGCTTTCATGCTGCTGCTGTGGTTGTACTACTTGCATCTGTGATGCCTGAGCCAATGAACTTAAACTTTGTGGGATTTGTATATTTTGTTGCTCGCTTACCTTTTGGAGGAATGCAATCACTGCTGAATCCTTGGCAGCGGCTATTGACCTCTCTTGCACTAGGAGATCATGCTCTCGGTTCATTCTAGCCATCTCTTGAACTCTCCAAGCCTCCTCCCTTGATATTCGATCGCGTTCGCGTCTCTCCAGTGTGTCCAAGAATTTCTTCTGTAGCTCCTCTTGCTTGTGCACCACCTCTTGCATCAGCCTCCCGAAAAAGTCCTTCCATTTTCGCTTCCTCTTCCTCCGCCGTTCGGGTTCATCGTCAGAGGAAGTTGAAGAAGAGGTTGAATACGAGAGCGACATAGTCGGATGAGAGGAAGGAATACCAATGCTTGTTGGTGGTAACGTCACTTGCTGTGGTTGCGGAGGTGGGGGTGGATATTGATTGATAGGGTTTATAATTGGCGGGACATTGTTTTGTGACACACACATCAATGGAACAGTAGCTTGATGGATACCTTGAGGCATGTTAGTAACAACCGGCATTGGCACTGCCGCCATTGTTGATATTGGCATCGGAGCTAGAGGCCTTGTTGTTGGAGGCAAGGGAAGTGGACTTGGCTGGCTTTCCAGAGCCTCTAACTGATCGAAGAACCGGTAGGTCTTACCGTCCGGTTTGGAAGTTCGGCCATCCTTGGTTCTCTTGTGGTACTTGTAAACGTTCTCGAATTTCTCCTTGCACTTCTTGGCACTTCGATGAAACCCGAGCTCCGCCAGTTTCCTGAGGATAACAACAGTTCCAAAAAGACAACCCCATTTGTGTTTTTATCTTACCTTAAACTCTTCAATAAAACAAACTCCAACACAATTTACACATAAAATAAACATGAGGATTTAAGTACGAATCAAAACAAGGAAAGATCTCGAATTCAAACTTCAAAGACCCCCAGAAATCTATATCTCTTTACTGTAAAAGAAGCGTGGTTTGAGTTCAAAACTTTGGCTCGTAGAAGAAAATTCCATAAACTCGTGCTTTTGTAAGGTAATTCATCCCGATTTTCTTGCTAGAATTGGCAACAAAATGCTGGGAAAGATCCTCGAAAAAGCCAGCCGGAATCTGAGCTCAAGAAAGTAAAAGAAGTGGGAGGAAAAAGTGAACCTTCAATCTAAAATGGAAAGTAGACAAGAGATTTGATCCATAGATCTCGATACATAATCATTCTGAACAAAATTGATGGTAACAAAATTAATAGTACCTTGAAACTTCTTCCCATAACGGACCTTTCAGACTGGAGTCACGGAAGGCAACGTCCATATCAGACCGAATTTTCAGCAAAGCCAATGTTTCTTGTCTTGGCCACCGGTTGCCACCAGAATTCCGCTCACTTTCTTCATTTCTAGTGCCCTTTTCCTCCTCACTGAACCCACCACCAAAATTGCCGCCGCCAAAGCTGCCATCTCCGCCGCCTTCGTGTGCATCCACCGCAGCCTCCGCGGCTGCACCACCGTGGTCAGGATTGCCCGTGGTCGAGCCCGAAACGCCTTGCAGCATCATCAGACCGTCTGAGGTGGGGGGCAAGGCAAAGGCAGAGGCAGAGGCCAAAGGCAAGGGCAATTACAGCCCCGAAAAATAAAAAAATATAACAAGGGAGTCACAAAAGATGGTGAATTCTGTGGGTTTTATGAAGATGGTTGTGAGGTGAATTTATTAATTTATTTCCAGGGTGGGGATCTGCCTGTCAATCTCACACCCTCGAGCAAAAAACTAATAACTTAAACAAACATAAAAATCTTTTTCTTTTAGCTGTGGAATCTTTTGGGTTTTCCTTTTTCTCTCAGCTGAGATAAGAAAAAGTTTTAAAAGAGGCTTCTCAGTAACAATAAATACAGCACAACAAGTGTATAAAATATATATATATATATATATATATATATATATATGTGGGTGGTCTGCAGTGTATGTATATGTGTATGTATAGGTCTGTACAGTAATGGGGAAATTGATCAGGGAGGGGGAGGTGAGGATGAGGGGAAGGAACAGCTGCAGAAAACGCGAGGAGGATAATAAGTTGGTTTTTGTCTGTCCAGCTAAATATAGTTAAAAGCCGGCCCATGTAGGTCAGCTTTGCTTTTGAGCGTTTTGGAATTCAGTGGCCGTTGGCTACACTGGGGGCGAAATTACTGTTTGGACCCTCTTGCATGTTACCCATTGACCTTAAAGTGAGCGAAGGGAAGAAGTGTGGAGTTATGCTGATTTCACTTCAATTTTTATTAGGTCACCCCCCTGATCATTAGATCTCATGGCTCTGTCTGTGAAAGCCCGGATCTATTTTTTCTCCGTGGGGGCTGGCTTCTTTGTTTGCCCAAAATGTCCTCTGTGCATCCTTTTTTTTTTTTTTAAGATTGTTTTTGAATTTTGAAAAGGTGGGTAGGACAATTAGCTTCTCCGGAAAAGAAAAAAAAAACATGTTTTATATAATTTCTATTTGGACTAGTCCTTTGAAAAAGAACCACATAGCAATCAGGAAAATTCATTCTCGAAGCAAAGAGTTGAATGACCTATACTTTCGCATATTTCATACGCTCTTTGATTTTCATAAATAGCGCAAATGCTGCTCACTCGTTATAGCCAAACATTTCAAATAACACTGACATTAAAGGATGTTTAAGGCTAATTGAATCTAACATCAATACAGAAGGCTTCTCATTCCATAACAACAGCGAAGACACTTTTTCACTCTTTCATATTATGTACTATGAGAAGAGAGAATTCACGGATGAAAAGAGAGACATTTGATCATAAATCGTCAAAAAATAGAAAACAAAAAGTAAAGTTAATGGACTCGGTATTAAACAACTTGTTGGGACGGACTGTGGTGCTCGTGGAACCACGTAGGCAACATCAGGACCTACATGGGCGGCGACTTATGGTGGTTTTGACAATTTTGCTAGTGTGAATTTCCAAAAGGATTTGCCTTAAGTAGTACTTAGAGAGGGTCAATTTCTCAAGTGGGTTCCATAATGTGGGAATTAAACTAGTTAGATGTAGGTCATATTATTAGGCAAAGCCATTTATGAATAGAGTAAATAGTGACAAAATCAGTTAGGTTGTGACCTACCATAATAAATGGTATAAACAAATTCCCACATGTAAACATCTTGTATTGTGTAATCAGCAACGGGGGGCTGTGAGAATTATTGAAAACCTTTGGGACCATGAGCTGTAATAGGTTGTGCAATCTTGGAATGCTTCTTTAATTTTGTTGAGAACGTGTAGCGCAATCTAATTCGATTTTCTTGACACTGTGTATACGTTATGTTCTTTTCTAGAAGGAAAAAGCAATTGAAAGACACAAATAACTTCAAAAAAAATAACATAAAATTTGTACATGATGAATAAAAAAAATAACGCTCAATTTCCGGTGCTTCAACACTACCAATAAAAAGAAGAAATAATTTAAAAGAATAATAGAGTTGTTGTGACGGCGAATGAGAGGATTCTACTCTGCCCGCAACAAACTCTTGAAGTTTCACACTCTCATTATTAGTGAAATATTTATAAAAGTCAAGAGAAAGCCATGAAATGTGAAGGCAACAACAATATATCCCTAAATAGTTTTTTTAAAAAAAAAATTAATGGCAACCCAGGGCTTGGAAGCAATCTTTTAATGGGCAAAGGTGTAGGGCGAGGCATAAATTTTGTAGGAAGCAATGAATTGCTACTATCGCTTGCTATCAATAATTTCATTTTTACTAAGTATAATGCATGTGAAGCCAAAAAGTTTAGCACTAGATGATATAACTAAATATCGAGTTCCATTATCTTTTTGCCATTTTTTTTTATGGAAAACCAATTTATCAATGTGATCATGAGTACATCAAGCAGGTTATAAGAACGAAAGTTATGAGATAATAGAGGGCCTACTCCATCCAAAATCGTAGCGTCATACTACTTTTCTCACCAACAACCAAGTGCATTACGTAAATTGATGCACAAAACTATTAAACGCAACAGATGCCAAACTAAACCACCATCAAACAAACAATCAAAAATTACATACAACATGACTTAGTGAGTTGTACAATCGCGTCATACTTTAGGTTGCAATTCCACTCTGCTGCTAACCCATCTTGGTCACACTCTTTGAGCGCTCTTTAGGTCTACTTTTTGCAACACGTCAACATATTGTCAAAGATTAAAGTTCAACACTAGCAATCTGGTCAATCTGGAGAGAACATTTTATCTCACGTGCTTTCAACTTTTTCTTCACAAACTTTCCAGAGTGACGGATTTGATGTGCTTTCTCCCTTAGACAAAGGAGTTGACGGCGAGTCCCCGGGCTACGGTTCGGTCGAGCTACCCTTGGGTGGAGAGATTCGCAAGAGCATCCTTAGGGGACCCTTCTCCTTCCCCTTCCCCTTGGATACTCTTTGTCCTTGGGGTCAAAATATCCTTGCTGCTTGGAGGCTCCTCCTCATTTTCCTTCGGGGCTCCCTTCCTTGCCCCTTGGGAGCTCTTTGTCCTCAAGGTCACTTTCTCCTTACCCCTTGGGGGCTCCTTCTTCTTGCCCCCGGGACTCCCCATCCTTGTATCTTCTCTTCTTATGAGCTCCTTGTTCTAAGACTTCTATCATCGTGCCCAAGCGCCATGATACCCGACCTTGCCAAATGTCTTCCACGGTAAGCGTCCTCGCACCTGAACGTCGTGACATTTGGCAACGTTCAAGCGCCGCCTCCTGTCATACATGCCCCCCTATAGTTGATGACAGGAGGCGGCCCCCGAGCGAGGCCAAATATCACATTGTGTTAATCCGTCATCCAAGACTTTAGGATTGTTGAAGTCATTTGCAAAAAAACTTAATTCTCACTCTAGAATTCCAAAACTAAAGATTCTAGATAGAGAAAGCTATTGGATTGAGACTCTGACCCAATGCCCTGTCTTGGACCTTAAACATCTGGACTATGACAATGAACCTTAGCTTGGATTATCGGCTCAGACCGTACTTGGCTCAACCCTCGACCTCGCCCTCGTAGTACTACCACTCCTCAGGCTCTATCTGAGAGCCTTACTCTCCATCCTTAATTTATATTCGCTCTATCCCACTATTGAATAATTTGGGCTAATTTGGAATTTATCATTTAATTGTGGCTCCTCAATGTACATGATGAACCCACTTCCTTGGCATCATACTCTTTTAATCCCCACAAGTTCTACACCACCAACGAACCTCACCATTCCACATATCTCCAAGGCCAAACCGTAGTTGAACAGCAACTGAAAGTCAAGACTTGACACGTTTGCAGCTAGATCGGCACCACAATATCAATCAGTCGCCATACATGGTAAGATAATGGCTTTTATGACCCCAAAGCCGAAACCAGTGATAGAAAATTGCCATATCACAAGGTTGACGAAGAAATTCATATTGCTAGACCTAACCATGGCACATGAAGGTGATAACGATTTAAATGCACAAGCAACAAGAATAAGAAACCAGATCTCCCATATAGGGGGAAAAACCACGCATAAGAATAAGATAATCAAGCTCAGCTCACTTGTTAAATGCACTGAACATGACTTTAAATACGGGAGCATAACTAAACGAACATGAGCTCGTGCATAGCTATACGCAATCGAAACCTAATTTACGGCCCTAAGTATAACGAGTCTGATCATCAAACGAGGGTATAATAAAATTTTAGAAGCATATTATCTTTTGCATATAGTAGCATCAGCTAGGCATCATGTATATCACGATGGTGTTGTTTTCGTATTTTTTTCCCTGAGAATCTTGCTATTTGATTGACATTTGTTTTCTAGATTTAGTAGTATTAAACGTTTCATTAACTGGTCATGTATGTTAGTCTTTTAACTCTGTATTATATTGTATTTATGATGTATGCGTATAAATTGTTATTATACGAAAGTAACTGATCTTATAATACATAGAACTAAAAAAACGAGCTTACGACCCTAGTCGATTTTAAAGAAAATCACCTGGTTGGTTGCAGTGTTTAGTGAGATGATTAGCTTGACCATGAAAGTGGAGACTTTAAGTACCAGTACTATATTAGTGTAATACATTGAACGAGATAATTATGAATGGTAAAATAATTTGCACAAAATACTAATATGTGGAAATAAAAAAATATTTCTAAAATGGTACTGAACTCAAATTTATAATATACATTGCTTTTGTTGATATATGTCTTATATTTATGTCTCACATTGGTTACTCAAAGAAGGTTGTAACTTGACCCTTAGTATATAAGACATCTTGTCCCACATTAGTTAGGTAGAGAAGAGCACTGCTTTCTCCAAGTATATGTAAGGTGTCTTGTATTGTGTTTAAGGGCAAGAGAGAAGAGTCCTTCTTTGAGTAGGAAAACTATTGATAGATACACGTGAGAGAGTATTGTAAATCTGACTTGTGCAAAGTAGATTTGAGTATTCTCAGTTTTTTTGTGTTCTCTTGTTTGGTTATCTTGTTCTATACATTTTTATCTAAAGCGATTTCTTAACAAGTGGTATCAAGAGCATTCCAGATTTATTTTTGGCACAAAATTGATATCGATTTGAGAGGATAAATATGTAAAACAACACGACCATGAAGTATGACTGTGACAATTCGATGGGAAGACGAATTTTGGCATATGGCAGAACACGGTGAACGATTTGAGCGGTGTGATAAGAGATGTAGAAGCATGCATGAGGAGCGAGCTCGAGGCATTTAGAGAGCGCTTGCAGCGGACTGTCGCAAGTCAGGTGGAGCTAATCTTTAATAGATTAGATGACTTAGAGGTAGACAGTCGATTAACTATGCTGGAGCGGAAAGTCGATATGTTCGCGGAGGAGCTAGATGACTTGATCGAGGAGAGGGTCGCCCATTTCACCAAGTGGGAGGTGCAACAGCGCAAGGACCTCAAGGGACAAGTCACGAAGCTTCAAGAAGAACTAGTTGCTTGTAAGAAGGAGCTTACAAGAGCTACGAGGCAGGAGTGTATCGCGGTGTAGCCAAGGTAAAAGAAAATGCCGAAGTCGAGATCGTACGATGGAGCGAGAGAGGCGAGGCAGGTGGATAACTTCTTTTGGCACTTGGAGCGGTACTTTGAAGCTCTCAACATCGACAACGAGAAAAAGAAGGTCCAGACGGTGGTCATGTACCTTAACGATACAGTTGCCTTACGGTAGAGGCGTTGTTATACAGATAGGTGCAACGTCAAAATGTGGGAGAAGTTCAAGCATGAACTTAAAAGGCAGTTCTATCCGGAGAGCGTCATAGATATAGCGATGATCAACCCTCGACGACTGAGGCAGAAGGGGAGCATCTGCTTATACGTGAAGGTGTACTCGGCATCGGAGATGTCCGAGACGCAGCAATTATGTTCTTTCATTGACGGGTTGCAGCAGTGGGTTGCCACAGAGTTACGGAAAAGGGAACCTCATGACTTGGCTTCAGCTATGGCGATTATCAAGAGGTTAGAAGACTTCAAGCAATATGATAGGCTGAGATCTCCAAGGCACGAGCGTGCCAAAGATGGGGGAGACGGTAGGTCGAAGAGGTGCTTGCCCAAGGCAACCAATGATAAGTAAGGTGTCTTGTATTGTGTTTAAGGACAAGAGAGAAGAGTCCTTCTTTGGGTAGGCCAAGAAAGAAGAGTCCTTCTTTGAGTAGGAAAACTATTGAGAGATACACGTGAGCGAGTGTTGTAAATCTGACTTGTGCAGAGTAGATTTGAGTTTTCTCAGTTTTCTTGTGTTCTCTTGTTTGATTATCTTGTTTTATACTTATTTATCTAGAGAGATTTCTTAACAGCTTTAATATTCCGATGAGTGCGCTCATTAACTAATACTCCAGCAGTTGGGTAATGTGTATTAGGAACGTGATGAACATCATCTATAACATTATGAATTGGGCTACTAAGGTTTAGAAATAAACGTTTCAAAAGTAGGGTAACTTGATTTTGTGACTTTTGTGAATCGGCCAGTGTCAAAGTCACTGAATGGGTAAGTCGCCTGTCCATAACCATGGGTTCCAATGCACGAGATTTTATCTTGCAGAGAAAGATTTTGCTGATGATTTAATGATGAGGGCTAAAAACCAAAATTTCTGGTTGAGGGTGCAATTTCAGTTATTTAGTTGTGTTAACTGTAATAGCTAGGTTCTGAATGACATTGCGGGAAATAACATAATAATTCTATTGGGTTTAGGAAAAGAAACCCTTAAAATTCACCTTCTTAGCTATAACTGTGACGCAATTAAGGGAGAGAAATATTAGACGCCGCAGCATAAATACCAGTCCTAATACGTTTGTGTGATCTACCAGAAATTAAATTTTAAATTCTCCACTCTCATAGTACAACTTTATGAATGCTAGGGTTTTGGGAGGCAAACTTGGAGTCCACTCCTCAGGTGCTATAATGTCATACATAAAAAGGAAAGAAACTCATTATTTGGTAGCCAAATTCTGCAAAGCCGACATAATCGTGTTCAAGTAATACGGCTAGAAGATTGTGGAACGAGTATTAGTTGTTAACTAAAAAAAAAATGACTTATTCAAATATTTTTGACAATTTCTCTCATATAAATTAACACTCGGCTATTAAAGGCTGCAAGTTAATAATATATGGAGTGCTTGTAGTGGCTCGCTCAGCCATTTGTTCTAAACTAGGTTAATTAAGCTAATGAGTGTACTCATAAATATGTGTGTAATATGAAGTTCAGACAGTAACGAGCACATGCGAGGCATATTTCGGTTTCAACAACAAGTAATTACTTGTTATACGTACACTCGTTGTTACACGTAATCGATAGCTTACAAGTGTTAATCAAGTTTTTAACCTTTAACTATTCGTATGTAATCTTTGTAAGTAAATTGCTAGGCTCTGCCTTTCTCTTTCTTTCTTCCTATTATGGTCACTCTTTTCAGTACACAAGTATATACATCACAACCATGTAGAAAGATATCGATAATTTACTACCATCGTTAGAAGATTTACTTATTTTATTTTTTTAGATGAACGAGCGATATTATTACTCATTATCGGTTACATCATAGCCGACATTAAAAAACCAGGTGTTTCCTCTTCGTTAGAAGATTTATAGATATAAGTTTGTTACAATGACGCATTATCGGCATTTATTGGAAATTGCAAAGTTTGCAATCTGGCTGGTGATTTTAAATATGACTTGTTTATCTAACAATTTGATTGAGCCAAAGCTGTAGTAGCTAATTAATTTGCCTTCTTTAAGCTATATTTGGGGGAAAGTAAGGGTAAACGTTTTACAAACAAGTTCGATTCAGGGCGATCAGTCTCTATTGATACGAACAATGTACAATACAGAATTTTGAAGATTCTTTCTTATGTGTGTGTATATATATAAAACGATATGTTCAAAGTCAAAGTCTATAGGCATTTTTATTTGACTAGTTCATCTTATAATTTGAAAAGCAAAAATTCTAGTAGTTTGCCTTCTTTGAGCCATGCTCGAGTCAAAATAACAACAAACTTTTTACAAGTTAGTTGGATTCAAGGTGATCAATGTCCAGTGATATGAATAGCATATATTTTAAAACTTTAAAATTTATTAACGGTCATTTACAAAATTCAGGTGCAGCGGTAGGGTGGATTGGATTAGTGATGCCTTGTAAATTCCGAAAACCTCGTGTGTAAGGTCAAAAGAAGAACAATAATTTGGGTGGTAGGACATAGTTTCAACTGGTTTTCGTATTCTTGGTAAATGATTCGAATGACAACGGAATTACTTCAGTCGAACCAATCCACAAAATAAATAATGCAAAAGAGGTGGACCCCAACCAATCAATGGGCCATTAAATGCAAAATTCAACAATAATTACTCGCTCATATAAAATGCGTCAATCAATACAAGTATATCGACAGCGCCACTAGCAAGGAACATGGGGGTGGAACTGAAGATCAATCAATAATGTAAAAGGGTGTTTTGGTCAAATTACCACGAGAGCACACAGTGATGGTGAAAGGGCAAAATGGGCAAGTCATACGAGTTTGGAGCCGAGAAGTAAGGTAGGTAAACATCAAAGGGGAATGGCCACCGTTTACATCCAGTTTTAGAGAGAGAGAGGTGAATGGTACGTAATTGATGATGGGAAGACTACTCTCTCTCTCTCTCTCTCTCTCTCTCTCTCTCTCTCACATACACACACACACACATACACACCCAGTTTTTCTCTCTGTACAGCTATGTGTGTGTGTGTGTGTGTGTTACCTATACATTAAGCAACTGCTGGTATGGCAAAACATTAGATTTACTAGTTTGTTTTATGTCGCCGCTTCGCTGGCACTGGCCTTTTCTAGCTGTTACAGATGCCTTCCCACTATGCCACTAGTTTTACTGGTGGTACCGTACAAGTCTCGATTACTCTACGTATATACACGTATATGCATACGTATAAGTATACATGTAAGCATCAAGGCATTTGGCTGTGTACAGTACATTTTCATGGAAGTTACAGTACCGCGTAATATATCCTTATAAAATACTATGTACGTAGATGAAATGTATCACCTACATGTAGTGTAGCGTGCTTTTCAAATGAATAATTTCTTGTTTACCAAGGATCTTCACATCTCAAAACGGCGACATTTCTTATCTTTCGTTCAGTAAAGCATGATGCATATACATGGTTGGATTTATTTTCTAGTAGTTTGAATTTTTGAAACGGATGATAACTTAAGAAGTAAACGGAGGGAATCCAAATTCTTCTACGTTGCTCGCATACATAAAGTGAGCTTTCTTTTCAGTGGTGTTAAATGAGGTGCATCAGCGTGCTGGCATCCTTACAATATGAGAGCGAACCAAGGATGCGCTTTATGTTTACGTCAATCAACTGAGATCTGCGGACATAGTCGAAACTGTCTGCAGACGCGCCTAAACGGTCGATAATACTATTCCCTTGTAAACGAAAGAAAGTTGTGAGCCGTGAATATTGTTGTATAAGAAAGTTGGCAATTGTACCTGTGATGATGTGGGCAGAAAAGAAAAGAACAGATGACAAGTGGGTCACGTGGTAATAACGGCAGCTGCAAGTAATATTCCCACAACAAAAGGGGCTCTAAACACCGTAAGTATTCAACTTTTTTCTTAGCTTACCCACAGCTCAAGTTGTTTTGTGGTAGGGACGGGCCTCAGACCTTCTCTAAGGGTTAACATATTCGCTGTAGTCTGAACTGATGTTAAATTTTCTCACAAGTAACCATGGACGGATCTTAAAAGACCTTCTTGATCAAATTGTTTTTGTGGCAGATATATGAACCATAAGAGCAGGGAACTATATGAAAGAATATGTAAGCAGGACACCCCTTGGCTCAACTTGTCTCTGTGTTCGCGGTAGGGACCAATCTGAGAGCTTCGAATTCTCATGGGTCAGCCACAGTAAGTAATGAAATAGATGGTGTAAAAGTTTCTCTATGCTATGAAGGGATATATATATATATATATATATATCGAACACCTGTGTGCATGGGGTTGATATGTTACCACCATTTTCTCTATTTCTATTTTGATTTATTTGATTTTTGTTGGTTTGATTTTTATGTTTGAATTCCGTTTTAAAAGCACCAAATAGGGATATTATTCACCGTCGTTTTGAAACTATATTATTAGGATGCATCCCCCTCATTTTGACTTATAAACATGTAAGAAGATGATACTGAAATTACATAGAAGAGATTCATGTATTTAATTAAACATGATATACACTTAAATTTTGTGACTTTAAAACTGGTATTCACATTGTATATGGGAATATGTAGCCAACACAAAGACATACACTGCTTTGAAAATTTTATACCACCTTCTTAAACAGGGCACTTGAAAAAGAAAAAATTAAACAAATCTCGACGAGTTCTCTAACAGAATTGTATACCGACAATAAGCATCCTTTTTATGAATCCTAAAAGTGGTTTTATAATGTTGTACACTAACTCTGCAACCAACAGAAAGACTGCGAATCTTTGTTTTTGTATACTGTAATTGAGGTACATTTACTTCCATAACTAGCTACTAACTTGATACTAGCTATTGATGTCAAAAATCATAGAATCATATCAAATATAAAGGGAGAGAAAATTATTTTTTTCGCTTGGGATTTCTATGGGCTACTTCTAGAAAGATATACGGTCATGGTCACTGAGCTATGATCTATAAAAAAAAATAATTAGTTGATCGCATTACCTCTTAAAGTAGGCTTTGAAAATCATGCTCTTTTAAGTTAAAAAAATACGGGAATCAAAAGTTAATAATCGCACGCAACATGCACCTTACCGCGTTGTAAGTCCTTTTTGGGCTTATTTTATTAGCATCACAAGATGTTTATTCCAGCAGAGGAGAAGGAGAAAGAACCAAAAAAGCATATAAAAGTAAATAAAAATTCAAATGATTGATTCATGATTAGTAGTAAACGTTTTTTTTCCTTGGTGACAAGGACAATTTCCCATTTATACCCCACTAATGTGGGGTGTGGGACCTGCAACTGTACAACTTGCTTTTGTTACACTGCATAAACAAGGTGCGAAGAGAATGTGGTAAGGCCACTTTTCAAAACATGCATCATTTTGTCTTGCATAATACCAAAAATTATAAATTTCACAAGAATTTGTTGCAACAATAGCAAAATCCCATATGATGTATACTTCTCTCTTAAAGACTTCGAATCACCGTTTTCTTTCCATGACAGTATAGCCGAACATGACAAATAGCGTTGCAGTATCAGTGTACAAGATCATGTGCAGTAATCGTCTTACGAAGCCGGAGCTGTTTATGCTAACAATAATCTCGTGCTTTTACCGTCGGTTTTGAAATTCAAGTGTCCAAGCGAGCGAGTGAGCGAAGAATCGGAGCTGATCAAATTGCGTTTGTTCCTTCAAAAATTGTGAGTTGTGGAGAGAGAATTACCATGGAAGGAAGGTGAAGTAATATACATAGATAACAGTAGCTGAATGTTAGGGGCCTGAGAAGATGGACCAATATGAGCTGTCTGATCTAAGCCTTTGCTGGCCCATATGGGAAAAGTTACAAGACAATGGGTTTAAATGAAGATGGTGGGCATGTGAAAGTGAACGTAAATCATGTGTCATCCATGTGGATGTGGGTTTTAACCCTTCAATTTTAATCTGTCAAATAGCTAAGCAACCACCCACCCACCCACGCACCAAGTGGACTCTTTTATGTTTTCTTTCCCATCTTTTCCTGAAATAATAAATGGGGGAAAAGATGGGGGCAATTACAATCAACATTCTCATGGAACCCACCAGAGGGAATAATGACCCTGTCCAGTTCCAGTGACCTTAACCACACGAATCCATTCTGAGTTAGTTCTCGATGAAGGCAAATTATTGAATGTGACGCATCAACAAGGTTTTTATAATTGCGCAATGATTTTATTATCTCATCAACCAGATCCACACCTCTCTCTCTCTCTCTCTGTGTGTGTGAAAGAATGCTACAATAGATGGTGTTATAGTAAAAAGACGATGTAAGAGATGGCGTTTGGACGACTACGTGAAGTTGTTTCAATAGCAGCAAGAATAATATCAAGGGTAAACTGAGCGTTTATTCTCTTGCATTATGTACTGTTTCACACTCTCACTTTGTCGTCAAAAGGCGCATTAACAACTAAGCATAAATCTTTTAACGGCAAATGAGGCTGTGAAAAAACATAAAATAAGGTGGCAATAATTGCGCAAGGATTTTATTATCTCATCAACCATTCTAATTTTGCTTTGACTTTTCCTATAACCCACTGCCTTGGACCAGAGCCAGAAAATCCTTGTTCCATCGGCCTCAATTTGCTAGGTTTTGCGGAAGGAAAGAAATGCCAGAATTTTTAAAGATGCCACTTAAACCCCTCCAAGCATTTTTAATTTCTTCTATGGATTTGGATCGTAGCACGAGGCTACAAGTCCACAATCCTTAATTTAGCGGTACCCATGTTGTTAAATTAAGTCGTAATGCTAAAGAGTAAATCACGGTTATAAAAAATTACTATGAATCGCTAAAAATATTTGCAAAAGTTTCACTAACATTAGTAACGGTTGATCGTCGCTGAATGGGGAATGTTGCAAGACAAATTTCTAGTTATTTTTATTCATTTTGAATTAAACTAGTAAAAACGGTGTTCGAACATAAAAAGCTTCACATGTTTTATGGCATGTTTGCTTCCCAAATTAGCATAATATTTTGGCCTATATAGTTCATTGTTCCGAAATCCATGACAAAAGAGTGAAATTAAAACCCGGAAAGTGAAAAGGAAAATGAAATTTGCAACCAAAAATTGTACCCAAAACGAACATCGTAACAACACACTGGTTTCTCTCACTAGATAATATGGAAGCAACCATATTGGCCTCCCGTAGCGAAGATTGAATTTTACTTTCTCCAAGTGGACGGTAAATGTTTCATGTGTTTCTGTAAAATCCAAGAGTCCCCCCGTTAAAGAGGTTGCTATTTTATCCCTTTATCGTTAAAAGTATATGTTATTAATGACGAATGTTGATCTTTTAACGACAAACAAGACAGTAAATTAACATATTAAGGAATGAAATAGCCTCTCAGCAATTAAATAAGAGGTTTGGCTTTCTTGGCTTTGAAGTAAATTTTGTAAGGACATTGTGTGATCAATATTACTAAAGTTTTAACCTAGAGAACTACAGGGCATCGAAAAACCAAATGAGGAGGTAGGTGTATAGGGAGATAAATTAAGTAGTGGTGTGATTTGCAAGCTATGAGAGGGGCATGTGCACAAGTGAATCATCTAGCTCTCCACGGGGACAAACATGTAGCTCAAATAATGTTTTTTTTTTTTCTCACGAGCATGAAACCATGTGCACATGTTTTAGCTTTTAACCCCAAAAGAAATAAAGGAATGTGAACCTGCCACAATCATAGTCCATGGCAGATTGTACTTTATATACCAATAAATCACAAGTTTGCTTTTGTGTTGCAGGTTTCAGGAATCGCCGAGCAGGAGGGAGATCAACAATAAAAGCGAGAGCGTAAAAATAAAGCAATATTCATTTATAGTAGACACTAACAGTCTGTTTGGAATTGATTTTCAAAAGAGATTCTAACTAAATCCCTCAGCATCAGCTTTAAGCTAATTATTGTAACATTAGCTTTAAGTTATGGATAATTAAAGTACAAAAAAGTGTTTTGAGTTGACAAAATAAATGACTAAGAATTTAGTTTTTGAATATAAAGACCTTTGTTATTAACAGTTGCTAGCATAATAGAATCAATTGAATGTGTAGAGAGTAATGTTTAACAAACTTGAAGCATTTCTAGTCTTCAATTTGATACGCAGAGAGAATTGTATGTTTATGTGCAGTAATATTAATATTACATATATGTGGAGGTTAATACATTTGCATAATATTTGTAGATTCTAATCTCACTTCTTATTTTCGGACATGTACAATATGTTGAAACTAATAGCATTCTTTGCTATTCCCATGTAACTATCCTGCATACATATATGAAAGTTGTTTACATAAGTAAAAGTTTTCTGTATGAGATCAAGTGAAAAAGTGTTAGTCAAACTACATA
Organism: Escallonia herrerae; assembly: GCA_033070095.1. Lineage (NCBI taxonomy): Eukaryota > Viridiplantae > Streptophyta > Magnoliopsida > Escalloniales > Escalloniaceae > Escallonia > Escallonia herrerae. The sequence continues at coordinate 1,622,861 of JAVXUP010000001.1, read as the reverse complement.
TTTATATGATATCGAGTAAGGAATTTATACTCCACTATAAATTTAAATTCTTCTAAATGACTTTTAGTAATACATGTTATATAACACAACTTCAACTTTTAGTGAGACGAGTGCATTGTGAGACTTCAAATTCAGAGTGAAGATATCAGTATTCCAAAATACATGCTACTACGATTTTGTAAATACGGGAGGAGAACATCCCCCCCCCCCCCCCCCACCCCTTTCCAACATAGGATATTCTAAAAGTTTAGTTCGTCAAACCGGACCATGGAGAATCAATCCCAAAACAGGCTCTTAACGTTTTGGCGACGATACAAGAGTTTGATTACTTCGTCAAAGTTTAGTTCGTCAAACCTTGATATACAATGACACTGCTGAAAATGGACTTTTATCTCGACTTCTATATAGTTTTGGTGACGATACGAGGGTTTGATGCTGAAATCTAACATAAAAGCAGAGTAATAAAGAAAAGAGAAAAAAAAAACAATATATGCAAATATATAAAGAAAAGAAAAAGCCAAGAAGGGTCCTTGCCAAAGCTTATTCACATATATGCAACAATTGTCAACTTCAATGGTATATCCTCTTTCTATTCAGCAAATAAATACATGCAATGTGAAGTTGAAATTCTTGTTAGAGAACTTGGCAACTATTTTATCGCAATTATTACTTCTTTCCAGGACGTGCGAGATGTAGTGGAACAAGCAATTTTAGACTCGTACTAAAATAAGGGGCTGATTAATAAAATTGAAATTTAAGTGCTGAAAACGTTAAGCGCCAAATTTAATAAAACTGAAATTTTTAAACAACTGAATTTTTACTGAAAAATAAGTTAACATGTTTGATAAACTAAAAGCAAATGTCTGAAAATTGTTCTATTCACAAGTTTATCCTTTTTACTAAAATTTTGCATTTATTTATGTACTTTATAACTTTTTTTGGCCAAAATCGTTTGGTGGTGGAGGCAAAAAAGTGTCAATGGTAGCAGTAGTGGTGCGTGAAGATGTGGTGTTGATAATTGTGGTGTTAGCGATGTGCAACGACATGGCAGTTACGATAGTGGTTGTAGTGTGGTGAACATTTAGATGATTTTGGCAGACATGAACGTGGTGAATGTGGTAATGGTCTGCTAGAGGTGGCGTTTCCTTGTGGTGGTGGTAGTAGTGGTGGTGGTAGTGGCTAGGTCTTGGGAATCGTGGTGGTGGTAGCAAAAAGGAAATAATGGTTGTGGCGGTGATTATAGTGTGGTAGAGGCGGTGTTACCAGTAAATTAATTGAGACAGCATCATGATTAATTATTCTTTTTATGTAAAATTATGTTACCTTTTAATCATCTCAATTAGAATTAAGTGATAAGCATTAAGAAAATCCTAATTACATCCACAAATTAAGCAACACCATATAATAAGCACCATGAGAAAACAAAGAAATTATTTGCAATTGTGGTCGGAGAGTACGTGAGAAGAGATTGCTGCTTCGGCTCAATCTGGAAGAAGAAGAAGAAGAAGAAGAAGAAGAAGAAGAGATAGTGAAACAATCGGAAAGAAGAAGAGGAGGCAAATAAGGAGCTATTGAGGGCAAATTAGTCATTTGTAGGTTAAATGTTTTAATGACCTACTATTTAGCTTTTTCAGTGATGAGTAATAAGTCAGTTATGAGTGACTTAAAATATTGACATTTAATTGTCTTGCCACTTATTACTTTAAGTGGTAAAAAAAGTTGGTTATCGAACGCTCTTAATTTTAAGTCATTAAAATTTTTTTAATTTTAAGTGCTCAACTGGATTATCAAACACACCCTAAGTTTGTACAACCATTTGCTTATTTTCTACACCAAAAGAAATATGAATAATCGTGTCGTCGATTACTTTCACGTATTATTAAATTACCAAAAGAAGAAGAAAAAATTAACAAGGCCCACAGGGGAAGTAGATTGATGCCTGCCAGGAGTCGCTTTTGATGGTCCCATATGGAGCACTTAAAAAGCCCATTTCCAGCAGTGTCATTGTATAGCAAGGTCCCATTTTGCCTGCAGATGACAACCCCACGAGTTTTGGGTATAATGGCGAAGAAGCCGAGGGGAGGAGGTCGTATCACAGGATAGCTTTCGCCCATAAGTATTATTAGTTAGCTTCAAAAAGGCTTGAACTAACGGCTTCAAAAATAATCGTTACCAGTTAGTTGAGCAAGTTAGGGCGGGCGGGCGGGCGGGAAAGAGAGAGACTGAAACTAAACAAATTAAAGAACGCGTTACTCTCTCTCAGGTCCACATCTATGTCTTTTCACTTTGTTACTCACGTCCACGTCGATGATGCGAGACCCAGATGGATAAGCATACTTTTATGCCGTGTTTGCTGACAAAGATTAACGTCCGAGAATCATCCCCAGCTTTTTACTCCACAACAATTGTTTAAGATGGCTTACCCTCCTCCGTCCACTATATCCGCACAGTAAGTCAAACTAGCACCTCCTGCATTAACCAAATGAACCACTTCCGTTACAAAATGATAAAACGGCTGCCCTTAGCTAGTTTTGAGTTCTTGAAGGGCCATCATTGTGTTCCCTCAACAAGCGAATAGACATTTATTTCTCTTTTTTTGGGACGTCCTTAAATAAGAGACCGGTAAATAAGAGACCGCTGCTTACCGTACGCTTCATTGACCAAGAGATGGTGAACCCTCTAAAAAAAAAAATACTTTACTATTGATTTTGTGGGCTTCTCGGGGTTGCAAATTGTTAAGCTTACAAAAATGCCTCTTTTAAAGGAATGGAGTGTCTCCTTATGAGACTCGTGAGCGACAAATATGTCCCCGGTTTTGACATATTGAGCCTTTAACTTACGGTCTCGAATCAATCGTAATGGAAAAGATTAAGAAAATATATTGTCGGGAAAAATAAAGTCATCCGAGGCCAGGTGGTAAAGATTTTTAATTCTCAACAATGATAATGAGCTAAGCTGAATTTAGACATTATCAGATCAAGTTACCAAGCAATGTCAAGCCCTATGGTGCATGCAATTTACTGAAAAAGAAAAAATGGTCAAATGCTTTTACCTGGAGATGGAGAATTGTGGTTCATGCCAACTTCATCTCGTGCCATCTTCCAGTGCAGAAGGTCCTCTTGTGCTGTAAAACAAGCAAAAGCCCTGGTCTGCAATGGCTTCTGTGACGATAGTACAGCACTTGACCTACAGATGGACTTGAAATGGGATAGAACCTCAAGTACAAATATGTTTCTACAACGTTGGTGTACTTTCATCTCTCTAACGACATAGGCATCCTCAGAAGAGCAACTTGAAACCTAGAAGCATTGCTTTCAGTTGCAAGGTTGGCTAAATGCATCGGTTTGTATCCTCAGCTTTGACATTTGTGCGACAAGAGAAATGTGTAGAGTAACCTAATAATCAGAAGGACCAACTTGTGCAATTCTAGGGATGATCTAAGAACTGCCCTCGCATCTGCATTAGACAGAAGTCAGAGGCTCCACAGTCCATACAGTTGCATAAATTGCTGCAAATACAACCCACCCACCAAACAAAAATATAAAGGAAAAGACAAATAAACCCAGAAGGGACGCTCAGATAAAACCAAAAAAAAAAATTAAGAACGAACTCATTGTCTGCAAGTAACCAGAGAACTTTGTACCTTCTCTTCATACAACTTATCAATCAATTTGTAGATAAAAGAAAAACTTGGAGTCTCAGTACTCAGAGAGAGAACACGAATGACTGCTGAACTAGAAATCTCAAATTCACATCATGCCAGTCAAAAGATACAAATTTAACTTGGCTGCCTAGCCTTGTGATCGGGGTTGAAAAGCTGAAATAATGATATACTCAGCGGGACAATCTGGAAATGCCCTGGTGACCTGCTGGTTGATTGTTCATGTTTTTCTTCATGATCAGAAGGAAAATGCGGTTTTGGAGGGTTCCTAAAGAATTAAGTATTATATAGCTAGCTGCATATCACTAAGCATGTCAAAATCCCAGATCAAAAAAATAGGAGAATACCATCGTGGGAGAGGCACTGCACATCACAGGGCAGTGGTTCAGGGGTTTACACGCTGTATAGAGTTGCCTGTCAAACTGACGGTTGAGATGCAAGCTTTTCAGCAGACTCCTCACAGCGAGGACAAAATGGTCCACTGTTGTTTAGAAGAAAAAATAGGGACTAAGCTCCAATGGCCTCATTGGATTAAAGATAAATATTCTGCTCGAGTTTCACAACCTGGACCCAAATTGAAGCTTTCCCAATTAGTGGGTTCCCCAAAGAGCATGCTGGAAGTAGTTGCTTCTGGAATCTGAGGTGCTTGAGATCCTTAAAGCTAGCACAAAACTACAACGTAAAAATCCATATCTAAAAACTGCGGAGAAGTTCGAGGCTACCGGAGCAAGCCTAGTGAGGCAAATTGTTAGGCTCCAGATCTACCTCACCTAAGAAAACTCGGCCACACCAACCTTTATATGATGAATGTCTCCAATTAGCATCAACAAAGAGACTGCAAGTGCTCAATAGTAACCAAACTGGTCAACTAGCTCATGAGCTGGACAGCATCACAAACATAATAACTGAATCAAAAGAATGATAGAAGCTTTAACACGTTCTTAAATTTATCAAGGGCAGATCAAGGAACGTGTGGAGTAGTTCAGTGATGGAAGCTTTCAGACAAACCTGCCGCTTCTGCCTTTCTCGGCTTCACAATAGATCCTATATGGAAAAGAAAATCAGTCTTATCCGTACCCGTTCAGCCCAGTGACAGTGTTGCTCAACATCATTCAATTAAAACATTGGTAATGCAATGCTTGATTCAGCATCCTATTCACAAGCCATGTCCCCAGTTTTAGTTAATGAGGGGTAAGAGATTATTATGCCTATGAAGTTCTCAGGTATCTTAATCTTCGGACCTATGTGTTTCACCACCAAAGTCCTCTGTACCAGCATTCCTATCAATAAAATCTTTACATATAATACCTACAAACAGAAAGAAAAGGTCATCCTGTTTACCAGGGGTGGACTGGTCACAGAACTAGACTTCAAACATTTCTACAAAGTGGATGCTCCACCCTCAAGCTCGCATTATCATGCTTGACAGTCCAAGCACACCAAAATACACAAAGCCAAAGTACATAAATGTTTGAAGCACTTAATAACCTGAGATAGCAATCATCAACTAATATGTGGTCGGGGGTCCGGGGTGGATGCCAAATGAAACTTTCTGTTACTCTTTTCTGCATAATTTCTAGGATGGGGAGTTAAAATCTTAACTAGGACACCTTGTTGAACATTGAACCGTATTCACCTGCAGGTAAAGAGAATATATACGTGCGAGAAAAGGAAAAAGAACAGCTAGCTTAACGTTAAGCAGGTAAAGACTGGTTCTGAGTTCTTTCTTAAGGAATTAACAAAGGGAAACGGAACCAATGGGCAGACAAGAAATACACTTCTAGGCTCCGTATTATAATTCCTTGGTGTAATCTCAGTTTCAAACAATATATATCATAATGCAGCTGACAGATTCCATATAATATAATTTAAGATGCTATTGCCAGAGAATTCATGTCAGCACAAAAAGGCATATTACCCGTACCGGAAACTTACTTTCATCAGCAAGGTGGTGATGAAATTCTGTTTTCAGACAGATAAATCAGATCTAAGACAGAAGGACCTATTGTTGATGAATAGGATAGATGAAGGACGGTGACCTTAGCCAATATAAAACAACGCCGAAGCAGAGCATGAACTCCCCAATACATTAGTGACCTTATGCATATCCAAGAGGAAAACAAACAGCAGTTGTTGCAATAATAATAATATAAAAAGAGGGGACTCCAGACTTTATGCCCGTACTAGCAACTCTTATAGGCGTCTTAAGTTGTTCGCGAGAGTAAACACATCTCATTCCAAAGCTGAGCGATAATGAAGATCAACAATACAAATAAACGAACAATGAACGAGGAGGCAGGTTGCTCATACATCATCTCACTCACTACATGGAGAAAAGATATTCTTGGGAGCCAAGCAACTTTAACATACTAACAATATGAACAGATATTGTTTATTGACAGTGTTATGTGACAAAAGTGGAAAGCCATCCTTATGTATCTTCTATCAGAGTGGTTTAGTACAATGTGGCTTATTAGCCATTATAGCCTGGAAACACGACGTCCATTCATTTTCAAGTTTTGAACATCATGTGTCTAACCTCTTTCACCTACTATGCGCTTTCAAGTGGTCTACTGAGGTCAACACTTCCAAGAACCCAGATTAGCAAAAGTTGCATTTATTTGTCAAAAGAAATCAGAGGTTTCATGCTCATTAATCGAATTGACTCCTACAAGGTTTGACAATTAAATTCCCAATAAGATGGAAGCGAAAAGCAATTCATGCCAGGCATAACAGAAATCGGTGTAATGACAAAGCACGAAGAAATCAACATACGATTTATCTTCTAGATGCCTAATGCACCACTAACACGAGATTAAATGCAATCATAGATATGATTCCTCAATATCAATTATACATGGAGTCAAAATAAATAATGAAACACAAAGATTAAGCAGCAAGTCCTAATAGATCATGTCATTCTTATAAAACTTGAAGAGCAATTAGCATAATAGAGCAGACCGTAATGAAGTATTAGTCGGAATAAAGATAGTAGGGATTAAGCTTCCGCATGCAACAGCCACGAAGAGAAAGGGAATTACAGAGAGTTGTTATGGTTCTATCACAGTTTGTGGGTGTATAGTTCATCAACAACATTTTCTGAATTTGGAGATAGTCGTTGACAATAGTCAACAATAGGGTAGAAGAAATGGATTAAAGAAAATAAGCACATTATGTGATCATATTACAATGTCAACTATGGTCTGCACATTTATCTCACCTCCCAACCCCCAAAAAAGGAAAAGCAAATTGGAAACACGAAACTCATACAGAACAAGTGGTTTATACTGCCAACAGTGAACTTATACAAAAATAAAATGTCAATAATGAAATGCTAAGAGTTTTTTGACTTGACAGGATAGTATGTTAAACATAAAGCCTAGCAAGTAATGTTCGCTAGCTGCTTAATGGGATGTGAAGATGAATATATTACACGAAAACATAGATCACGAGGGTGAACCTTGAAGGGAACCAGCTCCACTGTGACCTCGAGGTCACGGGTTCGAAGCATGGGAATAGTGATTAGAAATAATAAGAAAAACATGGACAATAAAGAGGACTTGTAATTATCACCAAAGTGATAAGATATGTGCTTCATACTTCGTCCAATCTTAAAACATATCGCTCACTTCAACTAAAAGTCTCCAACAAATTATCAACTCCACATTAAGCATTTTAAGGAGTTCAGATACAAACTATAAGTATCATCGTCCAGGTCGTGTGCAAACTAGAGCAATGAATCATCACAATAAGCAAACTCTGCCGTGTTCAGGGTATGAAGACAAATGGCACACCTGTTAAGTGAACATAGCAACGAATTACATACAATGGAAACCTAGCGCAAGTGAGAAGTTTGACAACTATGTAGACTGTAGGAGGCAAGAGTAGGTCCAAGTTTTGCTGTATGCACAATGACTCCACTCAGAAATGACTACTAACAATTTACACCTGTCCTTTAAGAAATTTCAAGAGGCTAGCCAAAGCAAAGGCCAAAAAACTTGTAGGGCACTGAAAACTAAATAAGCAAACAGTCACTAACATGGAAAAATTACTGGTATACACAACACTTCTCTTTTCACAATTCTATCCCTAAGCATCTAGTGGAGACATGCATGTTAACTTTTACCAGATTGTTGTATAAACTCGAGATGCAGTTCTGTAGAAAAGGTCACTAGAAAATGCAATCTCTACTGAGAAATGATGGCATGTAAGAAGACAATAAGTTTTTGTAGGGGCAACAAAGGGGAGTATAATTATCACCTAGTCCAGTAAGATAAGTGTGCTCTTCTGTCAAGGAGGTCGTTGCAAAGTTTCAGTTAGTTAGTCACTCCCTGTTGTAGATTGCAGTGGGAAGAAAGCAAATGTTGCATAGAATGGTGGGTAGGAATAGAGGATGCGAGATGACAGTTGGTTGTCTAGAGAAGGTAATGACCATTTAAAATTCCCAGAGAAGTGGAAAAGTTCTCATGATTAGTTTGCATGTATCAATGGGTAAGCAACCATGGTTGTTAGCTTTTTTCAGCTTTTGGTTATGCCTAGATAGATGATTGACGTGATGACATTGGCATCGCGAGGGGGCTGCTTTGGAAGCATATTTGATCCCCTATTGACAACAGGTACATTATGCTTGGTTGCATTTAGAAGGAGCAAAAAATAACCCTCATGGTGCACGAGGAAGCAGCTCAGGAAGGATAATCTAATCCCCTCTAGCCAGTTTTATACCGATAGATTTTACCAACGAAACATAGGTGAACTAGAAAATCAGGACTTAGACTGATTCTATTTCAAAATTTTGCAGATCTTTGTTTAGGATCACCATTTAAAGTTCTTTTCTTTGCCTTCCTTCATACCATGCATGTACAAAGTGGCTGTGCCTTGTCTTTTCTTAGGTAGAATTCTTTATTTCTTACTAGAGAAGTGCAAATTTGAATGCTGATTTTTAAAAGTTCTACTTCTAAGTAAAATGGACCTAGAATTCCAATTTGATGAGAGGGAGTAGGGAGGAGAATACATACATAATGAGATTAAACCCTGGTATTACATGTCTAAGTTACAACCAGAAAACCCACATAAAAGGGTACAACAAAACAATAGGCAATAAATTGCACTAAAGCAAAAGAAAAAAACCTGGCAGCTTGTACTGTTTTAGCAATAAACGCAAGCAGGGGGACAACGTTTGACAAGGTTTGAAAATTAAGTTTGATACTCCATATAAGATCAGTAGCACCTTATCGAAGGAAAAGAAACTTGTATCGCCAAATCCACTCCTTGCTCACCAGGTTTGACACCAGTAGCCAACTAGTTATTGCGGGCACCAATCTCCTTCTGCTTCAACTCTAATGCTAGATGCTCGTTCTCAAGTTTCATCCTCTCGTTTTCCATCCTCATCATTTCCAATTCACGGTCCTTTTTTCTGCAAAATCTCTGCCACTTGAACCGCTCTTTTTTCAATTCCAACATCTGTGCTTGAATTTGTAGCCTCTGTTCTTCTAACTGAAGTGAGCGATTCTCTATCCACTGCTTTTGTAACAGGTTGGCTTTCATTTCTTCAGGTAAGATTTGGCTCATCTCACCGTTGGCATTTTGGGGCTGAGAGCTGAAACCTCTGTTACAATCTAGGGAATTCAAGGAATTGCCAAAAGTAAAAGTTTCGTCGCCCTGCAATTGTTTTATTCTCTTTGCAGAACCCCCTGGCAACCCACATATCGCCCTGTGATCCCCATGAAAAGCCTGGGTCTCATCATATTCATTGTGATCTTCCATTTCTGCATCTTGATCATCCTCATCAGGATCATCTTGTGGATGCCTCCTAGCATCATTGTTCTCCTGATCATCTCTACTTCTGAGAGCCAGGCGCAAAGAACGCTGTAATTCAGGATCTGGAGGCAGGTGCAATCGATTCCCGTTATGGTAAGAGCACATCTCCTCATAGTATAAATGCTTTGAGCTAAGAATTTTCCTAACTTCTTCCTTTCCTTTCTCTGGTATGTGATCCATCACGTCTAGAAGTGTCGGATTTTCAACAACTTCACAAGAGGTTCCCCTCCCAAGGATCTCATTAAGTCTCTTGTACCTTTTGTTGAGGTCATTGAATTTATCCTCGCATTGCTGAGGTGAAACAAAATGACCCCTTTCTGCCATGACCTTCGAAACCGATTTCCATTTGCCCTTTTTCTGTAGATTTGCATATTTCCTTCTTGCCCCACCGCCATATTCCGCGGTAGCATCCTCACCCATATAAGAAACAGCAGTTATCAAAAGCCTAACCATTGTATCAGTCCATTTCACGCGCTGCCATGGGGACATCTTCTTTCCTCTACTCAGATCATTGTGACCATCACCAGCATCTTCCATAAATGTCTCATCCTCATCACTCGTAGAAATTTTTCCCCTCTCCCCTTTGCTGTAATCAACCATAGAAAGAGACTGATCGCGATCCTGCATGCTGCCGATTGTGAGGGGAAATCCCTCGTGAATCGAGGAACGAACCTGACGAGGATGTGATTGATGTTGGTGGAGTGCAAGGGGATGCTGTTGATGATGCTGAACTCGCATAGACCCTTGCAAGTCAAGACCATAAGAACCCCCACCAGCAATCATACTCCCTGACGATAAATTGCCTTCCATTCTTTTACTAAAACCAACAATTTCCCTTAAAAACCTAAGGGGCAAATTGCTTTCTCAATCAGCTAAAGTTAATAGCAAACATTTTAAGGGAACCCCATTCAGTTAAAGCCATCCCCAGTAGCAGCTCTTGCTCCATGACAGCCATCTGTCCGCAGTTCCTGAACTCTATAGCTCAAAACAACCTTAAGTACCAAACGCATAGACCACTTTATCCGCTCGTAAACGTTTTTAGGTTGTTCTATAGCCATCTAATTAAACCATATTTAACACTTCTTTCCACATATAGAGTTAAATTTTTCCTTGAAAAAGAAACCCAAATCAAGAATCAAGGAAATGTAAGAGATGAATACAAACTGTAATAAATCGAGAAACTTGTAACATCTCTAAAACTTACAGAAAGGCGAACCCATCAAGACACATGAGAACAGAAACACTGCAGAAGCCGAGGATTTGGGAGTAGAGATCGGTATGTATCTCTGATGGCTCGTGTGGGGCGACACGGGAAAATATATAACAGCGAGAGGGAGGTTTATGCAGATTCAATGTATGGGAAGATCTGGTGGGTCCATTTTTGTCATTTCTTCCTTTCTCTTTCTATTTTTGTTTTTTGTTTTCCCTGACATCACACCTCCCAGAAAGATTCACTAAAAACTGAAAAGGTTAAAAGCTTCCCGTAAGCAAAGGAGAAGAAAATGTTGACATTTGGTCATTTAATGGGGAAAAAAAATGTTAATTACAATCGTCGCTGCTAATGTTTGCCTTTAGCAACGTATTGTACATCGTAATTTATGATTTTCTTACACTATACTTCAATCTCTTTAAGAAATCGTTAAGGAAAAAAAAATAAGACAATGTCTTGTTGTATTGTATTTGCCCTCAGGAGCACTTTTCGACAGAAAGATACTAAAATAAAAGTATCTCGTCATTTCACTGTTCTAGTATAGAGCACGTGTGTCGCACGTGAATATTATCAAGAGTAACATTTGAAATGATATTATTATCTTTTTTGTATCAAAATAATGTAATTCAATTATGTTCTTATTTCTTTTGTAACTTGTTTTAGAAGAAATGTATATTTGATATTTGCAATTGTAATCAGTTCAATATTTAAAAATATTTTTTGTAGGCTTCTGGATTAAAAAAATATTTGATGGTAATGCTGAAAATAAAAATAAATGGGGAAATTAAAAGAATGAATCTACATCCTTATTTTTGTAATCTGTTAAATTAAAACCAGGTGCTTTGCATTTTATCAATAAGAAATGCAAAATACCAGGTCTTCAACCGTAATAACCGAACATATTTTCAGTTCAAATTGGCATCATAGTTAATCCTTATTTTTTATGCATAATTTTTTTTGTTTTTTAATTGATTTTTCACGTATTTCAGTTTTTTTATTTTGTTTTTCAATTTTTTAATTGGTTAATTGTTTGTAAACCTAAATAAAAGGAATTTCTCATTAACCAGTTCAATATCTAATGTTTATTTCATTATCCAATTCAATATCTAATGTTATTTTCTTTTAACCAGATTAAAAAGAGAATCATAAAAAAATTTATTTGTTCTATTTTTCTTTCTTATCACACTTTTTATTTTTCAATGTACAGAATAGATTCATTATCTAATGTTCTTTTAATTTTATTAAAATTTAAAAGGGAGTAATAAAAGAAGGATAAGAAGGTAATTGACGTAATTAACGGAGGACATAATTGTTAAAAATGATTTACAACATTCATACTTTTATAGGTAGCACGCACGCACACATATACACACACAAATATATTTTTGGCAACCACACATTTTGTTTTTTAATGTGTAAATGTAGTTTTAGATTAAATTTATAACCTAATGTTCATTAAACGCATTAAAAAAAACTAATTAGGGAAGGGTAGGGTTGTTATTGGAATAACTAACGGAGGGCAAAACCGAAAATGACTATAAAATTAGTAGTTAATAATATTATTTATGAAAGGGTAAGATTGTTATTGAAGTGATTAACAAATGGCAAGAACAGAATAAAATGATTTATAAGATTCATACTTTTATAGGTAGTATAGTATAGATATAACGATTCTCCTTCTACCCTTTTGTGAATTATTGAAATAGACTTATACACATTAACTGTACTCATTTTCACTTATAAATCAATTCTTGTTTAGTGCCTTTTTTTTTTTCTTGGGTTGAATGAAGGGTTAATTACACAAAGGTCTTGAGGTTAGGGTAAGATTAAAGTCAAGGACACAAAGTTTGAAAAAGTAACAGATCGTGACCAACAATTTTGAAAAGGTATTAGTCGTGTCCATTCATCATTGACTTGTTAAAATAAGTGTATATTTTGCTGATGTCACCAATACGTATCATTAAAATGTTAATACCCTTACATAAGTACATAGCATGTACTGTATAAAATTTTCAAACCCTAATCTGATTAGGGTTTAAAACCCTAATTTTCCTAATTTTTAAACCCTAACACCTCCCCCCCTTCTTTTCGTTATCTTTTCTGTCTTTCCCCCTGTCCCGCCAGTGCTCTATCATGACAGACCCACCACCAAATTATGGGTTGTGCTACAGTGAGATAATGGTGGTTGTGGGAGATCTATGCCCGGCATGAACAGGGATGTGATACGGGGCTTCAACGACATGAAAGGATTGTGATGGGCAGTGGCACGATGTGGGTTCCCCTGCAGAGGTGGTGTAGACAGTAGTGTGATGTGAGGCTGAAATTTCATGGTAAGGTTGCCATGTAGAGGTGGTTGTGGCATTGTACAAGGTGTGCTTTTATTTCTTTTGGGTCAATATGGGATATGGCATAGTGGTTAGGCTACTGCATTGATGGTGGCTGGCTAATGGTAGCAATGGTTAGTAGGTCTCGCGGTGGTGCGTTGGTGTTGGTTGTGGAGGATATGGTGGTGGTGCTTAGAGGTTGATGCTGTTGGGATGGTACAGCCATGGTAGTGCCATATGTCAGTGGAGGTGGAGGTAGCGGTCTTGGATAAGGGCACCGGTGGTGGCTAGTTCTCGATCAAATTGCCCACATATTTGATATAGAAAATATGTATTAGTAATATCTCTCATGTCTTTCTTTCTTATTTTTCTAACATTCTGTAGACACCCAATTTTTGTAGGCCTTATTTATATATCTAGGTTGACAAATGTCCATACAATCCTTGTATTATACCTAATTTGCCACCTAATTCCTCAACTATTTTTTTTTTGTCGCGTGGTCCTTTAACTTCAAACCATTAGCTATCGAATCCCTCTTCCCCGTTTTCATCAAATATTCTCTTTTATGGCCTCATAGCAGGGGCACTAGAACATTTCTCAATCTAAAGAAGCAGAGGCTCCCTAATGGTCGAGATCAACTATTAATGTGTTGCTCAATTTTCTCACGATTAATTCTTTTACTCTTGGTCCTCTAACATTGCATTATTGGCCAACTTCGTCCTTTTGGTCAATTCAATCATCTTTCGAACATTGATGAAAAAAGGCAATATATGCCCCATAAAATAGTCGCCACCATGATCATGGACTTTTAGTACCATAACCACCGAGCACTCTACAAGGTCGCTTTGCCCTTGCTATGCATCATCAACACCCTCTCCTTGCACCAACATAACCAACACAACAACATCGCATGTGAGGATCCTAATTTAACCTAGTTGTAAATCTCATTATATGCTTTTCATTATGCATGTAGCGTAAATATCTTTCTTGTTGAAAGATCTTATGCATTTTCTGAGTGGTATTCATGACCATTTATGTAAAACAAGTTGCATGCTTGTCTTCGCATAAAAATAACTCAAGTTGGTAGATTAGCTTAGTCTTAATCCTAATTAGTTGATCTTAAGCATGATTATTTATCCCTGAGCATGATTAGTTGAGCTCTAACCGTGATTACTCTAAGCTTTATTAATTAAGGTTAATCGTTATTAGTTAGTCACTAAGTTTGATTTGTTTGCACGAATTTTGATTAAGCTAATTATGATTACTTTGTTACTAAACTAGGTTAATTAGTAATAATGAAGCTTCTCAAGTTTAGAAATTTATTAGGCTTGTCATGGCCTTATTAGTAAAACTTGGAAAGGGTCCAATACCCTTAAAGCATTTGTTTCTCTAGGGTGAAAACTCAACAGATTTCTTAATAGTTAGTGACTCGTGTCATCTATCTTTTGAAGTAAAAACAAGAAGAGAAGAGAAGGGAACTGCCTAGTTTTAGGAAGAAAAAAAACTATAGAGGAGGTTTAAGAACTTGAAGAAGGAATGAGTTCTACACCCTAATCTTGTCAAAGGTAGGGTTTTACATATGAGCAACCTTGAGCAATGTTTTAATCATGGTTTGTATGTATATATGGAGTGTTAGAATCTGATTAGAGAAATCTGGATAGATTCTGTGTTGATATTTGAACAGGCATATCTCATTCAATACTTGTCAGATTTGAGTGTCTATAACTTTCTGAAAAGCTGAAGATGTGCTCTTTAACATTGTCTCTGTTTATCATTCTCTAATTCAGAGTGTATACGGCCCTAAATTATTTATATATGGAAATGGTCGATGCTGATTAAACTGGGTAGATTCTGTGTTGATATTTAAACAAGCATTTTTCATTCAATACTTGTTGGATTTGAGTATTTTCTAACATTCTGGAAAGTTTGAGATGAGTATTTTAGCATTCTCTTTTAAACCACTCTCAAACTTAAAATGTATGTTACCCTAAATTTCTTGGATATGGAATTAGTCTGCTTTTACTGAAATTGTTTTGGGTTAAGAAATGCATATTAATGTCTTATATGATACTTAATGTGTTTAACATTCTCTATGCCTGATAGCATGCTCTATATCATGTGAGTTTTTGAAAGTAGTGGGCGGGGGTTGAAGGCTGACAAATTATATATGAAAACAGGATATATGTTGAGCTTGCTCAGGTTACCTCATAAGGACATTATGTTGCACCATGTATACTATCAATATGTGCGAGATCTTGTGTAAGGTCTAATTTTGTCACTGCTACATTGAATTTGATCGGCTCAGCTTTCGAGTGATCAATTAGAGTCTCACCAAGAAAGGATGGTAGGTGAACGAGCATCCGGCTTATGTTTTGGGCTCGTTAGAGTCATTATGATATGGGTTATGCTTGTGTTACTTCTTGCTCGTTCAATGTAATCTACCATATGCCATGCATGAGTTGATGCTAAGCTTGTCTTGTTTGGTTTATGCACTTTTCTTATGATTAAGATAATATTTAAGTTGGTCATATATATGTTCTACTTAATTAGG
Organism: Escallonia herrerae; assembly: GCA_033070095.1. Classification (NCBI taxonomy): domain Eukaryota; kingdom Viridiplantae; phylum Streptophyta; class Magnoliopsida; order Escalloniales; family Escalloniaceae; genus Escallonia; species Escallonia herrerae. Next base: position 1,607,298 of record JAVXUP010000001.1, on the reverse strand, counting down.
TGTGGCTAATCCCTTTCCATCTTTACTTTTTAGATATTAGAAAGAATCAAAAAGTGGTAGGCAAGGAAAACTTTGAGTACCCTTTTGTGCTTGAGAATCGGGAATAGTAAGTCCTTGTTTATTTGTAAATATGGAATGAGGTGTGCTATGTAGTTATGTATCGTCTAGTTTACAAATTAGTGTGAAGGTTTGGTGTGTTAATGTGTCTATAAGTTTGGATATGTAAGGATGGACGAATGTAGTATATGTCTTAAAGAGTTTTGGGTGGTTTTTCCATTTCAAATGCAAATAACGCACTCTGATTACCTTAGAGAGAAGGTTAGTGTGTTCATGAATATGTGGTGTCACTTTTTGGGGTATTACATCTCACCCTGTCTCAATTGGGATGCCACCTCCACTGCATGTAGCCGCTTCCATTGCCAGGGTGCCACTGCTTGCAATTGTAGGCAACCAGCTGTTGTAATCGACACTGGCTGCAACTAGCCCCTCGCTGTTAGTAGCCAATCGCTAGCCCATGCCAGGGGGTTGGTGACTAGCAACAGCCGATGGCTGCCAATAGTGACTACATAAATACCCATAAAGAATCAAATCCAACTTGCAATCCTATGGATGGGGTGTTGATGGTGTAGAGCAAGGGCTAAACCACCTTATAAAGAGCTTGGTGGTTATGATACTAAAAGACCATGGTCATGGTGGTGACTTATTCGATGGCCATAAATTGCCTTGATCCTCAACGTATGAAACCTGATTAAATTAAGCAAAAGTATGAAGCTGGCTAATAATGCAATATTATAGGACCAAGAGAGCAATAATTGATTAAAGGACTAATTGACAACTGGTTAATAATTCACGAACCATAAGGGAGCTTGTGCTTATTAAGAAATGAAAAGTGACCCTAGTACCCCTATCGTAAGGCCACAAGAGAAACTGTGCTGAATTGCCTTCAAAAGTTCCTAGACCCGGAAAGGCCAAAAAATCTCAAGTCGCCATCTTATTTTAGCATTAACATATATAAAGCAGAAGTAAGAAAAACCATATTATGGCCCTATACTACCAAATTAGGCATCTAATCATATGAAAGCAGAAGTTATATGTCTAGGGACTAAATTATACAACGAAATGTGTTAGGCACCAGTTGTACCCTAATAGCCTCTACTAAAGTTTTTGGCGATTTTCAATTTATATAGCAAAAATGACAAATGATAAAATCTGCATAAGTAACACAAGCCTTAAACTAATACTAAATTTGGTTTGAACCCAATATATGGGGTCGAGTGGCCTAGTACCGGTTGGACGAAACCGGAATAAACCACATTGCTCTGACCGACCCTAAACTTTAGCCTTATTTTCTAGAGACCTAAGAGAACTCAACTTTTTCTAGCTGAGTCTATTTGGAATTCCATTTGACTACCAGTTCTAGTTGCCTTAGAATTCTAACTAAAATTGATTCCTTAGAGTTTTAATACTATCAGACTTTTATTCCTATCAGGATTCTAATTCCAATTTTTATATTTTATCTTTTTAACTGAAATCCAATTGTGGGGAATGGGAAATGAATGATAAGACTCCTACCCTAGACCAATTAAAAAACCTAAAAAAACAGAAAACAAAAGATTAAAGTATAGAAGAATGATAATTCGAGACGTAGCTCATGTAGACTCCTCAATAGAAGGTTGGGGTCTATTAAGACTGATTGAGGACTATAGACTGCAAGGGGGGCTAGAAATGATGTCCTCTCTCTAACAATTTCTTTGGAGTTTTCTCTTCCAGAGAGAAGTCGTTTTTCTTATTACCAAAGTGATTTATTTATAGAGATCTGGGACTGTGGAAATGATAAAACAGCCTTTTTTCTAGCAGTGTATATCATTCCAAAAATAATAGAATAAAAGTGAAAAGTCTAAAATATCCCTTACCGGCCTATTAATCTAAGTTGAAATCTTTATTGGCTTGTTTTTTAGAAATCAGCTGGTTTTATCCCCTTATTCATATGATTTCATCCCAGATCCAGGGGGATAAACACTCCAAATTTGGATAAAATGCCTTCAAAGCACATGATATAATTTAGATTTTGGGGGATCCATCCAAAATTATTTTTACATCGTTCAGCAGTGGTCCTTGTGCTTTACAATGTCAAACACATTAGTCCTTTTGCCTACTTACTATAAAATTTACATTTTAGTTCTCATGCATTTAATTTGTAAAGAATAGAAGCAATTAGAGGATGCAGTAAATTTCATAGTGAATTTCAATTTCAAGTCAGTATTACAATAAGGAACAAACCTTATCAAAGATAAGTTAACATCAAAATTATGAATAAGCTTCAAAATTAGGGTTTAAAATAAACCACAAATATATGAAAGAGGATCATTGCTGTTGCATTTGTGGTTGTGGTAGTTGGGTAGGGCGACAAGGCTAATAAAAGACTTCTTTTACTGTCTTCGATGTTTTGCTCCTCTTTTTGTTCCTTTTTTTCATTATTGAGTGGAGCTACCATGAAAGAAGAAAGAAATTAATATATGGCTCAAGATTGGCATTTATCATGTAATCATCAGCACGCATACCTTCTTATTCTATTCTTTTACTTGTTAAGAATCCATGATCGTCATGCAGAAGCAAATTGAGGCAATTTTTCTCGAGGATTTGTGGACATGATCATTATTTTATCAAAGTAAAAAAGCAGTTAAACTTCTTAATTGTAAAAAAGCAGTTAAACTTCTTAAAATAGCCATTTGTGACCCCAAAAAAATAAAATAAATAAATAAACGGGCGATACTGTTAAGTAACACTCGGGTGTTGGTAGGGTATCGAGGTTTAAAAAGATTTCGGGGTAAAAAGGCAATTTTTGAAACTTTCGGGGTTGTTTTGTAAATTTTGGAACTTGAGGGACTATCTTGCAATTTTTGAAAATTAAGACATGTGTCAATTTTTCAGAAACTTTGGTGTATGACTAATCTGATGTTCTTATAAAATAAGGAATAAGGAAGAAAATCTTAGGGAAATAAACAAGAAAATTCAAAACGAAAAGAAAGAAAAAGAGAAACAGTAACTGAAAGAAGGAAGAATAAGGAAACAGAGGAAAAGAAAGGATTCAGGAAAGGGAAAAGATGGAAAAAAATTTCCTCAAGGTAACCTCCATGTAATCTCTGTCATCTGAGTATGAGTAATTCGATTGTGATTCCGGTGGGTGTTGAGTGTGTGGATTCAGTGAGTTGTGGGGGATGGAACCTAGGTAGCTCGTGCCTTTTGTACGTGAATTGGTGAAGGGGAAGAGGGGTATGGGAAGCTGCAGCTGCAGCATATCTGCTCCTGTAGGTGAAACAAATGCGTGTTTCAGTGACTGTGAGTTGACCGTGTGTGTGTGTGTGTGTGTGTGTGCATTCATCGTGTATACAGGTGTGTGTGTGTGTGTGTGTGTGTGTGTGTTTTGGAGATTGGTTACTTCGGGTGGGAGATTGGCGGTGCGTTTTTAGTGGAATCTGTGGGTTTCAGCTTGTATGTGAGTGTTCAGTGTGTGTATTTACTGTGAGTGTGTGTTTCGGGTAAGTATGTGTGTTCCTGTGTGTGTGTTGATGCTTCGGGTATGGTGGTAGGTAGAGAATTGTGTGTTTATTTGTGTATTAGTGTGTGTAAGTAGGTGTAAATACACTCATGTAGAGGTTTTAGGGGCATTTGGAAGAGTGGTCGTGGGAGAGAGAAGGGTATCAGTGAGTTGTGTGTGTGCAGTCGTGAGGAAGAAGATGATGTGTGTGCAAAAAAGGTGAAATAGTGTGTGTTTAGATCTCAATAGTAAGCGTAATTGTCGCTAAAGACCAAAATTAATTAGGGAGTTTTTCAACGAATTTTCATAAATAGTTAGAGCCAAAATTAGCCAAAACTTTAAAACAGTAACCCCAAATAATTTTACAAGATCTATGCTCTGGAAAAGTTTGGGAATTTTTGGAGTCCGCGAAGGGCGCTAAACGAGGGTATCAGATAACTACGATTATCGATTTATTTAGCATAGCAAACCAAGTTATTTTAACCTGAAAATTTTATGGAAGCCCTATTTTATAGATATAATTCACTATCTAAAATTTCGGTCCATTCTGAGGCCGATAGGTATTTTTTTGTCAAACTGGCCTTTTAGCACTCGGTCCGGACACCGATTCGGGTTTTTCGGGCGAAAATTCTTTAAAATACTTTTTAGACCGGAAATGATATCAGGATGCTTAAAATATCGGTTTAAGATATTTTTGAAATTTTTTCAGTGCCGGAAACTCCCAAGGGTGTTTTGGTAATTTGCCACCCCGAAAGGGTATTTTGGTAATTTGACCTGAGAAAGGTATTTTTGCATAAATTTACATATGGAAAGTTTATTTCAATGATTCTACTTATGGGAAGACCATTTTGGTAATTTAAGTCCGAGAGGGGCATTTTGGTAATTTTACACCCTAGGGGCGTTTCAGTAATTTTACATATCTGGTGAGGGGAGGTTCATTTTGGGAGCATGTGTGAGTTCGTATTAAGTTATACTTTTGTTCTGTAGGCTGTATTCTAATGGTTCGATTATTCCGTTTAGGTTAAAGCTAAAGACTTCCGGTTAGGATAATTTAGCTGCGGATCCAGGTAAGGGATTCTATCTGAACCTTGGGTAAGGACTTTTGTCCAAACCCTTATTTGATTACTTATACTCATAAGTACTCCTTTGATATATTTATGGCTAATGCCGAACTCTGAGTTATGTATTGATATCAGCATGTTCTTGCCCAGAAAACTCTAATGTTGAACTTGAATCGGTTATTTGGAAATCTTGTGATGCTCGTGTGTTATTGCTTGCTGAGAAATTTGATAATTGTCTGTATCCATTTTTCTGAATTGTTGTGATTATATTTGATAATTATTCGCAGTCGTGTTTGTTATTTATCTGTGATTTTTCTTCTGAAATTCTGATTTCTTCTGAAATTTGATTTCTTCTGAAAATTCCAAATGTTGACTTATGTCAGTATGATTATTGTTATAAGAACCCGAATTGATTTCAGGGATATGAGCTTATGTTAACGCTCATTGATATTGTTAATTTCTGTGTTGACCTGGGTACCTGTTTAGTGGGGAGGCGGTATAAGGCTGGTTGAATCCTGCATGAAGTGTAGGCTAGTACCCAAGTGGACTAGTAATTACTTTAGTACATCATGCATGTGTACACTATATTAGCTTGCCATAATGGCATTGCAATCGCCCAGGATCAACATTGATTTTTGATTTTATTAGCTAGAATGATTTGTGCATGGGTTGAAAGCCCTTGACAAACATTCATTGTATTTAGTTAAAAGGATTTGTACTTGCGTTGAAATCATTTGACAAGCCTTTATCGTATTATCTGATTTGATTTCTGCTTGGGTTAAAATCCCTCAGGAAATCTTGCTGTATTTTCAAAATGAATTTCTGCTCGGATTGAAATCCCTTGAGCAAGGAAAATTTTTGTGGTACTTGGAAATGCTGACTTGAAAAGGATCTTTTATTGATCGTTTTGGATCTTGTTCTGATTATTAATATTTATTTTGGCATCTATTTCTAATGAACTTTGCTCAGTTTGGGTAATTATTGAACTTTGATCGTTCGAAGTGTTTTGAAAATCATCGCCGGTTGGATTTTTTTCGAAGTTGTATTATAATCTCTTTTGTAGTCCTTGTACGACCTTACTAAGCTCTCAAAAGCTCACCCTTCGTTTGGCTCCCTTCTGCAGGTGATGATAAGCTGTAGCAGGTTTGGAAATAGGTTAGAGTCTGAGTGAGATTTTGATGAGTCCATCACCACGGTACAGTAAGACCCATGCGTGGGTCGGTACTGTTAATTCGTTCTTAGAAAAATTGAATTGCGAAGGACCTAAGCTGTAATGGTTTAAGCTAAGCAGTTTGTGATATAGTATTTTGAAGAATTTGAGTTGATGTTAAATTAGATGATTTGAAATATGTGTTAGTGAATAAATTTGACAGGTTCGATGTGATCCGGTAGGTTAATGACCCGGGAGTTCGGGGCGGCGGAGTTCTGGATTTTCGGGGGCGTTACATTAATGGGTATTTTGGGATGCTTAAGACTGGTTTTAGCTTCCTTAAAATAGTGTTACTAATTTTCATTTTTCTTGATTGGAGAATATAAATGAGCAAATCCTTTTACAAATTTGTAGCAGAAGCTGTAAGTTTTCTATATCGTACTTTTACTAAGGTAGCGTTTGAAATCACTTACAGTATTGGTTTTCTGTTTTCAAAAAAATAAAAATCAAAACCAATTTAGTTTTATTTTTTAACAAAAATCAATGGGTGTTTGATTATCCAATTTTTATTTTCAGTTTTTTCTTTTGGATATTTGATTACCCAGTTTTTATTTTGAGTTTTCTCTTTGGTGGTGGTTGCGATGGCGGTGGCGGTGGTGGACGTGGCCAGTGGCGGTGGCTGGCGGTGGCCGACGATGGTGGACAGCGACGGTGGCAGTCGGTGGGCGGGGGCCAACGGCGGCTGTGGCAATTGAGGGGGGGGGGGGGGGTTCTAAAAACAAAAACCAAAATTGAAAACTCAAAATTTTAAAATGAGAGTCTTAAAAAACAGTCATGTTTTAAAAACTGATTTTCAAAACTGAAGAAAAAAAACAAAAATTATATGTCAAACTCGTTTTTTTTATCCAGTTTTCAAACAGACCCTATTCAACGTTGTCGACAATTCATTTTCCACTAACAAGGAACAACTATTTAAGAATGTTGCATAATAAGTCCCCCAAAATCACTTAAAGACCACATCCCCTTCCTATAGCCAAAAGAAAAAATCATTGCAAAATTAATAATTCATTTACACATTGTTTTCATTTACTTCACATGTTACTTCTTATTCTCTTGGCAAGTGCATTATACTAAATGGATACAGTGCATCATTTGTTATTTATTCTTCAATGCACATCTCATCCTAAGACATCTTGCATGGATCTCTTAGAGTTTGTGTGGTAGGAGTAAACTGTGAAATGTTGGAAATAAATACAATGGGAAAAAGGCAAAAAGGCAAAAATTGATGAATATTTATTTATTGGGTGTAGGGTCTGCATTCAAAAAAAAATTATCCTTTAGTAATAGTAAAAATTGCTATGTAGTTAAGTTATTAAGACCAATTCATTTTTACTCAAGAGGATTGTAACAGATGTTTCAATTTTCATATATAACCGATAGGTGAGGACACGTAAAGAAAGTCATTTTATTTTTCTTCCGAAGCAAAGGAAAGGAGTAATGCTATTAATTGTAAAGTATGATAACCATAGCTGCTTCACAGCACTAACAGCTAAACAGAGATGGACCTAGAAAATAGGACATGTAGCACTATTAATTACGAATAGTCCAAGGATTATACGCGGTAAAAAGGTTGTTTAGGGATTAAACCCCTGAAAGCGCAATAATACAGGAACCACTTAGGTTGTTTTCTCTTTTCAAAGTTGCTCATCAAATACATAAAATGTTTTATATAAGATATCAAAATTACCATTGTTGTAAGACAACTATATTTCTTTACCCATTACCACCTGATTAAATTCTTTACCCACTAGACTGTCACAGACCAAGACCTTTTTTACCCTTCATCGATGTATGGGTATGTATTTGTTCTTCCAAAATCATTGGTGAATTAAAAGTATATCAATAAAACTACAATTGCGCCTTTTTAATCTAGTGGTAGAAACTCAAGGCTACAAACATTTCACTAGTTCAATAATACCAAATTTTGTTGACTAGTCAATTATCCAATCTGCGTTAATCACAGGTTCAAAGGCTAAAATAAAAACAGATCAACCAAAAATTCAAACTTAGACCACAATTGAATAAGAAGGATTTTGATTAAATATGTGGTCCAACCAGCTAATCGGTATGGTCCAATTACACTTATTAGAGTGAAATTTTGAATAAACATAATTTTAAAAGTTCAAAGGACACAAATCTCTTTAATTAAGGAATTAAATCCAAATTTTATATGACCTCCTTAATTAACTCAACCACCTAGCTTATAAGAAAAGGCCTTGTGTACAAGAAAAGGTTCTATAACAAAGCTAAAGCTATATCGAGATTAAACATCACACACTTTACTAACCAGAACTCCTTTACATTCTTGTACTAGATTGAAGAACAATAAACACATCAATCAGTTTCGTCCTCCAATTTGGGAACTCAGCAGTCCTCTATAGCCATTCATTGTGGGGCTATGAATCAAGGATCACCTGACGTTGAATTAAGCTTCAACAACCCTCGGTTGAACAATGCACTCATAACCATCTCGCAAGCGTGGGGACTTGAAGGATTCTTTGATGTTCAAGATGAAGTCATTGCAACCTTAGAATCAGATGATTTTATTGATTATTTATTATAAAATTCACAAAGTGGTGTAACCCTTTATTTTAAATTGATAGATTGTCTTTTGTGCAATTGTTTTGTGTCTCATAGTTTAGACATGAATTTTGCATGTATAGAAGCTAATGAGCTGATCTTTCTCTCTTTGTTAAAACAATGAATATGGGTGGGTTCAATTCTATTTTATTGGGGTGATAGATGGGTGGCTAAATGAGGATGAGGTTATGGTAGGGATGTGAAGGTGTGGCTTTCACGGGGTGGGATTGGATAGGGAAACCTAGCTTCTAGGGTAATAGTGAGTTGTAGAGCCAAAGTGTGTGTGAGGTGGGGGATGGGAGTGAAGAAAGTTTTATTTCTCTCTATTAAGGAAAGCGGAAGCCATGTTAGATATCAGTATAAGTGATCTGACCCTCTAACTATCAATTTCATAAGAGAAGAAATATGAGATCCTCGTTGCAAGTCAGTCCTCCGACCCTGCATGATCTACGCACTTATTATTATTGAGATTGGGTTGGTGTATGTCTAAGATGAAGAAGATATATTATTCTTTTCCAGAGGTAAAGCCATTGTATCTAAACAAGAGTGATTATGTCATTTAACAGTGAAGGTTAACAACATCTATGTTCTCTTCAATCAACTGTGTTCTTGAGTTAGATTACCCTAGGATTATAGCTTACATCATTACTTTTGTTTTTAAAGTGGTTATTCCTATGAAAAGGATAAGGGAAATGAATAACTCTTCTCAAAAAATGAATTGAAAGTCATGCCTATTTTGCGTCCCTTATTGTCATGGAAAAGATAAATCTAGGAAAAACAAAAAGGTAATTTATTGATATCCATTAAATGGCTTATGACAACCTTTGTATTAACACTGCATGTTAGGCTTGATTATTGGGCCTAGTGAGCCAGGATTGCAATTGTTCAAGCTTGGCCCAAACTAATAAATGAGCTAAGAGCCCATTTTTGCCAATTTAAATTTGGTCCAAGCTTAGCTCGCATCCTTAATTAGGCTTCGGGACTATTTCAGGCTACATTGAGCATATTAACAAAAACAAAAAGTAACTTTTATTAGGGCTAATGCCAAAATTGTACCATAAAGTATCATTTCAGTGCAATTTAAGTACCCAACTTTTCAAATATGTCAATTAAGTACCTAAGTTTCAAAAAATGAGGCAAAACAGTCATGACGTTAACGGTAGCTGAATGCTGTTAAAAAATTTAATGGCAGGACCGTTATTATAAAAAAAAAATGCTATTATACAGCCCACGTTGAAGCGCTCTCTCTCTCTCTCCCCCCTCTCTCCCCCTCCTTTAATTTAGCCCAAACACACATACGTATGTACACCCACACAGTAATACACGCACAACTTCACTCTCACACATAGAGACACACAACCCCCCCTCCCACCCACCGGTACACACACAGAGAAACGCAAGCCCACCCACTCACCCACAACACATAGACAACCCCCACCCCTGCCCCCACCCACCCACAACACACATACCCCCCCCCCCCCCCACACACACACACACTCACACACACCCATTGATAACACACATACAACTCAAAAGAAAACACACACACACACATGATGGTGTTTTTTCAGTTTATTTTTGCGATGGTCACCCTAATTTTAAAAGCTGGGGCGCTGCTTGGGAGGATGAACTGTCTTGCATGGTGTTGTTTGTGCCGCTTTGGCTTACTTTTTCGTACACCTGGGGTGCCTATAACATATGGTACCCTAAAGGTTGGGTCGCCAGTATGGGAATCATTGACTACTCCAGTGGATATGTGATTCATCTATCTTCTAATGTGGCAGGCTTCACTGCAGCTTATTGGGTAAAAATCATCACTTCACACTATCGTAGCATTGGTGTTATTTCTTCCTATCCACCACTTTTAACTCCGAAAGAACATTCATGGCAACAATGACAGAAACTAGAATGAGTACTTGTCATAACTATTACAAGTAATCTTATGCCTTTGCTGGGACATGGATTACATAGAGTGCAGACTTAAGTAGATAAACCAAGATTATTCAACGCGATCGCAACAAGTGTGATAAAGAAAAATATTATCTATACTTCACTCTTTACTATTAGACTCTTCAATCTTATATTCAAAGAGTGAAAATTTCTTATGTGTTACGGGTTGGGGGGGTTGTGTGTGTGAGAGTTATTCGTGTGTTACGGGTGTGTTGTTCTTTTGTGTGGGTTGTGTGTGTGTGTTATTGGGGGGAGGTTATTTAGGTTCTGTATGTGTTACGGGGGTGTGTGTATTTAGGTTCTTTATGTGTTACGGTGTCTGTGTGTGTGTGTGTGTGGGGGGGGGGGGGGGGGGGAGGTTGTGTGTGTTATGGGTGGGTGGGTGTTTGTGTATGTGTTTTTGTGTGGGTTATGTGTGTTACGTATGGGATTGTGTGTGGGCGGGTGGGTTTTGTGTAGGTTGTATGGGGGGTTAGGGATTGGGGGAGGGGGAGAGGGTTATGTGTTTCTGTGTGTGTGGGTGAAGCTGCAATTGTCATTCTGTGGGTGTATGTGTGTGTGGGCTGAATTAAGAGGGGGGGGGGGGGGAGAGTGCACTTTCATGTGGGCTGTATAATAGCATTTTTTTTATAATGACAGTCTTGGCCCTAAATTTTTAACAGCATCCAGCTATCGTTAGCAACAAACTATTATTGCCCATTTTTTTAAACTTAGGTATTTGATTTACACATTTGAGACGTTGGATACTCAAACTGTACTGGAGTGATACTTTATGGTACAGTTTTGACATTAGTCACTTCTATTAATTGCTATTAATAAAGTCTTTCTTTAAAGGAAAATCAATTTAATAGTTGTAAATACTTACGTCACGTAACTATTATGGTAGAAATACATATAATCAATAAGTACATAACTTGCACTCCCCCTTTCTAAGCTGCGATAGTAAACCATACCATCAATAGCAATGCCATTAAAATTTAGTCATTACTAGGTCCTTCCTTCAGAAAATTCCAATTTACACGATCGAAAGCTTTACTCATGTCCATCTTTGTTGCACCAAGAATATGTTTTCCCCCTTTCAAAGTCCTTATTTTGTTGGTGAGTTCTTGAGCTATGATGATATTATCTCTGATTTGGCGCCCCCCCCCCCCCCCAAAAGCATTATGTTGTTCTAAGATTAGATAGGCAAGGAACGGTTTTATACGATTGGCAAGTGTTTTGGAAATGATTTTGTAAATGGTATTGCAAAGTGAGATTGGTCTTAAGTCACTGGGGGTGGAAGGGGACGAGCATTTAGGAATCAGAAACAGGAAGGATTTATTTGTTTCTCTGAGAAGATGGCCAGAGCGAAGAAAAGAGAGGACAGCCGAGGTGATCGGACGATGCAAGAAGTCCCAGCATTGTTGGTAAACAATGGCCGGGATGCGATCTGGGCCTGGTGCCTTAATAGGGTGTATTTCAAAAAGCGCTTGTTTGATCTCTTCTCCGGTGAACGGTCGGTCTAACCAGGCAATTTGGTGTGGTAAAAGAGAAGTAGTCAAGGCTTGCACACTTGTCATATCCGAGAAGCTCACTTCTTGATTATCATTAGGACTGTACACCTTTTTAAAGTGGTTGAGCAAACAGGTAGAGATGGTGTTGTGAGTGTGAAAAGAGTTTCCAAATTCATCCGAGAGAAACTACAGTCTTGCATCTTCAAGAGGCCAGATCCCTAGCAGCTTTTGCATGTCATGCCCGCATCGACGTCTATCAAGACTGGGTTAATGGGCATATGCTGCCATGAGCTCTCTCTCTCTCTCTCTTTCTCCTTTATTTTGTTATTTTGTAAACATGCAAGAACTCTTCTTTTATCGGTGTCACGGATTAGTTGTATTTGTATTATATTTGTGTTCTTTGGCGAGTATCGTCATGGCCCTATTTGTAAAGCCTTTATGGCTAACTCTGATAACCTTTTGTAACCTCTTATTATCAATGCAATTCTCATCATTAAAAAAAAATAGATTAGTCATTTTCTATAAGTTTCCTTACACTTTGTCTCTCTCCTTTTTCTCGTCATCCGCTATATTACAGTAACGGACGGAAACTTTGACCAAAATGCCCCGAAAGGATTTAACGAATCGAAGGTGTTCCCGAGCAAACGGGGCAGTGTCATAATTTTCATCATCTGTTCCATATTGTAGCAGACAACAAAAAAACTCAAAAAGAATTAGATCTAGCCTCAGATGAATGACCAAATACCGCTGACAACTTAAGCTATCAGCGTTGTTATTTTTTAACTCATATATATGTGTGTGTGTGCGCGCAGTTCAATGTAGGACACCCATAACTAAATTGGTGATAATTTAATAGCTTTTCTAGACGCTAATAAATGGCGACAATTTAGTTGAAACAAAAAGGGGACACAGGAGATAAGACAGCAGTCTTGTAAACGTTAACTCATTATGGGAAAAGTGATAATATGTTTTCTCTCTCTTTTTTCTTTTTCTGTTTCAAAACGAATACACGAATTACTATGATACAACAAAATGTACAAACAATGTTGGAAGAGAGGGAAACAAGTATAAGGTGTGATGACTAAATCATCTACGCCTTTGCCGAGAGAAACCAGGGGAGCCAACAGATTGTGAACCTCTGAAGTTCCTACTGGGAGAGTCCATTGATCCTCTAAAAGAAGCATATGCTGCTTTGGCTGATTCTGGAACCGAGTCTAGTGGAATTGACTCCGCAAAGCATGCTGTGTTGAGTCGCGTCCTCTCGAGCTCTGCTTGAAGTAGCTCAGCACTATATTGCTGGGCAAGAGCCTAAGCAATATGAAACAAGTAGGGAAGATGTCAAATTACAAAGAGTAATGTACTCAACGGGAAACATGAACCACACAATGCATAACGCTCTGCTTCATACAAAGCTAGTTTAAGGCCCAATGCCGGTGCAATTAATTGTCTAAGTAGCAAACGAACAGACATGGTTTTGGCACGTGCAGCAACCATGTAGCTAAATTGTGAGGACGAGAATCGGAAGACCAAAAGATACTATACATCATATTTAAGTGTGTGTAACAGGCCATGACCTTGCCAAGAACAAAATTTTGAAACATGATAAGTTGGCGCCGAGTGTTGGGAGTTGCATAATTTGTAAGACACTTAGATAAAGATTTGCATAGCAGGAATAAGCTAGCATCGCTCACTGGACACTGATTAAACCTCTTTATCATACCAACAATTAGGTAAATCACAGCACACCAATCAAACGATTGCCTAATAGCAATATGAAAATAAGTACGAGAATTTCTTACGATCAGATCATCTGGTGACACAGACATCCCATGCTGTCTGTCATCGGCAAGTACATCGTCACTTCCACGTGTTGGTCTGCGGTGATGAGTGGGAATCTCGATAGTCTCGGTGACACTCTCAGTGGCTTTTTCCAATAGGACCCCTTGTAAAGCCTTCAGAGACTCGCTCGCATCAGGCGTAAAATATGGATTCAATATGGTCTCAAAGTATTCGAGCTGCAGCACAGGATACATGTCAACAATTGACTCTCTCGGCAAGTAACTGTCACATCCATCTCAGTCATAGGAATCAGTTGAAAAATACTAGATGTAAACAGAGGAAAACTATACCGTACAGCATGTGGCTAATCACTATTAAGACAAGTTTTCAACCATAAAAGTTCACCCTAATCTGTATCTATATCTATACATATATAAAAGCACGTGTGAGCTTAAATGACTAATCTTTTCTTTCCTCAATTACCCTTTTCTAATTGATATTTTCATAAAAGATTAAGGGTGAGTAAGAGCGTTTTGACTTATAACATTTCTTTCTCATTAAATACCCTTTCTCAATTAGAATTTTCTTTAAAAATGAGGATATTTTGGACTTCTCATAAGATATCAAGCATTTTTCCTTAAAATACCATTATGAAAATATATGTTTTTGTTAGAGTTAAGAATTGTTTTGACTTTTGATTAAAAACTTTTCTTTTCATTAAATACCTATTTTTAATAAGTTCTAAAAAAAATAAGGATGTTTTTTTACTTTTTATATAATATCAACTCTCTTTCGTTAAATTATCTTTATTGGAATATATGCTTTTATCAGAGTAAACGGATGTTTTGACTTAAACTACAATAGAGTTACTACATCTTTTCCGTCATATTCGATTAAAGAAAAGAATTTGTAGAAAATATCGTTTCAAGAACTTTTTTCGAAAAATATAATATACCTAAGCTAAATTCAGAAATTCAATCCTTTTTAATTTTTTGCTACAGATTTAAATTATTTTGCATGTATATAGATTCTAATACAGACATATTAGTACATTGAAACTGTCGTAAACCTGAAATTTGATTCTAAATATTTAATACGAACATATTGATATAAGGAAGGTATCACAAAACTAGATTTTGAAAGATTTTCTAAAAGCATATGTAATCTTGACTGGGGTTAAATGGCTAATTCTTTTTTTCCCTTATGAGGCCTTTTTTAAACTGAAATCTTCACTTGAAACATTTTTTCCCATCAAATACTCATTTTGAATTAGAGTGTTGTTAAAAAATAAAAGTGTGTTTGGCTTCTCATAGGACATCAAGCATCTTTCCTTAAAAGATCCTTATAGGAATATATGCTTTAATTAGAGTCAAGGGTTCTTTTGTCTTTTAGAAGAAAAAAAATTATGAAAACCTATAAAATCACCCTTGAACTCCTGCGTGTTTTTTTTATTACTGAAAAAATTTCTATCAAAACCTATTGCTTTCATTCACGTTAAAGCTAAACTACCTCAACCTACTACATCTTCTCCATCAATTTTGATTAATGAAAAAAACTTGTAGAGAACAATGTTTTCTACAGCCTTAAAAAATATAAACATAATCTATTTAAACTAGATTAAATATTTTATCAGAAACTTAATCCTTTTAAATTTTATATTTCAGATTTGTATGTTGATGTATATGCTACAAATTTTAATTATCGTGCATGTATATATATTCAATGTAAACATTTTCGTACATTGAAACTATCATAAAACTGAAGTTTAACTAGAGATTTTAATTAAAGACATATTGGTGAAAATTATAGTAAAACTAGAGTTTCTTTAAAAAAAATTTAAATGGAATTGATTTTATCATATAATTTGTTCGTAATTATAATCTGAGTTCGTCACAAGTACATAATCCTATATTCAGATTAGAGTTATTGGAATACCCTTATTTCATGACAACATATTATTCATATGGTTATTGTTTTTATATGATGCATTGTATCCCGAGGTATCATATATTTACATGATAACATATTTCATATGACTATTGTCTTCAAATATTTTACTCTTATAAAGTGATAGAATTAAATGAACCCCAATTAATAAAGACTCCAATTTTTTTTGGCTCAAACGATTAATAACTTATTTTAACTTGAAAACTCTCAAGTTTTTATATGCAAGGGGTTAAATAACTAAATTTTTTTTTTTAAAATATTTTTTTTAAGTTAAAAAGTTTTCTAAATATTTTGACTTTTATGAAAGTAAGGCTAATGGCTAACTTTAAACATTTTGACGCTAAAGAGGTCAATTAATGCATCTCTTAGTGACAAAAGACTATTAATATAACTAAAACAGGTAACGATCTCGCCTCAGTGTACAAAATAATCTCAAGCGATTAAAATGATTACAGATTTTTTCATTAAAAATACCCTTTTAGAAATAAAAAGTTTACTAAACTTAAGTGTATTTTTACTTTTAAGAAGGTGATCCTAAACTACAATATTTTTGGTTAATCATAAACAATTTACTACTAAAGAGGTTAAAAGTTCACTAATACATCTTTAAGTGACAAAAATGTAGGAGTGAATCTAACCTAATCGTATAAATATGATAATAAGTCTTTGTTCACTTTTAATAAAAAACTTATCAAAATATAACCTTAAAACTTATCAACATCAAAATCGATAAAATGAGCACCCTAATTATCCCTACTTCTTAGAAAACTGTTCCTAAGTCCAGGTATTATCATTTTTTTTTCTATGAATTAAGGTGTACCAGCTATTGCCTCTATTAACTTTTGCATATAACTACAACTTTAAATTTATTGACATATGGTAAAGCCAGAATATCTACAAGTTCGACTAGGCAAATTCTTATAATTTTGAGACTCATGTCCTTGAGGTTAGGGTGAATTACAGTCAATGATAATAAATTTTAAAAGGTAAAGCCATATTGATCGGTTAAAAAAAATATTTTTTTTTCTTACATTGATACATACTTTTTAAATGTTGATACTCCCTTCATTTTGTATCTACAAGGCCTATGCAATATAAAATTTTACAAATCCTAATTTTTCAAATTAGGGTTTTAATCCAAATTCTCCCCCCATCCAGTCACCGCACTTCCTCGGCAAGCACTCGGCATGAAAGTCGGCAAACTGGCTCAGCCTCACTAACCACAGCATCCCAGCACCAGCGAACGTCAATGGTTAAAGGCTGCTCTAGTGGTAGTTAATGGCGGCACCTGCCATGGTGTTGCGTAATAGTTTGATGCAAACAAGAAATTTTACACATCTTCCAAATTCTAAACCCCAAATTCAAATTTTCATTTCTTTGATTTGGTTTGTTAAATTGTGATGGTTTATTGCAAGTGAGTAGAATGAGAAAGCCGTGACAGTTGATTAGGGTGGAAAGGCTAAAGAAAATGAAAAGGCTAAAGAACACAATGATTGAGGGATGTAATTGTGATTGTGGTTGTGGCCGGTTGGGGGGGGGGGGGGGAAGGGGTGTGTGTGGGTATATGTGCATATCTTCTGTGTATGGATGGGTGCACGCGTGTGTGTGGATGCATGTATATGTTGTTTTTGTGTTTGTTGGAGCTCAAAAATCTAATGGACGATGGTGGTGGTAGTGGTGGTGGGACTGTATGGGCGAGATGAAGGATCAGGAATGACATTTGAAAAATTACATTCCTAAGTGACGAACATTTTGATCTTTACATCCTTTCAGTATTTTCATTCGGTCAACGAACATAAGTGTTATTCGTTCCAACCAATGGACATACTTGTAATTTTATCATAACCTCAAGGTCATGGATGTAATTAACCCTATAATTTTCTTAACTCTCAAACCTTATGCCATAGGTAAAATGTTTTTTTCCCTTTTTATTTTGATGATACAGGTCTTTATTTAATGAATGATCTAGGTTACAAATTATTCTTGATGAATTTTTGTTGAATTTGTATCTATATTAAAATTGTAATGTGTATATATAAATATAGGGTGAAAACATAAGTTTGTGAACATTATTGAAGTTACTTAACTCATTACCACTATTTGATATCAACTTCGCACATACATTTTGTAGTACGAATTTCAAAAGGACACACACACACATGCATATATACTTTTTAGATGAGTAAATAAAGTATGTGTTAAAAATAAAAATCTTAAGACAAATATATGCTAAATTATATCTACAACTAAATTAATAGTCTTTTTTTACTATTACGATGAACAAGGTCATACTAGATAAATATAAAAGACAACTTTAGAGTACACTATCAAGAGAAACTTAGACTACATAATAGATTTTTTAATTGAAAAGTATAATTAAGACTAAGAGTCGTTTTAGACAAATTGTACTCAAACGTTGGAACTTAAAGATAGAAAAAGTTGAAAAAGACTTGCTTTGTACTTTAATCCTAAAATAAGAGATATGTGAAACTTATACTCCCTTCGTCCCATTCTATCCCAAGAGAGAGGGGTAGGACCAAAATGATTCAGTAGAGAAAAATGGATGAGTGGATGACTAAATGTGGAGAGAAAAGTAGAATAGAAAAATGTTTGCAATGGGTAAACATGTAAAAACAGCTATAAATTTTTTTTAATTTAAAAACTGATCAATTTTTTTAGAACAGTCCAAAAAAAAATCAATTTTTTTTTAAACTAAGGGAGTTATAGAATATATCATTATCAAAAATAAATAAACTGCAGGGGATATTTTGACCCCCAATAATCATCGCTATAAGAAATGGTCATAACTGGGTAGAAAGAAACATGATAGGTAATAAATGATACTGAAAATCATAAGCGATTATATTTTGAACTTTAGTAGTGATGCTTGCAAGAAAAAAATGCCGATACTCAAATATAAACACTTGATATTAATTATCTCTAAAAAAAAATTTCACTTTTATCGTTATACAATCAAACTTGTAGTGTTTCGTGAGAATAGGTATTTGTGGGAGATGTTTGAGATTAATTGCAATGTCAGTGTACCTTAAATAACAAGATATAATATGAAAAAGTCACAATTCTTTTTAACTTGATGTGACAAAAAAAAATATGATAAATAGTGAAAAATATTAGTGATAATTAATGTAAAAAATTCGGGTTTGAAAGTAAGATTATGTTTTGGGTAGGATAAATAGTGAAAAATATTTGTGATAATTGCCATGAAAAAATCGGGTTTGAAAGTAAAACCATGTTTTGGGTAATGAACTTTTCATCTTTTGAGTATTTAATTAGTAGTTAACAACTGATTTGTTATTATCGTTTAATTATAATAGTCGTATTTATTAATTTTAATTATTTTTTAACCAAGATTTAAAAAATTCTTATTTCAAATCACTATATATCGTGCAAAACACGTAATCCTTACTAGTGAAAATAGAAGAGCAGTAGATAGAAGAATCTCTAAAAATTCGTAATTCGTGAATATCCATTATTAGCAGCTCTAATAGGAGCAGGAAATGGTCTTTGTTCGAAACACAATTGGGCTGGAGAAGATCCATGAACAGAGAAAAGTGATAAAATCATATTCACCTCAAGCATGAGTTGACAGAAACCATTGGAGTCCAATGACCTTAGATCTTTGGCTTTGTTTTCATGGAAAAGGCTGAGGAAAGTGTCGATCAGGCCTTCAACAAGTATACCAAGTGTCTTGTCCAGAAGAGGCTTACAACCAGCAAAGACCTGCCATGAAGAAATTGCTTCATCTTCAGAGTTTCAATTAAATAGCATAGTTAAGAATGTCTCTGGCTTGAGAAAATGTTCTGAATGGTTCCTGACAACCAAAACACAAGTAAAGCCTCCAAATATATGAAATTCAATTGGACCAAATAGAGTAAAAAGCTAGCAGGAATAATATGTTAAGCAAATTGACAAGAACAGTTCATGAAAATAAGTCCTGCAAGCCATGTTTCGGTACTACCTCCGCATGCACAGCTACTAATGTGTGTAATAACTCTACAGCAGCATCTCGCACGCCCTGCAAAGTGCCAGCAATTTAAATATACTAATTAACATAAAATGCTTATAAAACTTAATATAAGAAACAAGATAAGTTATTTCACTAATTTATTACTTTAACCGCAGGTGCTCCCCCCCATTGAACTCCAGCATCCAACAAATAGTTCATGGCAGCTGTTCTTATAAAATTTGCCTGAACCCAAAATTGTGAAGGCAGAGTGAGCAAGTACTTGTCAATGTTTAGCGTATACCATAATGTCAAGAAGAACAGAACTGACAAGGCTTTGTGCACTTTGGGTTAGATGGAATCAATTCACTAGAAGCCTTATGAAATAAAGCACAAGTACCTGAAGCAAATATCCAATCATACCTTTGCAATAGTGTACTGTGCAAGCACCTTCTCTTCCAGCCCAGAGAAAGACATAATCAAATCTTGTAAATCGCTGTCCTCTTCCTCTTTTCCCCTACAATTGCAAAGAAGATAGCATCATCTAAGGACATTCCATACCTGAATCTTTCAAGATGTCTAAAATGGATGCAACTTAACTATTGTAGGTCACTACTAGTTTAGTGATCAAGAGGTGTCCTTGCTTCCCAAGTCACTATAAGGATGGTACCTATTTGCAAAGCTACTTGGTTTTCCTCTTTATTTGTTGGCCGGGCGGGCGGGCGGGCGGGAGGGTGCTATCTGGAGGTCCAACTAGCCCAACCCCCAACCCAAGGCACAACAATTTGTATATTGACACAAATCCACCTTTCCGCTTTCAGAAGACATCCTGCTTAAGATGGCAGGAGGAAAGAAGTGGACTTCAAGGGTATGATGAGGTACCATTAGGGAACAAAACCTTCCTTTTCTTTTAAATGCTAATGCTTCCACAAGTCCTCGCCACTTCATGTTTAAACAAAATAATGATTGTAGACAGTTATGGCCAGTCATGGAACTCAAGTATTTTTCAAGCAGTCAAGTGAAGGCCAGTGACAAACAAGTTCATAAACTGCATTGCAGCCACAGGTCTGTAACGGATCCATCTCATTGATGCCAGAAATTAAAGATCAAAAACATTTACCCAATGTACAATATACACTCATTTTCTTGAGTAGTAGAACAAAAAAGTCATATGCTCACCTAGATTGCAGCCATATATGTTTGTATTTGCTGTACAATTCACGAGAAAGCTCGTCTTTGCAATAGCCAATATTACTCAAAACCATCAGCAGCTGTTGATGTGGATCAATTAAGCTTCCAGGGAGAGGTTCAGATGACCTTTCTTGTGGATCCAGAGAATATCCAGTTTGGAAATGTGGGCTTTCTTTAGTTGATCTATTTTGAGGAAGCTCGCCTCCGATGCGCTCCAGATAACCTAATAAACGGCGGTATTCAATTGGTCAAAGAACTAATTGACAAATACTAAGATTAGAAAAATAAATGAACATAAAATTGGAACTGGAACATATGTCGGACCAGCGAAATCCAGCAAACAGTTCAGAAATGCAAGTCTAACAGACTCTTGAACTTCTTGGAGTTGCACAAACGTATCTTCTGACTTTGCAGCTTCACTCCTTAAGGACTGAATCATCCTGGAATGGCAATTATCAAGACAAGAAGTCGAAATCTAAGGAGCAGTTCTTAATACAAAGATGACCAAAGTCAGTTATAACTTACATAAGAGAAGCCACAAAAGCAATGGATGGACTCTCATGTGTGCCAATTAGATAGAATATTTTGTGGAATATAATTGGACGTTTATGCTATTTTGTCTTCTAAATTTAGTAGGAAATTTGTTTGGGATGTAGGATCTATGTAGGAAAGTGTGATTACAGGTAGTTTAAGTGGTGAGGAGAGTAATAAGAGTTAGAGTTGCTTAAGGAGTAGTCTAGTAATCGACTTTCCACTAAATTACCATAAGCTGTAAAAGCTTATGCAGTAAGAAATTCGGGCCAACAAGTATATCGTGCTTTGACACTCCCCCACCTGTAAGCCCCCGAGTGCACGTGGAGAGATCAAGGTACACCTTCACCAAGTGCACAAATGAGTGCATGTTGCACTATAATAATGGGGGACCAAATATGCAAGTGGAACAATCGAACCCAAGACCCTGCCAAATAAGAGCTTTAATACCATGTTAAGTTACCATCTGCTCTAAAGCAATTAGAGATTGGGCCAACAATGTAAATGATGCTTTAACATCTCTACATACATGCATATTATTCAAAGGAGGATCTCGCCTCCCTCGAAGTTGGGTTTTCGTCCTATTCTTGTTTTTCATTTTGATATCAATTTGTTACAACTTGCATGTAACATGGACCTGATACCTTTGTCATTTACTTAAGTCATATGTATGCTTGTGTTTTCTCTTTGGCTGGGAAAGGGGTGGTGGTTTATAAGAAGAGAAGTACACAACAGATCTGCTTCCATCGCATACATTTACTAACTTTTGTGTGTGTGAGAGAGAGAGGAGAGAGAGAGGGGGAGAGAGCTTTTCTCAACTATTTCAACAACATAGAAAATTCCACGCACATAGAACTGATATTTATGTATCCAAGTCATTTAATCAGTCGGATAAAATAGGTAACTTCAATATAAATGTTTAGATGGACGGATAGACAAAACATCATCAGAATAAGCAAAAACATATGCCAGAAGCAGCCAAAACCAAAAGCCAAGTAAAAGAAGAATTGTGGATGCTAAGAAACACTATCATAAAGGAGCATGCATAGACTTTTCCGATATAGGAGATAGGAGATAAAGATATGACAAAGCTGGGGAACACAATATGGAGAGGGCGCAGGGAGGGAGAGAGAGAGAGAGAGAGAGAGAGAGAGAGAGAGAGAGAGAGAGTATACTAAGTATCATATAGTAGTTCGGAGTTAGGATGAGCATTTATGTTCTGGCTATGAAGAAGAGCAGAACTCATCTCTGCTTTTCCCTAAGGACAAAGTCATATATACTTTTTAAGTACTGCTACAACCCGGTGGTTGGAAACGCTACTGCAAGACATGACAGACCACCGGCTTTCCAATTTTTATTGCATACCAGTGGCAGTTTCTTGGGGAAGCCGAGGCACTAGAGGTATCCTCAGCTTTAATCACCAAATTAATGAGGATTTAGTCAAAAACAAGACGTGAATAGGAAATATATTTGAAAAAAAGATCCCCTAGAGTTTACTATTGCTTCACTGAATTACTTCACCAAAACAAAATACGATTACCTATCATCTTAACTCACTAGCCAAGAAAGATTAATATAAAACCTGGTAGCACTACCTCATTTGTTGGTGACAATCATGTAATATCACACAACCAACAAGCAAACAACTTGCTCACGGCTTAGCCATGAGCACAAAAAACAACGCAGGAAAAACAAAACCATCCAACACTACCAGCTATGCTCATCCATGGATAGTTTTATATCCCCAGTATATTGCCCAAAAGGAAGAGATCGGAACATCCTCACCCTAACCCACCACTCTAGCCACCAAGCCAGGTGCCTCACAATTGTACAGCTTGATGTTGTGCATTATGATCTCTGAAGCACGGACACCTCTCCTAGGTGGAGGTTTGGTGTCCTAAACGGACGGACACCCTCCAGACACCGCCCGACACGTGTTGGACACTGCCAATCGGTGTCAGAATTTTTTTATTTTTTTTTTATTTTCCGACACCGTGTCGGACACTTCGTCGAGGAGTGTCGGACACGGCAATCGGCAGTGTCGGAACGTTTGGGGCCAATTTCAGATTTATTGAACTATTACCGTCTTCTTCTCTCTCACCTCACGACCGTCTTCTTCTCTCTCACCTCAAGTTTGCTGTCTGCCGACCACATCAAGGGTGTCGCCGGTGTTGCCGGAGCTCAGTCGACGAAGATCCGAAGTCGAAGCCAACGGATCTGACGGCTACAGTCGCCGAAGGAAGAGAAGTCAGTTGCTGCCGCTGTCGCCGTTGCCAGAGGTCTCGCCGTGGTCGCCAGAGTCTCGTCGTCGTCGCGAGAGTCTAGCCGGAGGTCCTCCGCCGCTGATCCACAGATCTCTTTCTTCTCTTATCCTCATCTCGTCTCCTATTCTAGTCCTCTCGTTTCTTTCTTTTCTTTTTTTTCTTTTCTCCCTTTGTCGTCACTCCCTCTCGTTTCTTTCCTGTTATTTTTTCTTTTCACCCTTTGTCCTCTCGTTTCTTTGTTTTCTTTTCTTTTTTTTCTTTTCTCCCTTTGTCGCTGCATTTCCAGTACATTGGACTAAATAAATATTGACCAAATAAATTATGACTTGTATTTAAATTCCTTATTTTGACAGTTTTTCATTATTGTTTGTTATTTTAGATTATAGAATATATTTGATATTTATTATATATATATATATATATATAATAAAAATAATATATTAAAAAATAGCGGTGTCCTGCGGTGTCCAAAATCTGATGTTTTGGAAATTGCGGTGTTCGGTGTCGGTGTCCGACACAGGCACCGTGTCCGTGCTACCTAGATTATGATGCTGACAAGCAGAAGCTCCTTGAGCCAGCTAGAAAGATACCTTGAAGTGTTGACAGAACTGCACAACCTAATGACGTCTGCCTACTTTCTTTTTCCTAATTTTCTATTTTTGTCATTTCATTCTACGTTCTCGTGTCCATTCGTGTGGATTCATGGTCTACGCAGCTCCTCTAGTTTCTCTACATGACCTAAAGCAGCTCAAACTTTATGAACAATATAAAGTTTTAACTCATAGGCTTCATGGAACTTACAAATAGATCTGATCCATTGCTGAAACCACAATAGAACGGAACGCCAGAGGCAAAGAAGAGGTAGTGTATTGAGACTTGTTCCTTTCAAGAATAGATACTGGGACCCATGATTCATCTTTTGATATGTCTTCGCTTGAAGTTCGCATCCAAGAACAAAGCCTTAGTATGTATATTTTCGTGATTTCAGACTGAAGGGTCCTCAGAGCTGCAACTGTTGGTCACAGAGAGACAATCAGACCACTTGTAAATACAGTAACTGTAGTATGTATGAAGTTTTGCACATACCAGCAACAGGAGGTGCTGATTCTTTTGCTTCAAAAGCTTGGCATGCTTTAGATATTTCCTCTATGGCATCACTCATGTATGGGCGAAGAATATTTGATTCCTCAAGATCATTAAATGTGGAGTGGACCTGCACAGCATATACAAGACTCAATCAGCTCCTCTTTCATACGCCAAAGTGGTCGCCAAAGAAGACAAACTGGAAAACAGTAAGATGCAGCTGAGATGGGTTGACGCCCAAGTAAACACAAATAGGAACTTCATCCCAAATCATCACTCCTACGCTTTAAACTTCCAGGGCCTGCCGCTTCAAGTTATCTGATGGGTTAAAATAAATCTATTATCTGTACCCAAACTGTAGCAAGATTTATAATTGCCAAACTCGCCCATAGTCTTCTGATACTTTTGATAAAGATCTCGAGTGATTAGCTTTCTTCAGGACACGAAATGCTATATTCAACCTAGATGTGATGCTAGATTTCATCTTCTACAATTCTTCTTTCTTTTGCTTTCCAAACCTTTAAACAGCAATCAGATCTGAAATACACATTATATAGAACATAAAAAAGTTCAAGTTTAAATTAAAAGCATCACTTTCAACAAAGCTTTAGCCCTAGCAACCCCAAAACATACAACATAAGCAACTACATTCGCTGTTACAGAATAAAATCCAGGAAATTTCCAGTCAATTGATTTTGTATCGGATAACAAACACTATTCTAGCAAGTAAACAAACTTGGCAGAGTTCATGCTTAGGCCAGAGATTGTACGTTCGCATAGCTGTTTAAAATTAACTTTTTGCACTAACTTCAAATCCAGAGTTGAGGAAGTAGCAATTTAACTACCAAGTAATGCAAGAAAGTGTATTACCTTGGACTCATACGCAGATATAGTACTCCGTACCATTGCAGCAACTTCATCAAGAGAATGACTTGAGTACTTTCCATCTCCCAATTTCTCCTCAGTTTTACTTGCAGAAGAATTGATATTTGATTCAGTAGAAACTTGGGAAGACTGAAAGAGAGCCCAGAAAAGGAGAGAAGAAAAGCAAGGGAGGGGGCAATTCAAATTGGAAGGATTAGTACTCTAGCAAAACGGCATGCTGTGATAAATTAACTATACAGAGTTCTAAATTCAAAGGCTTCATGTTTGTCATTCACTATCTGTTCTATTTTTTCTCAGCTTCGGGCAACTCAAGAAAGCATGTACTAGTAGTGAAGCGGAACAAGGACTAAATCAAATGAAAGCACCTAATATTAAAAAAGGTCAAGCTTGTGAAAGATGAAGGATTTTATGACTACTCATAGTTTCATATTTGACTTTGTCATGAACTCTGAAACTTACTAGAATTCCTTCAATAACAAAAGATGCTGATATTGCTTCGAAGGAGCGAACATTGGAGGGTCTAGAATTGATTGTGGTTCACTTGACCAAACACAAGAATACATGTGAAATGGATCTAAACAACCACTCTATCTGTAAAGACTGCTCCCCAAAAGGTGTTATCCTATCTGACAAAAAGTTCGAGGATGCAAAAACTTTTGTGCGGCATTAGAAATTCAAGTTGTCTCTAATACTTCCTTATAGTAGCTTATCACAATTGGAAACTAATAACGTACTACTAAAAATGATAGATCCCCTCATTCTTTTTACGTACCTTTTTTTGGGATATCAAGGAAAAGATTTGAGTATGGATATTATATCAAGATCTTAATGTACCATGTTCAACAAAATAAAGAAAGGCTATGCCCCTCAAAAGGCAACCAAGTAGATACTTTTGACATAATAGGCACCTTGTTTAAGGCCAAGTTCAAGCTCTAATGCATAGCGTGTAATGTACTAGATATTAGCAGCTCACACACCCAAAACACATTATTGAATGAAATACCATAAAAACGCCCTCCTATCCCTCATAAAGTGGTCTGTAATCACAATATACTTCGTGACCAGTGCTTCTAGTTAAATTCCTATCACTTTCTCTACAAAGCAAGCCTTAACTTGGCAGATGAATGAATAGTGTTGATGCAAGAACGACACACAGAGAGAGAGACAGAAATATACACACACGCACAGATATTAGAGGCCATAAACAAAAAAACTCCACTGATCAAGAATTTCGATTTCTGGGAAATACCATGATCATCTGAAAGGGTTTTACAAATGGACACCCCCGCTGGGGGGGACGGGGGGAGGGCTCCGAGAGCAGCAAGTGAGCCCCAATATGTTCAACATACCAAGCCACAAAATGATAGTGAAATTTGGCTTGCGTCGACAATGCGAAGTTTATAAAAAAGGTGTCTTGTTGGCTGTTAGTTAGATTCAGTCGCTTATACGGTAAACAAAATTCACGTATACTCTAATAATTTCTCATCTCACTCATGCCCTTAAAACACCAATAATGAAACGCGACCTTTTCCCCCCATCAATTGATGACACCAATGAAAGAAAGAATACATTATTGTAGGGAACTTTCTTTAAAATAATATGTTACATAACATCAACGGCAAGAAAATGAAGTGAAATTATTTCCAATCATGCAAAGAAAGAAATGAAATTTCTCATATTAAATGAACCATAAAGCACGTAAGTTGCTTTGAACTTACGCAGGAAAAGGCATGTCCCTGAGACCGTAAATGAAGATAAGATAACATGTTATTTACCACATCCTACTCCATATGCTTATAGTAGTACGAAGGAATCTGTTCAGAGTACCTTCGCAAATTTCCCACTGAAAACGGAGAGGGCCACCCTCCAGAAGGCTGGTATGTGATGGATAATTACGGCAGTTAATCGGCGAATGTACCTTCCTCTAAGAGCATCAACTTCTTCACCGGTCAAGTCTAACAGCTGTGAACCTCCCAACAATTGAGTGTTCCCAAGAGTTAAAGAGTAATCCACGTCCGGCTGATAGCAGTACATGAGAAAGGGTGAACAGGCGAACTTCTTATTTATTCAAGATGATGAATCTAGAGATCAACTTACAGATTGATTTAGATCCTGCTGCATTTGACTCCACTTTGAATCGGCTAGGGCTTTCTCACGTATCTCATTTTGCAAACTTTCCATTCTTGTATCATGATCTAAGGTGCATTTTTCAAGCAAACCTCGAATCCTGTGATTCTATTAAATGCAAAAAGAAGTCAGTAAAGGCTTCATAGCAAAAGCTATTCCACCAAAAGATGGGATTAAATAGGAAGGATAAACAAGGACACCAAAAATTCCTAGTTTGATTGATTGTAACATGAGAAGAACTCCTGAGTTTTTTAAATTATAGCTTGACACATTATAGTGAAACCCCTTACAGCAAACAAGTGAGTAAATGTGATATGGAACTCTTTACCTGTATGCTCAAATAATGCCATATAGGATCTGATTCAGGTTCTAAGTCCAACAAAAGTCTCACAATGTTCTCAAGCTACACGAAGCAACAGAAAAACAAATTAAGTTGCCATCATAAATCATAAAATGCAAAAGAATCCAGAAACTTGCATGAATCACCAGCCACATGCCGAGCGGCACGGGTGAGAATAAACAGAAATTAAGCATAAAGATGCCAATAAGATGAAGGTGGCAGTATAATCAACGTACTGTGTAAGATGACCTCATCCATTTAATACACCACTTCAGTAATACCTTATGATCATTCAACGAAATACATCCCTCGACATGCTTAGGAGAATATAATACCCTGCAATCTTTCTTATTATTTCACGTCCATTGGTATTGATTAAGATGTCAGCAGAAAAAAACATATTGAAGCAGGAAAAGCTTTAGAAAGTCGCAATACGATAAAACGCTGTCCACCCAAGAGAAAGCAGTTAAAGAAGAGGATCTCTTCTGCGATCACGTAAGCGCGAAGCTGCTTTTGTCTTACCTTCTATTATATTAGTAAGGGGGAGATCACAAATTTGATTGTGAAGATGTGCCATCTCCTGGTCCTAAATAGATGGATTGGACTTGTTGATTATTGCTCCAAGTTAAGACACTGCCTTCATAACCAGCATCTACTAGTTCTCTCTATCTTCTCTACGTCTTCCAGGAATAAGAAACAAGAAGACAAGAGATCATCTCAAGCAGTCCTAAATCAAGCCTATGCCTAAATAGCGTTTTAATCTTCACAGTGCAGAAAATTTAGATGTACTCTTCTCAGTTCTGATTTCAGAAACACCAAATATACATTTTCCTTGAACCACAATTGGCTAGTCAATTGTGATGATATGTTTTATCGATACAGTGTTTTTATTTTTCTGAGATGGCATCCCACAAAATTAATTATTTTATTTTGTTAAAATATCAAGCAAAGTTAATACCTAATTTCAACTTTTTCCCCAAAAAGGCATATTCTTCATGTCTGCGAAAACATGAAAACAAAAATAATGAAAAGGCTATCTATCTGTTGACATATTTCTGCGTCCACATCTGTTGGACAGAACTGTGAAAACAACTTAAGGGGAAACAAAGAGGAGCTTCTGGGCTCAAACAGTGTTTCTGCGTTATTGCATTGGGTCTGGATGAATAAACCGCTTAAATAGGGGAATAAACTATAACTTTGAATACTCTCCTAGGGTCATGGAAACTAAAGGATAACCGACCACAAAAACCGTGATTGCAGGTTGCAAGTATAGACTATAGAGTGATACCATAACCATTTTTTCCATTTTTTCCATTTTTTCCGCCATTGCACTAGTTAAAATTACTTGGTTCTAATCTCTAAATTCGAATCAGATAATTCAGCTACTTTTCATTATATGACAGACTGGAAACTGGGAGCAAGATAGAAGACAAACAAAGCTTGATAGAAATCATAAAGATCAATAAGCGGAAACAGAATAAATAACAACCAAAACTTCAAAATGTGAACTGTTTCTCTATTGTGCTACAGTCTAACCTACAGTCTTTAATGTTAACATGAGAACAACCGGGCAACTTTCACGACAACTTGATAATAACTATTGGACGTGATTAAATTCTGGGTACACAATGGCCTTACATTTGTCAGATCTATATTTGGATCCTCCATGGACCTGTAAAGCATGCCTTTGAACTCGTGCATTACTTTTTCAACCTCCTCAAGAACTCGTTTCAGTATTCCCACCTGAATACGGCGGCTTAAAGTGAGTCTTACGAAGAACAAAAGAAAAGACATGCATCTATTCCAATATTCAATAAATACAACCACGCAAGTCATCCAAGAATTATCTCATGAAACACTGAAACAAGTATAGAGAATATTGAACTCAGTTCATCTGTTTACTAATCTTTGCCAAGAAGGAATAGCCTCTTAATGAACTAATACTTAGATAGACTATGTCCTGCTGCTAGATGATATTAGCATTTCTATTAAAGTGCCTTGCTCCCACTACGTCAACACAAATGAACAATCCTTCTAATGTTGAACTATTACGTAGCAGAAAGTGCAGATGGACGGATTGGATATGCAGACCAAGAAGTTTTATTTCTAATGGTGATCATAGCATCAAAGCTATCTGCAATCAGCAATAGAGCCTATTAACATACGAACTTGATATGGACAAAGCGTACCAATGACTCAACTAAAGCTGGAGCTAGAGGAAACAAAAACTTCCATTACCTGTCATGTTATAACCCCATCCACACTAAAATCCTCAGTCTCATTAATATATTTCATATTAACACCACACCTGCCAACCACCTCCACCCCTCCCCCTCCCTCCTCCCCCTCTTCCTCCAAAAACAGAAACTGCACATGCGTGAACACACAAAGTAGAAATGACAGGACAAGGCATAAAGGAAAGCATTTTGCCTTCAATATAAATTTGGTAATGCCCTAAAAGCATTTTGGCGAATGAGAGCCAAACTCGATTTGCGAAAACAGAAACCCTAACCAACAAAGCACAGAACCCCATAACATGAGTCAACATACTGCCAAATTTGCAAGTAGCAAGCAAGTCAAAAAAACCCGAGACTATACCTCCTAGATTTTTAGAGACATGCCCTGTCAAAGTCATCGCTTAAAATGAGGCCTATCCTATTAAGCTAATGCACTATAAGAACTTAAACAGGAAAGTGCCTCTATGGCCAATGCATTTTGAATAAGTAACACTATTTCAAAGCATACACAACCCTTATGAGTCCAACTTGTTATAGTATTTAGTAAACACTCTTAACAGAAAACTGCAAGCATGCTAATAGCAACAGCATATCTGATCCTGGTGAATGGTGAAAAGAAACCTCATCTCTGTGGCATCTCCAGATGTTAAACAGCAGAGAAATGCGGATATACACAGACAAGCACATAAACCCAATCTTAGGTTCATATTAATATGGTACATAGAGCAAAATGTAATGCTTACTTTATAAACTTGCAACTAAAAATCCTAGACAAAACATTAACTGTTCGTGCTATATATTCTAATAAAAAAATTAGAAGATTATTTTTATTCATCACAATATAAACATGAAGTTCTGCTCGAGGTACGAAATCAATATTTAGCGCTTCAGCTTGGAAACACAAGTACAATCTTACTATTAGCAAATTGCAGCATATAAACAGCTTATTTTTATTATCAGGGGATCTGGATCCTTATGTGAAGCTCGAAAAAAGAACAAATAGAACATGATACATAGCTGCACGCGAAGGTGAGAAAAATGAACATGAAGGTCAATCAAAACAAAAGTAAATAGAAGAATTTTATGTAGGTCGTTTCATACATGAGAAGGAAGAACAATCGACTTCGCTTTTCTGTACTCTCTGACCGCCAAATCATATTCACCCTTACCAATGCTGGCACGAATTGCACTCGGCAAATTAAATAGTGTTCGGAATCTCTGAAGCATTCCTTGAACTGACCTGATCTTCTCAGCTTGAGCCTAGATAAACAAACAAGAAAATGCTCAAACTTGATGAAACAGATTGCACAAATAGCATTCAGTGATGCCTGCCTACCTACCTGCCTCTCAAATAAGGGCCCACAAGCACGATTAGCCAATGATGTGACTCCTTGAATACAATTAAATAAATGAGAGGTGCCCGTGCCTTCCGGGTCTTCTTCGATACGCCTCAATTTCGATTCTATATCTGTAGGATAAAACATCTTTTAAAATCACCAAAATTTCTCCGCAAAGAAATGTGTAAGACATTCTCACTAGAGAAAGTACGGGGAACATGATAGGCAGAATACTAAACCAAAAGCAAAGGTTAACACAGCATGACGTTAAGATTTAGAACCAAAACCCCATGCGTGTCGTAAGGTATAGTAGTCCAGCTTACCATCAATGGTGGTTTTACAAGAGACAAAGCAATCAAAGTTTTCTTTGACCAATTGTTTTTTCTGTTGAGTCCGGCCTTTGAGATCAGTTTTCAAAGCAAGAGCACCAGCTTCCAGTTCTGCTGCACTTGTATCTTGGTGTACTCGGGACAGAAATGATTTTGCATCAAATTTCTCAGAAAAATAAATCAATTTCTCTGCAAATATATGTCAAGAATGTTGTCAGCCATTATGAAAGCCCTTATAATTGAGAGTCCACTACAGACCAGAATTACAATTAGGTACATTCTGAACCGTGAAGATGCAAAGGAAGCTTCACACAAGCAGTCATATTCTGAACCAATAAAGAAAAAGCTCAAGCAAGATATTTCTGAGCACCAAGACACCATAATAACCCTC
Source organism: Escallonia herrerae (assembly GCA_033070095.1). Taxonomy (NCBI): domain Eukaryota; kingdom Viridiplantae; phylum Streptophyta; class Magnoliopsida; order Escalloniales; family Escalloniaceae; genus Escallonia; species Escallonia herrerae. Next base: position 1,575,061 of record JAVXUP010000001.1, on the reverse strand, counting down.
TCTCCACCCTCTGAGATGCCACCCAGAGGATAATACAAGGAGTAAAGAAGAAAGCAACTTAAGGCAGTTGTTCAACAGAGGTTGGTCGTGATTCTACTCTCTTATAATGTTTCGAACCTAATGATTTCGCAAGTCAAGCAGATTACGCGTCAAGTATATTTCAAGTACAAGCAATAAAAGAAAAAATCAATTCATTCACTACAACCAGATCAAAATCATAACAACCTACTAGTGATTCACAAGTATTTTATGCAAAGGAACCTTTAACATTTCCCTTCAGCTAACAGACTGCAGTAAAGGGTTTCAAAACTCTAACAAAAAATTCACAGCTTGATCGGTGGCCACAAAAACTGAAGTGTGGGGAACCTGCTCCACGCAAGCTGACAGGGAAGGATAATGCACTCCGACAAGCATAAACAACCGATAGTTGAAATTCTATGCGCATACGGCACATATTATGCATAAAATAGGAGCCACATGTGCATAGAATGTCAACTGTCGGGTCCTTATGCTTGCGGGACTTGAAGCTCTGAGACTTGATCCCGCTGTGCCTTTCTGATGTTTGAGTGGAGAGAGAAATACCAATCATTGAGGGCTTGAACTGTCGATAGAGAGATTGAAGGCTGTGCTATTGTCAATTCTGTTTTGTTGGTAGGAGGAGAATGCGAACGCTACGAAGTGTACGTAACCTTATTGGATAGTCTGTTCAGGTGTTTTTCCTAGGTTCTGGTGCAAATTTCTCATGTACAAGGTTTCGCTCCTTCAGGCGGCTTTTGTTTTCAGAAATATGTACCGAACAAAATTATGTTCATGTTTTGAGACCCCCCCCCCCCCCCAAACAACACCAACCCCAAAAAAAACCCCTTCCTCCCCCCTCCCTTTCCCCAGAAAAGTAAAAAAAAAACCAATTGCATTGAATTCCTCCATTTTAATTTGAAATAGAAAGGTCTAAAAGCTTTGTCGTAATATAAGTGAAGCTTATTGAAGATTCTGCTGAGACTTTAGTGGAGGCAAAAACCCAAGGATGCACACATGCAACATATACTTAAGGGACATAACCTCCATCAAAAGAACTCAGTGAACAAGATCCACAAAAATTATTGTTATTTTTTGTCATTAGGGAAATATATTTATATATAAAAGTGAGAACTTAAATGTCAACAATTGCAGCATAATGGGCAAACTACTCCACCATATTCTGCAAAGATATCACAAAAATAAGGTCCTTCCTAGTTATGCCATGATTTCATGAGCTCATTAAGTAGTGGAATACAAGTCAAAGATTACGAAGATTATAAAAAGCACCAATTATCTAGTAAAGGAAGCTACAAAGATTTGAAAGCTTCATAATGGGGCATAAACTAACATACAAAATATTAGTCCAGTACATGGAAAGTGAAAGAAATACGAAGACAATGCAGCCATAGATAATATAAGAAGTTTCAAGATAATAGGGAATACCGCGAACGTTAGGATCTAAGTAATCTTTGTCGGACTTGGACGGAGAACTTGCTAAACGATCATTCATTAACCTCAATGTTTTGCTGTCTATTATGCTGTCAGTGCAACATAATCTTGAGTTAGAAGGAACATGATGAGGATACAATATATGAAAGCTATAAATTGCTATCAGAAATACGACAATATACTCAGAGCAGTCATCAAGTAGAGTTCATCTCTAAGGGATGAATTACATTACTGAAACCAATATGATGGCAAATGCCCCACCACCAAATAGACAAGATTTCTTAATTTTAGTGGTATGGAATATCGATAAAGTGAAGCGAACCAAGTTTAGCTAATATGAGAGATGTTTACCCCAATCCTAGCGGATCTACACATTCCATACCACGAGGGAACGACTGTAGATTGTTAAGCCCTTTTCTGATTGTCGACGGCTTCCGCTCAAACTTCGGAGCCACTGGAACTGCTCTTGTCTCCCGCATCTCGCGGACCCTACGACCAAGCTGCCAGAAAGGTAAAACCTCACTGATTTCAAATTTGAAAAGATACAAAATACTTGACCCTAAAATGCAAGTTTCTGGTGATCATATGGTAATTGTAACTTAGGATATATATTTCAGAGAGAGCATATCAAAGGAGCGCGATGACATTTGAGAAGTTAGACTAGCTACAATCTCATCCAGTCGATGCCTATCGAGCATCAGAATGGTGAAGAAGAAGCAAAAAAGGAACAAGAAATAAGGAATAAGTTGATGAGATCAAATCATCGATGAGGGATGACAACCATCATAAACCTGAATACACTTCTCCTTTTCAGTTGATAAGCTGGACTACAGTACAAAAGGCAAGCCAATGAGAAAATCGGCCTTCTGTGTTAAGTAGAGAATCCCATTAGATTATCAATTTTTCAAAAATATGTTTCTATACCGGTACCAAGTACAAGTTATACTTGTTGTGCTCTCTGAAGACTTATTCACTCATTACTTGTTGGGGTATCTAAAGACTTATTCACTCATTCCACACTTCTTTTATAGCAAATGTATCATTAAACACCACTAAAGAAGGAGGCTCATCGCTGACAGAAATCACAAGCACAACTCATGTATGTATCAGCAGGAAGTTTTCGAAAAATTCAATAGGCATCATGGGACACTAAAGAGTCATCCTCAGCCTAGTACAGCCCACATACTTCCTAGTCGAAAAGTTTTGCAGCAGAATGGATGTGCTATGTAAGTACCCATACCCAACCTAGTCGAATTTCTGCAGTCACACATCCATAATGCCCACATCTTTTTTCCCTTTCTCTTTGATAAGTATATTCTTTATCAATAAAGGCGCCAAAGGGTGTGCAGCCCCTGTATATAAAAAGTATGCCCCTCAAAACCTATACAGCAATCATATCTATCTCAAAATTTCCTTGGACTTCAGCCTTTCCATCGGTAACTCCCCCCTTCAAAAGCTCACACTTTGCTCTCCAGCCATACGCACCAAAACTGGCCCAATGGGATGGCCCCCAAAGGCCGCGCTTCCTCCTCCGTCTCTAATAGAGAGACCACAATGCCACATCTCAACAAATTTGCGACAGACTTAGGCATCACCATTGAACACATAGGAGGCTGGAAACCAACACCCAAAGCTCAAGAAGCACAGGACTAGCAACAACAGATGGCACACCAATTTCACCATCGCTTTTGCACAGATAGAGCCAATTAACATAAATCTTCCCACGTTTCTGCAAATTGTCTCCAGTTGAAATTGCTTTCATTGTCGCCTCCCAAGCAAAAAGGCAAACCTTGAGAGGAGCTGCCGGTCTCCACATTGATGATTAGGGAAAGGAAACTCCGCCCTGAGTAGATAAAAAAGCATAAAAGCATTTCACTGAGCAGGCGCTCTCGGAACCTCCCTTCCACTCTTTCTCGGTGCATGTTTATTTTCACTCGTTGAAATTCTCTTACATTGGCAGGACGCAAACTTATCAACGGACACAAAGACGGAAAACAATAGTACCATATAGTTTGACTACCTCGTCATAAATGAATGGACTTGGTTTCACATTAAACGGGTTCTTTCAGCCAAATAGCAATGTGGGACTCTTCCTTCTTTTGTGGTAAATTAATATGGTACTACAATAAATGGCAGATGATGACAATGGCAAACTTTTTCAGCCTAGTGTAATTGCTTATTGTTGTACCAGTACCAACTTGCTTCAAAATTGTCATGAGATATCATTTTCGTCAATGACGCACACACGCGCGCGCGCGCACACAAACAAGGCAAAAAATTCATAGTGCTTCTAACTTTCGACTATATTTCCTTTTTTCCGTTTTAAACTCAAAGTTACTTTTCAGAACTACTGTTACACACCTATTAAGCATATTTACAGCTCAAAGAAGAGTTCAGCAAGACAAGGTAAACGACATTATTGATTATTTCCTATAGTATGGTACTAAGCTGTCATGATGTCTAACGCCCTGAGTTATTCAAATCAACTAGGCCAAAACCATTGAGCTTGCTATCATTCAGCACATTATGAAGAAATGAGTAAAAGAGTCACTTATGATTTCTAATACACTTTGCCTATCAACAAGCAATTTCGAAGCAGTATGATCCACAGTGTAGGAATGAGCAGTATGATGTATCATACCGAAGGTTTTTCACGTTACTCATTTTACCTAACTTCAATTTCACTAGCCAGTTGTACCTAACTAGGTTTACAGCTTCCACCGCAAGAAAACAGCTTAGTCAAATCGAGCTTACTTCGGCAACACTGCTACATTCTTATCGCATCTACATGTTAACGTGAGTAGTTATGCGCACGCAGTAATGCATTTACATTCCTATCAAAGCTGTTCACAATCAGCACATACATAAAACTGATGCACAAAATTCCACACACAAAAACATATGGCACGCGTGCGTAGCGTTCGTTTTGATTACCTCGGTTTCATCAACGCGCTTCCAGCAATCAGGCTCCTCTCCGTCCCACGCCCGATCATCGTCCCTCGCGCTGCCGCGCACCACCCGGTTCCTAGACCCGAACCCCCGATCCTTCGACGAGTCCTCGTCCCCCGACGAAATGCTCAGCATCTCCACCTCCGAGTCATCGTCCTCCTCCACCGCCGCCGCCGCCGCCCTCCGCTGCTGCTGGTTCTTGTTGTTACTCCTCTGCTGCATCTGCACCGCGTTAGAATTCTTCGATTTCGCCGGCTGCGCCGGTGGCTGCACGTAATTGGCGACCGGCTTGGCCGGTCTGGACGACGCTTGCGAGGACTTCTGGTAATTCAGATCTCGCTGAGCTTGTTCTTTCAACGCGATCTGCAGGAGCTCGTCCTCGTCCAAATCGTCGCTGTCGCTCGACATTTTGGGGGATTTGTGCGTGTGTGTCTGAAAATTGAAGGTTTTGAGTGGTGTTGGATGCTAAATTTGGATCTGTTTGAATGATGATTAGTGTTTTTACTGGAATTAACTTGGAAAATTATGCAGTCAGCAGTGGGGCAACGGTGAGTGCAGGAAGAAGGGGGAAATGACTGGGTGTGGTCCGACTTTCCAGTTGGGGTGAGGTTGAATGAGACGGCGGCGTTTCGACAGGTCTGCCCTCCAGATTTTGTTGATTTTACTTTGTTTGCTTTTTGGTTGGCCAGGATCTAAGGATTTTATTTTACCTCTAAAGGGGACAGTTTTAGTATTTCTGGATTGTTATACTGCTTTTGTTTTACCGCTATGGTAAGTTTTTCATGAATTAGGACGAGGCTATCCAGATATTATTTGGTGAGTCCTGTGAATAGCAAGAAAGTGAATTTTTGGAAGACGTTAAAGGATGAGGTTGTCGATAATTATTATTTTTTTTTGCATGATTTTGCTATTAAATCGAAACACATATACTAGTTTGAACATTAAAGTTTTACATTTAATTTATAGTCTATTTATCCCACTTATAAAGGGAACCGGGATTGTCGGTATATGCTATGCGTGTGTAATTAATATATATATATATATATATATATATATATATATATTTAATTGATATAAATTATAAATGGTACACAAAAATGAGTTTATCATGGAAATGGAGAGCTAAAGGGAAAGAGCAATAAAGATGGAGTAAAAATGTTGAAGGTTTAAGATTTAGGAGGAGCATTTGGAATAATGGAGACCGGCAGGAGAGCACACACAATACATGTGCATCAAAATCAGAAAACTACTTCAAAAAAAAAAACAATCATCTCGCATGTTGATTAGAACATGCAAACAAGTTTCATCGCTGTTTGAAGAAAGCAAATAATTTAGAAAGAACAAAAAATATAAAGAGGAAGGAGAAAGGGCTTGTTTTTCATATACTAGCATAGGAGCGAGGGAGAAAGGGTTGTGCCTTAGTGGTAACCATCCGGAGTAATGGGCTTTTTGAATCGGTTTTTTTCTTCTTATTTTTCATTATCTTGCCTAATCTTTATCATGATCTCAAGTGGCAATTATCTTCATGTGAAGTTGTACACACCAAATATCATGTCATACTAAATATGTATTGGCTTTATATATGATACTATTTATCGCGGCATAGGCGATGCGTGTGTGAAAATAAAATTAATAATTTAAAACTTTTTAAAAAATCAAGCATGACATATACGTAATTAGTGTCAAAATTCTAGAAAATAAGTTTTAAATTCTAAGAATCAAACATATTACAATAGTTATTTAGTATCTAGATTTTTTTTTTTTGATAAAATAGGAGAATGACATTAATAAATCAAGATTACAAAGTTTTTCAAGTCACCAAAGAGCTAATAAAGGTCAAGACGTTCTTGTGACAATGTATAAGACCACAAAGGTCAAAAGATAACAAGCTGCTTAATAGGACCTATACAAATTGCTATTAAATTAAAACAACACATATCCTACACTGGGCATAATTTAAGTAACATTCCAGACCCTAAAGGTTTATAAATAATACCTAATATCTAGTGGACTCATAACAATACAAAAATAAAATCAACATAGTTATTACAATGAGAAGAACAATTGAAACCACACGAAAGAGCACAAAGACAAGAGGCATCAACATTGCATGTGCCATGATCTTTTACGGGCACTTCCAACACCAAAACACATCGTTGTTAAAGAGCGCAATAAACCAAACAAGCATACACCATAAAGGGCTATCACCATAGTACTTTCCCCCGCCCCAACCCCCACCCCCAAGTAGATTATAACCAAGAAAACCTCATACCCCCCCCCCCAAAATGAATATACAAATAAATCCCACCAAGGCCCCCGAGGCCCTATCTCCCTACCTTCCCTCCTCAAGGACATCACGGAGCACCCACACCAAACCCTAGAAACCAGAAAACTAGGAACCTCTATAGAAACACCCCCCCCCCCACCTCACAGCCTGTTACTCGAACCCTTTAGTCGCCACACCCTATGACCAACGCCAAAGTCAAGGAGTGACATTTGAAAATCATAGGTGTGTAAAAATATATAGAACCCCAACTTGAGTCTGATCCTTGCCATTTCAGATACGATCCGTTGTCGATGAAATTATGGCCGCCGCAGGTTATGATACAGCTAGCCCAAAAATTAAAAGTCTTTTCATTGATGTAAAGGTACTAATCAACCATCAGCTGTCGCAAACGATGTAGATCTATAAGATCAAAAATTTCTCACATATTTGACAAGACCATTGAGAACAGAGCACGGACCTATGCATTTCATCCTCGATAGTGTAGCTTTCAGGAGATGGCGACTGTCACTGCAAAGCTGTCATCAACTCACTACTTCAGCCACTGGTCATGATCGGTACACTCCCCAAAGGACAGTAACACACTACTGAAAGAAGGAACCTGCATATATAACTACAGGGGTAGATAGAGGTGGGAGAGTTTCTTAGAGAGAACGTTATAAATACTTTTTAATTTTGGATTAGTTTTTTAAAAACGTAGAGAAAGAGAGAATGTTATAAATTTCAACGTTGGTTAGCAAATTAATGTTATTTTCAAACTTAAATCTTTGATATTCTTAAATATCACGTGTCACTGATTCGTGTGCCCTGCTCCCTGAAATGTAGCATGTAACACAACTTTGGGTGTTAAACAACTTTGTACTTAGTAAATTAACACTTTTTTTCAAGATAAAATTTAAGAAATAAGATGAGAACTAAGATAGAAAAATACCAATTAATAAGCCAACTCCTTCTTTATGGTTAACGTTTGCGCTCAACATTTCCTTCCTGGTAAATTGGTAAAGTAGCACATAAAAAACATGTCCCTTATAGAAGGAGGTGGATCCTCCGTTGTAAACAGGGTTACAACAGAGATGATGTAACCCAAGTTAATACCAAAGTCTTCCGTCAAAAACTCTCTCTCCCCCCCCCCCTTCCCCCTCTACAAATCCATCTCCTAATGGAATCGACCATCTCCTCTCTTGGAAGATCTCTCTATTTTTTGTCTCTCTCTCTCTCTCTCTAAAAACACTTTATTTCTGTAAATCCATTATAATATCCTGATTAAAAAAATTTTGAATTAATTTTAACTATTAATTATTTATTAAAATTTTTTTGATTTGCATGGCTTCGTGGCCACCTTAGGCAGCCACAACCCCAAAATTTTGACACGTGAAATTCTCTTACAGTGGAGTATGTGCATGTGAGGCAAAGTGGAATATGAGGTGGCTTGAGCGGCTATTTAAGGAGGGGTTTGAGGGGGATTTAGGAGCCTCTTACAGTGGAGTATTTACATGTGAGGCAAAGTGGAATATGAGGTGGCTTGAGGGGACTATTTGAGGACGGGAACTTGAGGGGGATTTAGGAGGAAAGTTGAGGAAGAAGAAATGAAGTTGGCAATAAAGAAGAACAAGTCAGAGGAATTTAGGGGCAATTTGGTGGATATTTGAAGAGGATTTAGGCCCTCAAAGCAAGGTAAAATCACAGTTTTTGTACAATTTGTGCTTGGTGATTATGCGTGTAATCGTGGGATTGAAGCTAAATTAGATGAAGCCTATTTAATTAGTAGTATGTTTAGCATATGTGTTAGTGTGATAAGAGGTTTTTGAGAAGGAAATTCTGTGTGTATGCGTGTGTGTGTGTGTGTGTGTCCATAGGGGGTTAGGCAAGTGTGTGTGTGGATGCAAAGGGTGTGTCTGAATTGCACACAAAATGTGTGGTGCAGTAATGTACTGTGTATGTTGTTGAAGGAAGTACAAGACAGAGTGTGTGTGCATGCGCTCGCAGACGTGTAATGCAGCAGAATATGGGTGTGTATTAGGTGTGTTTTGGTTCTTTGAAGTTGCTTTGGGTGTGAATGCAGTTGTGTGGGTGGGGGTGGGGGGGGAGGCATGTGTGTTTGAGGGTTTTGGGCAGCGTGTGTGCATGTATGCAATGAGTATGTGCGTGTAATTGCAATTCGTTTAGTGTTTGTAATGTAGGTGTTTAGGTGTGGAATGTGTTGGTGTAAATGATGTGTGAGTCAAAAATGTTGTACCTGTTAGGCACTTGAATTATTTTTATGATTCAACAACAAGTATATTTCTGAAGTCATGTCTGCTTGATTTAAAGACTTTCTGGAAAGTGGACAGTTAAACCTTTAGTGTTTGTCTTGGAACAAAAAGGCATATTGAGCTCCCAAAAGTGGTCCTGTTTCCGTTTCCGTCAGGCAGATAATTGACGCTACTAGTAATTTCAGAATCAAGACAGAGAAAGGCAGAGGGGGGTTTTTTGGCGTAGTCTTTAAGAGTATACATGTTATTCTTTCCCCCGCCTTTCATGTACTTATATGTTAGCCTCTTTGCAATAATAGGGTCAGTGTTATCAAAAGTGTGCCTAGGCGAAAGGTGCACTCCTGTACCTAGCCTAGGACTAGGCGCAACCCCATCAAACGCCTAGGCGCTCAGGTGCATGGCGGCGGTCGAGGCGCAAAAATTAAAAAAAACCCAAAAATCGTTCATTGTTTTAGATTCTTTGTTTAATAGCATAATAGATCAATATCTAAAACATTAAAAAATTCCTAAAACCCCAAATTCCTAATCAATCGATTCTCGTATTGTTGTTCATTGTACAAATGTCTCGTATCCAATTGTTTCTTTTTTTCTTTTTAGGTAAATCTACTCCTTTACTTTACTTTGCAGATAAAGAAGATGAAATTGAGGAGGAATCTCTACCAGACTTGAAGCCTATGATACTTTTTGAAGAAAACAGGTTGCCTTAGTGCTCACTAATGATGAGGATGACGTTGTCATATTCACTTGTAATTGACTACTTATCTGGCATTCAAAATTTGTTAAATTTCAATGTTCTATTTTTTTTAGTAATTTTATTAGTTTAATGCACCAATATCTATTAATTTGCATCTTGCGCTTCACTTCCAAAAGGCGCGCGCCTGCACCTTGCACCTAGGCTCTACGGACTCTTTGTGCCTGAGGTGCGATTGCGCCTTTAACAACTGCAGGATTCGAACTCGAGACCTTGACGTTATTCCTCAAGGACCTTTGCCATTCCAAGGGGGTTGTTCAGTTCTTGCTTTAGGATTTCTCAGCCTTGAATATTTCCTCAACGGCTCAACCCCACAAGAAATTTCCCTTTCCCATGATTGTAGAGAATTTCCATTCCTACAATATCTTGTAAGAAAAATTTTGCAGTGAGACTTTTGTTAGAGCTTGCAACTGGTCTTTGACTAGCAAAACTGTGTCGAAAACACTTGATTCTCTGAACCCCAGATCCCCTTCTTCCACTGGATTACAAATAGGCAAATAGCTTGCCAGTTTATCCCGTGGATGCCTTTCAATTCTCTATTGCCCGTCCACCAAAATCTTCCAATTATACAATCAATTGCTTTGCATACATTTAATGGCAAATTCATGCTTTGCATGCCGTATACAAGTAATGTTGGTTTCTACGTATACTTTGTGTATATTTGTGCAGAAAAATAATATCGAAAATATAATAACATGCATATGTTAAGGTTCCAAAAACAGCAGTAACGTAAGGAAAGAAATAATAGTTTATTTAACAACTCACAAGAAGATTGCAGAACAGCAAAGGAAAAAGGTCGAGGCGTGAATTTGATTCACTGTCCTTAAGACTTATTCGTCCCGCAATGGTGCTGACGGTTCTTGACGACAGTCTCCCAGGATACAACGACAATACGTCTGAAATAGGAGCACTCCAAATTGCAGACCCGGCGAACCAAAACAAAGACACAGAACTCCTCTTTTGGACACAGGAACGAGACAACAAAAATTGCAGAAAATAATTTCGGGATTAGTTCATTTTTGTAAAACTGACTCGTATTTATACACATTATCCACTGGGGGGTGCAACTCTTCACAGGAAAAACTGTTTAGCTGGAAAGGTCACAACTTTCCGGAAAATAAAATAAATAAATAAACTTTATTTATTTAAATATTTTTGTACCGGGACGGGACGGGGCGGCGCGCGCGTGGTGGACCTTGGGTCAACCTAGGTCCTCCCTCCTTACAAAACATGGGTACCCCCAAGGGGCCCATCCCTTAGCTCAAGGCTAAGCCTTATAAGGAGACAATATTTGCTTTAATTCTTCTATGTGGGATTCTCTCTTCCCTTCAAGTTGATCCACCAACTTTAACTTCAATTTTCTCATTCACCTTCCATTTGTTTTAGACATGTGAATATACCATGATCATCTATTCCAATAGATGAACATGAATCAATTTGGCCCTAACCAAAATATGGTTTAGAACCCATTTGAAAATTGATTCAAAATTGCTTCTCACAATGGGTTTAAAACCCAATTCCAACAATCCCCCACATGAATAGAAAATTGACTGGACACTAATACAAAGAAACACTGACACAAGAAAGAGTTCTTTAGAACGACACTGCATCGGGATAGGTAGCCGATGGCCTTGAACCTTCCCTAGTGAGAACTATCGGATTTACTGGTTAACCAGTGAACATGATGTCTTGAACTGTTCAACCTTTAGTGTAAACCAAGACAATAGAATTTCACACAGTATCGTTCAAACATTGTTTTGAGGTTCTCATTGTTGTGTTCATTTTGGCCCTGAACACTCCTGGTTTTCATGAGTACTCTCTGAGAATTCAGCCTTACAATTCTCATAGAAGCGGCCCACTTCTTACTCACATAGGTGACTTCTTATTAGAGGTTCCTACTGCACCCCCCACTTGGATTTCCAAGATATAAGAGTCATTAAAAGCATAGCTTAACCTAACCTTTTGAAGGTGCCACTGTCTTCTCATCATAGGAATGGATATTAGGGTTTTAACCCCCACAGTGCTCTGTCTGAGTCGCATTTACATAATTCGGTTTTCCCTTTGAACCTAGATCTTGGGATCTCCAGTCAGCTAGGTAGGGTTTCCATTATGGCAACTATTTAGTTCATAGGCTTAAGACCCATTCCCCTCGATAACGTATTTACTTTCTCTCTAGTCAAAGCTTTCGTTAACGGATCCGCAATATTATCCTTTGACTTCACGTAGTCAATAGAGATAATTCCACTAGAAAGTAATTCTTTAACGGTATTGTGTCTGCGACGTATGTGTCTAGACTTGCCGTTATACATACTGCTTTGTGCTCTTCCAATTGCAGATTGACTATCACAATGTATGCAAATTGGTGGCACAGGTTTAGGCCAATTTGGAATATCCTCCAAGAAATTACGAAGCCACTCCGCTTCTTCTCCTGCTTTATCTAAAGCAATGAATTCAGATTCCATAGTGGATCTGGCAATACATGTCTGTTTAGAGGATTTCCAAGAAATAGCTGCTCCTCCTAATGTAAACACATATCCACTTGTGAATTTTGTTTCATTAGAATCTGATATCCAGTTGGCATCACTGTATCCTTCTAATACAGCTGGATATCTTGTATAATGCAGACCAAAGTTTAAGGTATATTTTAAATACCTTAAAACTCTTACAATAGCTAACCAGTGATTCTTTCCCGGATTACTAGTATATCTGCTCAGTTTACTGACAGCATATGCTATATCGGGTCTCGTGCAATTCATGATATACATTAGGCTACCAATTATGTGCGAATACTCTAATTGAGATATTCCTTCCCCAGTATTCTTTGTTAGATGTAAATTTACATCTAGCGGTGTCTTAACCGGACTATCATCATAACTTTTAAATTTGTCTAGCACTTTCTCAATATAATGAGATTGTGACAAGACTAGTCCATTTGATGTTTTGGTAATTTTCATACCAAGTATAACATCAGCCACACCCATATCTTTCATATCAAATTTACTGGCCAACATTTTCTTTGTAGCCTTAATGAATTCATTATTGCTCCCGATAATGAGCATATCATCCACATAAAGGCAAACAATGACATATCCTTTTTCCGTCCCTTTAACATAGACACATTTATCACATTCGTTGATTCTAAAGCCATTTTCGATCATGACTTTATCAAACTTTTCATGCCATTGTTTCGGAGCCTGTTTTAGTCCATAAAGTGACTTAACAAGCTTGCACACCTTCCTCTTATGATCCGGAGCTACAAACCCCTCGGGTTGCTCTATATAGATCTCTTCATTTAGATCTCCATTTAGGAAGGCTGTTTTCACATCCATTTGGTGTATCTCAAAATTATTGATAGCTGCAATAGCTATCAATATTCGAATGGATGTTATTCTCGTTACTGGTGAATATGTATCGAAATAATCAAGGCCTTCCTTTTGTCTATATCCCTTGACAACCAATCTGGCCTTATATTTTTCGATCGTTCCATCAGCTTTCATCTTTCTCTTAAAAATCCATTTACACCCTAATGGTTTATTTCCAGGAGGAAGATCCACCAGTTCCCACGTATGATTTTGCATGATGGATTCTATTTCACTGTTAATAGCCTCTTTCCAATGAGGAGTTTCGGGACTCGACATTGCTTCACTGTAAGTACGAGGCTCATTTTCTAACAAATATGTTAGAAAATCAGGACCAAAAGATGTAGACGTTCTAGCTCTCTTGCTACGTCTTGGCTCATCTTCCTCTTGTGAGGGTTCTTGGTCCATACTCGTTCTTTTTAAAGAACTCCGTTCTTGTGCCACTCGACAAGGAAATACATCCTCGAAGAAATGTGCATTCCTTGTCTCCATAATGGTGTTGACGTGTATATCGTCAATTTCAGATTTATGCACTAAGAACCGATATGCCGAGCTATGGCTTGCATATCCAATGAAAATTCCATCAACCGTTTTAGGACCTATTTTTACCATTTTAGGTGGTGGGATAGCTACCTTTGCTAGACACCCCCACACTTTAAGATATTTGAAGGAAGGAGGACGACCTTTCCATAGCTCATAAGGTGTCTTTTGCAGCTTCTTGTGAGGTACTTTATTAAGTATATGATTTGCGGTTAAGACCGCTTCCCCCCACAAGTTATCTGGTAGTCCAGAATTTATCAACAAAGCATTCATCATTTCCTTTAAAGTACGATTTTTCCGCTCAGCAATTCCATTTGACTGAGGCGCATATGGTGCCGTGGTCTCATGAATGATTCCATGATCAGCACAAAATTTTTCAAGAGGGAAAACATATTCTCCACCTCTATCACTTCTTAGTACTTTGACTTTCTTGCTAAGTTGATTTTCAACCTCAATTTTGTATTGCATAAATGCTTCCAAGGCTTCATCCTTGCTTCTAAGCAAATATACATAACAAAATCTCGTACAATCATCAATAAAAGTAATAAAATACTTTTTTCCTCCTCTAGATTGTACCACCTTTAAGTCACATATGTCACTATGAATTAGACTTAAAGGTTCCGTACTTCTTTCAATTGACTTGAAAGACGTTTTTGCCATTTTAGCTTCAATACAAATTTCACATGCTTTATGTGAGTCAAAATTCATTTTAGGCAAAAATCCATTTTTCACTAGCTTTTGTATGGAACCATAATTTACATGACCTAATCTACAATGCCATAAATTAGGAGATTCCAACAAGTAAGCAGAAGAAATAGTTTTATTAATATCGGAATTTGGTACAACTTTAGGCACGATGGTCATTACATTTAACTTAAACAGACCATCACATAAGTACCCTTTTCCTACAAACATCCCACTTTTAGTGAGTACAAATTTATCACTCTCAAACACTAGCTTGAAGCCATTCTTACTCAACAATGAGCCTGACACTAGATTCTTCCGAATGTCTGGCACATGAAGCACATTGTTGAGACTCAATTCCTTGCCGGATATCATCTTTAAGACCACCTTTCCCATTCCTAGCACCTTTGAAGAAGAAGAGTTTCCCATGAACAGATTCTCGTTGTTGGCGCTCTCATATGTAGTGAACATATTTCGCTCGGAGCACACATGTCGAGTAGCGCCCGTGTCTACCCACCACTGTTTGGGATTTCCAACCAAGTTGACTTCGGATACCACCGCAGATAAATTCAAATCTGTCACGTCTTCGGTGATTTTGGTAACTTCGGTCACGTTGGCTTGAGAATTCTTTCCTTTCTTAAAGTTTCCTTTGTTTTTGCGACAATCCTTAGCACGATGGCCAGCTTTGCCGCACACAAAACAGTTCCCTTTGAACTTCTTCTTCTCACCGTCTTTGAAATGTGAGCCTCTTGCTCCGCTTGGACCATCGGAATCGGAAATTTTCCTCCTCTTTGATGGACCTTGCTCGACCACATTTGCCTTGGCCTCTTGATGATAATTACCGGCCTTCTTCTCGGACTGGCGATTATCCTCCTCAATCCTTAATCTGACGATCAAATCCTCGAGCTTCATCTCCTTGCGTTTATGTTTCAAATAGTTCTTGAAATCTTTCCAAGTAGGTGGCAATTTTTCTATCAAAGCAGCCACTTGAAAAGACTCTCCAAGTACCATCCCTTCCGCATGAATATCATGTAGAATAAGCTGAAACTCTTGGACTTGACTAATCACTGTCTTAGAATCCATCATCTTGAAATCAAGGAATTTGCCGACTACAAATTTCTTTGAGCCGGCATCTTCCGTCTTGTATTTCCTTTCCAAGGATTCCCACAATGCTTTCGCATTGACCATTGGACTGTATACGTTATACAACGCATTGTCCAATCCATTGAGGATGTAGTTCTTGCACAAAAAATCCGAATGCTTCCAAGCCTCCACGGCAGCCACAGTTTGCCGGTCAGGATTTTCACCAAGATCTGGTGCATCCTCTTGCAAGAATCTTGCCAAGTTAAGAGTGGTCAAGTAAAACAACATCTTTTGTTGCCACCTCTTGAAATCTTTTCCATTGAACTTTTCCGGTCTTTCACCAAGTCCAACAGAACCATGAGTTGGTGCCACATAAGGCGTCGCATACACAGTCCCACCACTGTGTTGCACGTTGGGATTAATCGGTCCACTTTCCGAATTGGTTTCACTAGTAGCCATTGTTATAAATCTATCAACAGAATATAACAACAATTAATAAACAGTCCAGTCTATCACAATAGTATAAATCAGAGTCTAGTATCACTAAAATTAAATTTAGAATCTGAAACTAATTTTAGTAAAGATTGACAGAATCAAATAAGAAAACGAAATTTAGAAAACGCTGTTTTGAAAACACTGTTTTGAGAACACTGTTTTTTGAAAACACTATTACAAAATTCGAAAGCAATGATTCTACACATGCAACACAAAGTAAGCAAAAAACAAGAGTAAGTCTTAAGTAATGTTGGTTTCTACGTATACTTTGTGTATATTTGTGCAGAAAAACAATATCGAAAATATAATAACATACATATGTTAAGGTTCCAAAAACAGCAGTAACGTAAGGAAAGAAATAATAGTTTATTTAACAACTCACAAGAAGATTGCAGAACAGCAAAGGAAAAAGGTCGAGGCGTGAATTTGATTCACTGTCCTTAAGACTTATTCGTCCCGCAATGGTGCTGACGGTTCTTGACGACAGTCTCCCAGGATACAACGACAATACGTCTGAAATAGGAGCACTCCAAATTGCAGACCTGGCGAACCAAAACAAAGACACAGAACTCCTCTTTTGGACACAGGAACGAGACAACAAAAATTGCAGAAAATAATTTCGGGATTAGTTCATTTTTGTAAAACTGACTCGTATTTATACACATTATCCACTGGGGGGTGCAACTCTTCACAGGAAAAACTGTTTAGCTGGAAAGGTCACAACTTTCCGGAAAATAAAATAAATAAATAAACTTTATTTATTTAAATATTTTTGTACCGGGACGGGACGGGGCGGCGCGCGCGTGGTGGACCTTGGGTCAACCTAGGTCCTCCCTCCTTACAAAACATGGGTACCCCCAAGGGGCCCATCCCTTAGCTCAAGGCTAAGCCTTATAAGGAGACAATATTTGCTTTAATTCTTCTATGTGGGATTCTCTCTTCCCTTCAAGTTGATCCACCAACTTTAACTTCAATTTTCTCATTCACCTTCCATTTGTTTTAGACATGTGAATATACCATGATCATCTATTCCAATAGATGAACATGAATCAATTTGGCCCTAACCAAAATATGGTTTAGAACCCATTTGAAAATTGATTCAAAATTGCTTCTCACAATGGGTTTAAAACCCAATTCCAACAAGTAACACATTCAAATCCTCTTCAAACTTGCAAGTTTCTCACCTTTCAGGACATGTCATCAGTGATAGATTTGTGTAAAACTACGGTTGCAATGTGGTTGGATTCATGTGTTATGTGCAGTAACCATGTAACGAATAATGCACTGATTCTTTACAATTACACGGTCTGTGTTCCAAACACTACTTCATTTAGGAGTTATTTCTAAGACGTAATGAGTATGCGTTTCATGCTTAATAGTTTAGGGAAAACTCGACGAGACAATGAAGAAGCATTGTAGTGGCTGAAAGTGGTAAAAGGTTAGACTTTACTATATTCAAGGGTCTGCGTGATCATCATACAAGGCCACCTTTAGTTTGTTGGTGCGCTAGCTACAAAGAAGACAGCAACCTCAGCCAGAAGCTACTTTCATGAATAGAAGTTTTCAGTACAATTAGACCTCAATGAAAGGTTCCAAATAGAAATTAGTAAGTAGAATGCACAACTGCAGGGCGGAAATGAGTGGTATTTACATTCTCATTCTTTTTTCTCCTCAGCAGCGTAGAGCGCGATGATTTCCTCAACATCATCGTAGCTACCAAGGAATATTGGAGATCTTTCGTGTATCTTCTTTGGAACCAAGTCAAGTGCCTGAAAAACAACAGCAAATGCTATTAAATGTCGGCCAAAGGTATGTTAAACTGGTTGCTGTAACTGAGAAATTTTTTGAGATAAGGCATGTTGACTACACTAGAAGCTTGTGTTCCTCGAAGAACCAAAAGGGTTGCCAAGTAAATACCCGTTCCTTGCCGGTAAATGACTGCCCTCCTGCTTGCTCCATCAAGAAAGACATTGGGAAGACTTCATATAGAACCCTGTTTTAGACAGATTAAATCCAAACTCTGAGACGGCATATCCTTTTCACAACTAGGACTTTACAGTTTCTTTCAATGCATGCAGGCGACGTACCGAAGTTTGCCATTTGGGCTTTTCTTATCTGCGGGGTACAAGAAGACACCTCCATACAGTAACGTGCGATGAACATCAGCTACCATGCTGTAAATCAAAATCCAACAACCAGCGTTAAAACAGAAGAATCTAGATACATATTTTATGCCAAGCCAACAATCTACAATTCCCTCATTATCTGAGTACAGATGAGTTGTTCAAAATATAATTGACAAAAAATAAAAAAAAAATTATCCTACAGAAACCCTCTCAGAAATGGCTCCATAATGTGCTGTTAGTGATGGCAAGTCTATAAAAACATTCAGATTTATAGGGAATCCTAAGATAATTAACAGACAAGTCATTAGAATAAGCAAAAAAAGGTCACAAAATTTGACAGACCTAGGAATCCCACAACAGCAAACAGATCAAATTGTTTTTGATTAATTTTTCTGATCATAAAAATTTTGCCACGTCCTCATAAATAAAGCAAAGCAGACGACCGGAAGACTAAAAACTTGGGTGAAGCTTCCAGCATTACTAACCGAAAATCATCTCCATAGAATAACCTATTACGGAGTTTCTTTTTTTCTTTTTTTGACAATATTCACTATTTCACACAATAATAAATATCATGCCACTTGATTCTAGAGATGTCAAACGGGCCGGGCTTGGGCCGCCCGGCCCGGGCCCATCGGGCTTGAAGCGAAACCGGGCCGGGGCCGGGCCAGGGCCGCAGCCATCCGGGCCGGGCCGGGCCGACTGAGGAGAAATGCTAGGCCCGGTCCAGGCCCTGGCCCTAGGCCCAATTTCTAGGGCCTGGCTTGGGCCGGCCCGGGCCCTTTTTTTTTTAATTTTTTTTTTAAATTTTCTTGTTATTCAATTTTAAATTTCATCTTTAGGCATGTCCAATTTTCAAATTTTAACAAATCTAATTTTTATCATTTTATTTCATTATATGTAATATTCATATATATGTATAGATATATTTATTTGTCTCTCATTTTATTTTTTGCTATATGTTAAATCTTTTCTTACTCTTCTTGGTGATCTTTATTAATAAAATCTGAACACATAACTAGTCGTTATATTGCTGTTGGGGGGGTAAAAGTGGAATTTTGGGGGAATATATCCGTTGGAGGAAAAGGGGGAGAGAAAGGGGGGGAAAAACAAAAAAATTCAAACAGGTGGAGCCGGAACCGGGCCAAGGCCGGGCCGGGCCCGGGCTTTTCCCTAGAATTTTTCGGCCTAGTCCAAGCCCAGGCCCTAAGCCCAATTCCTCCGGGCCAACCCTGTTCATGAACGGGCCGGGCCGGGCCGGGCCGCGGGCCGCCCGGCCCGTTTGACATCTCTACTTGATTCTTTTATCTCCAAAGTACAAGTCTGGTAATGGGCCCACCGCCAAGAAGCATGTTTTCTAACCAAAACTACTAGGAGGCAAGGTGTTTGTTAAATAACAAAAGAAAGAATTCAAAAAGAAGGGTCTTTGGCTAGTTTTCAACATGATCTACATCAGCGGAACCTCCATTTTCATCTGATGATCCAAATACCACTGAATAGTGGCGGACAAAGTAGTCTTGTACATAACAACATCTCCAAGAAAGATTGAAAGATCCAAACACCTGGAAGACAAATCTAGCATAAAAATCAAGTACCTTCCAATGTATCTCAAAGATTTTGGTGATGATCCATCTTTAGGGAACTTGCATTTTTCAACGTACCTGAAATTTTATGACATCAATAGCACATACCTAACGTAATATGACAAGTGATTTACGGTGTCAGACAACATACTTTGCGGTTGGACCATCCCAGTTCTTGGCATTTCCTTCATTCACTGAATAAATCTTTCCTTTCTTTGGAATCTGTACAAGAAGAGATTATAAGTGCAAGCTTTGTGTTGCTTAAGCACTGTAAAACACGAGAAACTAAAACCTAAAGGTAAAACAAAGGCAAGACACTCGCATGCATGATCAGACAGGGACTACTATTACTGTTGGAAGGCACTTGATTCATAAACTGCAATTTAGTTTTTGAGCAATGGTGTTTTCTAGAACTGTATACAAAGTTTGTTTTAATATAGTTTTTTAGTCCAAAACTTGAAAACTCTTCTGTGACAATCTCACCAACAAACCTTTATCATCTTGTTCTGAAACTTCATCGCGCTCCTATTGAAATTTTTAACTAGTTATGCCACTAGCTCCATGGAAAGTCCTTCGACACTGGGCTTGACAAAGTGCTGCACTTACTAATTAATTAGTTAGCACGCCATCTCTCTTGAACCAACCTCCTTTAAGACGGTCTACAGAAAAGATGCATCACGCCATTGCAGCTCAACAACTACTGAAACCTCTACCATGAAAGTCTCTCATTACAATTTAAATTAGAGATTAGTTTTCGAAACTTTGTGATAGACGTTGGCTAATCTGACATTCATTGGGCAAAATCATAAGTTGAACTTAAACTACTCAGAAGTCACCAAGATCTCCAATATAACCATGGAGAAACTTATAGTTTCAGATAAGAATTAGTGGTTGATCAAAAGAAAGATGAAAAGAGGATTAACGTTTATTCCTAGCAATGGAGCACCCATTAGCAGCATTTATGGTAAGTGGATTTTCCACATGAGTGAATGGGAGAAGTGTGGCACTGAACTTACCTTAATGTCTGGATGAGTGAGTATAAACTCCCCAAGAGATGGATCAAGGGTGAATCCGTTAACACCAGTTCCAGTGCTCAACACAAGCTGCAAAATTAAACATATCAGCAATATGTAGTATATACATGTGAATGGAAGTCCAGGCTATCCATAAATTTGTGGTCATATTAAGAACCAACTAATTACCAAAACGGAACATGATATATCTAGGCCGTCTCTAGTTCCCGTTTCCATCTATGTTACACGGACTCGGTACGAGTGTCCGGATCGGACACGTGTCCAAGTGTCGGACTCGTCTAATTTTGAAAACGCAAGACACGGGGACACGGCAAAATATTCATATTTGTTATTGCTTTTTAGTTATTTTGAAGGCAAAAAGGTGTTTTATGTGATGCATTTGGTTTTAATTGACAACTTATCTCGTCTTAAAGCAATAACTAATTAAACAGAAGACTATAAGATAGTATCATAATGGCATATCCTATGAGATGTGCAGGACACATATCCCATACTCATGTCCAAGTGTCGAGTGTCCGACACCGGTATTTCACGCAAACCGAAGAGTCCATGTAACATAGGTTTCCATCTAGATGTTTTTTTCTTCTTTTAATTCAAAAATTGTTCTCAAGAGATTTTTTTGACTCTGGACACAGTGAAACCAAAAAAATCAGTGTTTCATACACAAAAAACTTATGGTCTCCGTCAAAAAATGAAAACAAGAGCAATAAAATAAAATAAAAACAAGACAGAAGAAAAAAACTAAAAAACAAGAAAAGGGGAATTGCAAAGAGATTAGAGCAGCCATGCAGGGTCGGAATGACCAAATTCATGTATAATTGCCAACCAGCCAAGGTATGAACAACCGAGTGAAAAAATGGGTAAGAAACATAAGGCAATTCTTTGTTACCGTGCACGAGCTTCCATACATGCAGTAGCCAGCAGCTAACATATTCTTCCCTGGTTGCAACACATCATCTAAAGTTGGTTCCTCACCATCTTTTATCAGATAAATCCCGAAGATCTAAATGACAGACACGCAATTGAAAACTGCAATATCAGGTTACCTTAAAGATACAATTTGAACTGCATTATCAGCAACTACAAAATCTTAAGGCGGAAATTCAAAGATTCCATACAGTTCCAATGGATACTCCACAGTCAATGTTAGAAGATCCATCCAACGGGTCAAAAACAACGCAATACCTGCACGAGGAAGCCAATTCAATACAGAACTACAACATTAACACTCTGTAACCATCCAACAGTAAAGGGTATCAGCAAACACCTTCCACGCTTAGATGCTTCCACAAATATTGCCTCTTCATCCTCTTCGGAGACAAGGATGCACTGCGAAAGATTCACACCTTTAAGCAAAAAATTTAGAATTTATAGTGATAGGAAGTAATTTGACTGACTCACTGTTCGACTGCTGCTGACCAAAGCCTTGACAAAAACTTCATTTGAAAGCACATCCAACTTCTTTTGCTCTTCACCCTTAAATTAGACCATGCAAATAAACGAGTCTGAATATAACAAAAAGTTTGCATAGGCCTATAACTAAATAGACATGAGCTTCTACAAGTTACCCAAAAAATTGAGCTTATACCAATTGACGTGAACTACAATGTGCTTAAGAACTTGCCTGCACGTTGGTCTCACCAGCAAGTCCAATGAGCTTCGCCAAACCCGCCTGCACAAGAACACTATCACAGATAAGAACAATTTACCTGAAAATCGAAGTACAAAATTAGAAAGATGGACAATAACTCGTCTAATTCCTTTTGAGGCTAAAATGAACATCCTTGATTTTTCAACAGGTCGTATTTCAAAACTTCAGAATGATCAAACCACAAATTAACACAAGAATTCCCCTTCCATAAATTGTGGGAGTAGACTGCTAAATTGGACAAGTGTAAAGCAAACTTAAAGCCCTATGTTTCCCAATTATCGTGAAGGGAATAGAAGAGACATGTTTATCAATTTAAGAAGCTCTAGCACATAGAACCGAATTTCAGGAACATTCATTACCAAATAAAGTTACCCAAGACTCTTTAAAGCGCTAGCTCTGCCATTAGGCTTGCCTTTTGACCTCGTGTTGAATCTATCATTGGATCAAGTAGACAATTCAATGAATACTAATTACCTTTCTATCTCAAGAACTTCAGAGAGTTGAAAAATCACAGATTCTTGGCTAAAATCCAAATTCATAACAAGATTAATACGAACAATACGATTATAAGTCACAATACCAAGTACCAGAACTTCTTTCCACACATTTTTAGCAAATTCCCCTCGCCTTTTCATCTCGTTATCTGAATTCCATACATTACTCTCTCCGTCTTTTTAAAAGTGAGCTCCATTCTGTTTCATAAACACTAGCAAAAACAGAGGTGATATTGAACCCTACTATAAATTTTGGCGGCAACTCGAGTCGTAAAAGGATGACTACAACCCTCCATATAGCGACAATTGACAGTCACTCAATATGCTAACATTTTTTTTAACAACTTCACCCACAATTTTGAATTGTCTGCCAAACCTGGATCGGTTAGCTATGATATAAGGTGAAAGTATCAAACTCAAACCAATTGGCAAGAACGGGATAGGCTCACAAGTCTTATATATTGAATTGTTAATCTTTATTTTTTCAGTTTGGGATCTATATCTCAAGACCCCTGCTCGCATGTGACCACACTTCTTTGGTGTGGGTCAAACATGTTGGGGAATTAAACTGGGTGACGAGGGATTTTAATTGGAATTGTTTGCAGCATCAGAATCGACCTGACATAATGTGAGAGCATCCAACTTAACACTAATACGGAGTAGGTAATAAGGGTAAAGACCCGCCCCGTTTATCTCTCTTAAACTGATAATCATTATTGATGAAAAATTCACATCTCATCATGATTATCGCTGCATTGTAGCAAAAAATCTTGCTATTACAAAAGTTATACAGCATGCGGAAAGTGGAGCGTAAATACCAAAAGAACTTTCTGTTGACCAAAAGAAAAGGGTGAATCAAACGATAGACCTCGGAATGAAGTCTCTTTCAAGGGGACAGAGCGAGTATACATGTAGAAAATGGAGAACACGTATGTACCTTGTTGACACAAGAGCAGACGAACTTGCAACCGAGCACGATGTGACTGAGCAGGATGGAGAAGTCGCCGCGCGACTCCGGGTACTTGGACTGCTCGTTCAGCACGAACCGCGTTATGGTCATCAAGTCCGTCCGGTGAGCATCCGCCGCGTGATCCATCTCCTCTCCCTCTTCTTCTTCTTCTTCTTCTTCTTCTTCTTCTTTCACTCACTTCAAGGACCAGTAATGATAATGATATACACAGCAGCACTGCACAGGCAGAAGTAATTAAGGGGAATTAGGGGATGAGGCTATCTGGTGCAAATGGAAGTTTCGGATGACACGTGGTGGCAGCGGCGTGAGGGAGAGCACTAGTGGTCGTCACTCAAGATAACGTCTACGGGCTTGGCCTTGACATTTGTTTGGTTTGCCTGTGACTGTGTGAGAGAGCTTGGGGCAGTTATTTGGGGGGTCTTTCTCAACTTGTTCGAAGCTGACGACGTCTTCTGTTTTAGCACTTCGAGGACAACTCTGCACTGCAACTGCAGAATAGATAAACCTTTTTCTATCCGTCACTTGTTTTCTAAGCCAACCTTGGCCCCCTCACTCGCGCCTGAAACACACGTGGCATCCATAAACTGGGAATCATAATTCATAAATAAATACTCCTATTAATAAATTATTATTATTCTTATTATTATTCTTATCATTATCACGGGTTTAATTCATAATAATTCATAAATGCTCATGTAAGTGCGACGCAAAGCCCTCAACTTCAGCTGCGATTATCAAGTTGATTAATCCAAGTTGGAGAGAGAGAAACATAAAAAGAGGGTCAAACAGATTAACCTTTTCATTTGAATTTTTTTATTCCATTTATCCATTGTAGGGGAGACTTACTCTAATGCTTTCTGTAGGTGGTAAGGTTTTGGCCATATGGAGCGTAAGCGTAGACATGAAAAGAGCGAAAATGTTCGGTCCAAATTAAAAAAATAATTAAGTCATAAATTTAAGACAATTAAAAATAGGAAGATAGAACAAAAAAAAAAAGATATAGTAGCAAGTTGTGGCACAATAAATTCTGATCACTAGGTCTCGTTATAGTTATAGTACAGTACTAAAGTTTATTTTTTATTATATCTCTGACGAGCGTTGCATAGTCAATACTATTGTTTATTGACTTAGCACAAGTTTTAATGGATCCTTTAAGCTCACTACAAAAATAGATTAATGGAACCTTCAACTTCTTTCCTCTTTTTTTTTTCTTTCATTTTTGTTACAAAGGAAAGGAAATGAATTTCACGCTGCAACAAATATATAAAAGGTACAAAGATTGATCGGAAGCCACCTCACGATTTGGACTTCTAAAGAAAAAAGATGGTTCGAAGCCACATGCACCTTGGCAAAGTAGTCAATGACGTTGATTAAGAGACGTTGTCGAAGCACAAAGTCAACTTGACAATTAAGAGAGTTTAGTTGGTGCGACTTTAGGCCTTTCGCTTTCCATGGGACTACAGGGCTAAGCTATTCACGAAAGAAATGTCACTCAACATAAAGGTTATGTTGGGCAACACTTTTAGTTTTTTTTTTAAAAAAAAATCAGTTTAATTTTTTCTTTTTACAAAAACAAGTGGGTATTTGATAACCCAATTTTTATTTTGAAATTTTTTTGGGTGTTTAATTATCCAGTTTTTATTTTGAATTTTTCTTTGGTGATGATTTGGGATGGTGGTGGTGGGACGTGGCGGTGGCTGACGGTAGTGGTGGTAGGTCGCCGGCAGTGACTAGTGGCTACCAGCCGCCGGTCGCTAGCGGTGGCTACCGGCCACTGGCAGTGATCGCCGAGGCAGTCGCCGGCCGACAGTGACTGCTGGCAAGCGGCGGTGGTCGCCGACGGTGGACAGCGATGGTGGGCAGTGGCTGCCGGCTGTGGGAGGGTGGTGGTGGTCTCAAAATAAAAACCAAAACTGAAAATCGAAACTCAGTTTTGGAGTTTTCAAAAACAGTCTTGATTTAAAAACTGATTTTTTAAACTGAAGAAAAAAAAACGAAAACTGATTGCTAAACGCGTTTATTTTTTTCAGTTTACAAAACTGAAAAAAAAAATCCTGTCAAACGGGGCCAAGTTTCTCTCCTCTTATTTATGAACTTTGACAAGTTGGTTCTTGCTTTTTAAATGGCAAGGTGGGCTACTAGGTAGAATTGTATTAAACAATAGTATTAAGGTCAAAGAAGTAAGCTTGTAGTACACGTGAAAGTGGTACGATCAAGGAAGAAATTCCCACATCACCTCATACTTAAAGGTCAATTACACTCCGCACCCGATGGTTCTGATCTCGGCATTCAGAACTAAAATTTTGAAAATTTTGATGTGCTATACTAGATGGCGGTCGGCCTTTGACTACACGTCTATTAGTTTTTTTAAGGACAAATACATATTTTTTATTGTTAAATCCACCTGCCATCCTAGTTAGCTCCAAACGGCACCAATAATTAACACCCTAAGTCTTTCAAGTCATTTTCTCACACTTTCCTTCTCCCTGACTAATTATCTTCTCAACCCCCTCCCCACCCCAAGTGTAGACACTTCATTTTTGTAGTTATTATAAATTAAATAAATAGTGAACTTTATTACTTATTAGAGTTTATTATTAAGCTTAAGCCTATTAATATAACTTGATTAGTTGATTTAGTCCAGTCAAGTCCAATATTCAAGGTCATAAGTCTATGTCTTAAGTCCATTAGTCAAGTCCAGTGGTTTGGTCTTATCTAGTAGTCCAGTCCAGTCCAACGGTGTCTGTCTAATCCAAGTGTCTAGATTATTTTATTTTATTAGATAAATTAGAAAATTGTTATGTAAATTATCCTTGATGCAAGGGATTACATCCTTCAGTTATACAGTTAAAGATGATAAATCCCGGATCTGGTACATCTCATCTCCAAAATCAGAGATAATTATCGAAATGAGGGTCAAATAATGCCTCGAAACTCGAAAACAATAAAATTATGTGATGAACCGGTCGATTTTTGACAAACCGGCCGGTTAGTTGACTTTTCTCAATTTGCATAAAATATTCTAACTTATCTCCAACTTACAGATTGACAGAGCCAATTTTATCAGCTCTGGCACCCTAGAGCTCTATAAATAGACCCATTGGCCTTTATTTTATGGGGTTTTGGTCTGAGTGTTGGTCTCAGTTTCAATTATGCTTATTCTTCCTAGAGCTTTTGTACTATTTCTCCGCGAAATGGTATATCATCTCTCCCAAGAATTTAGCCCTTCATATTCATTTTATAAGTCATTTAGTCTATTACATTGTCGATCCTTGGGAGAATGTTCCCGAGTCATCTAGATAAGTAACTTCTCGAGGTAATTCTAATATATTTCTAGTATAGAATTAACATAGAATAGTCTCCCATTTCCTGTGATCGCATTTCGTTTACAAAAGAATCAAAATAAGTCGTTTTCATTTCTCTGTCTGAGTCTAATACTGAAATGTAGATTACTTCCCGTAGGACCAGAATCAAATTATAATTATTTTGATTCCAATTGGTCCGACTGGATACGTAGGCAACTCGACCTCTGATATCAAGTATAAACCAAAAATATAAAAATAAACTTACGGTTAGGTTCATGCATATTTACGTTTTATGTTTAAAAGATGCCAAAAATCAATAGGAATGAAGTATGCACTAAAAGGGTGTAGCTGGGTGCCTAAAACTTTCCTACGCTACATAACTTAATGCCCGAACTCATTTCCCTGTTTTTGATAGAATAGTTAGTTTTTGAACATTTGTAGACATTTATTGTTTTTTTTTTATTTTTCCTTGTTTTAAATTAATAAGATAGCAACTCCTAAAATATTTCCTAACGATTCTTCCGAGGCGATTTGCTATAATGGCTACTCCTCTAGGGACAAAGAGAACTAGTCTTCAAAAAATTTCTATCGGCTTTTAGCCTTGTTGTACTTTCTTGGTTTGAACAATGTGCCATAACTATATTACTTGTACTCTTATTTCATTCCTCACACACACACACACACACGTCTTATGCTAACCAATCTGTATTGCAAACCAATCTATGGTGCACCGCCTCGAAAAAAATTTCTGAGAAAGGAAATTTTATTGGAGTTGCCATCTTATTTTATTTAAACCAGAAAAACATGAAAAATCCTAAAAATGCATCTATCGTGTCTAACAAGGAAGACTAATTTATCGAAACCAAAAGAGGGGTCAGGGACTAAGTTACGCAACGAGAAGATGTGTTAGGCACCCGCCGCACCCTTTCGGCATCTACTTCTTTTCAATGAATTTTGGCTTTAAGAACATATAGCATGTAAAACACGATAAGACTCACCCTAGGTTAATTTTAGATATTTGGCTTAAACTCGACAGTGGGGATCGAATTACCTACGTATCCGACCGTCTAATCGTAATCAAAACTGCCATAGTTCAAGCTTGGTCCTATGAGAAGTAATCTAAACTTTGAGCCTCGACTTAGACAAAGAAATGGTAAAAAGACTATTTTTTTTTGTTTTAAAGATGAAATGCGATCACTGAGAAGAGAAACAATCTATATGATTTTTCTACTCTAGAAAAGCTAGTGAAGATTACTTTGCGATGTAGCTTTGCCTTGACGACTCGGGGATATTCTCGGTAGAATCTACGATGCAAAGAGCAGGGAGGCATTTAAGAAGTGGTTTAGATGGCTAGACTTTGAGAGAGATAATATGTCACTTTACGAAGATATGATACACAAGCTCTAAAGAGAATTAGTTTCTGGATGCCTAAAAATGAAGGCCAAGACCTCTTTTTTATAGAGCTCACGGTTGTAAAATCTAATAAGATTGACAATGCAAATCTGCAAGGTTAAAGATAAGTCAGAATACGTGATAAATTCACAGATTGACAAAAGTCAACTAACCGGCCGATTAGTCGAAAATAGACCGGTTCACCGTATTAATTAAAAAATAATTTTTCTGAATTTTGAGACATTATCGGTCCCTATTTTCAGTAATTATCTCAAAAAGTGTAAATAGGATGTACCAGATTTGAGATAAGTCATTTCGTAATCAAAAAACAAATTGATTTGATCTTGGCATTAAAGATAAATCATGGATTATTTTTTCCAAGTTATTTAGACAAATTAAATCAATTATAATAATCTAGACCTTGGATTGGACTGGACATAAATAGACTGAACTAATGCAATGGACTAAACTGATGGACTGGACTAAATTAATGAACTAAATCACATTACTAAGCCCAGACTCAATAATGTACTCTAATGAAAAATAAAACCCATTATTTATTTAATTAAAAATGCTTATAAAAAATTGAATGTCTACAGAGCCACTTGAACATGGAGCGCGAACATCACCGAAAAAGGACAACACATTTTTTTTAGTAAAAACACGAAAAATGACCACGTGACACAAAGACAGATTCAAAGACTCACACAGATATGAGGTTAGACCTATACAGACTTCCTATGTATCCTCCCAAGAGGAATCAGACCAACATAATTTGATTAATAATAGATTGTCCAAAGCCAGAGCCAACAATAAATTTTGCCTATTATCGGAGCCCCCAAATCGATTTGTAATGATCGTCTACACATGTAAGAAAAAATAGCCAATTTGTCCGTTGCCAAAGCCCTTAAATCGATTTAAAAGGGTCGACGGATGATAAACCAAAGAAAATTTTGTCTGTTGCCGAGGCCACCAAATCGATTTGGGTGATCGGCAGACAAAACTCATGTCAGATGTCGGAGCCCCCAAATCGATATGAAAGGGTCGTCTTGTAACGACCCAGAAATTTAGAGCTCCGCCGCCCCGAACCCCCGGGTCGTTAACCTACCGGATCACATCAAACCTGTCAAATCTGTTCATCAACACATACTTTAAAGCATCCGATCCAAATTTCCTAAAATACAAGATTTCCATAACAGTTCAAACTTAGCTATTAAAACCTAGGTTCTCAATAATCTGGTAAAATGAATCGACAGTACAGACCCGCGTAGGGGTCACACTACACTATAGTGGCGGGCTTATCGGAACCTCACACAGACTTTAACCCATTCCCAAACTTGCTACAACTTATCATCACCTGCAGAAGGGAGTCAAACGAAGGGTGAGCTTTTGAGAGCTCAGTAAGGTCATTCAAGGACCAACAAAAGAATTAC
Source organism: Escallonia herrerae (assembly GCA_033070095.1). Classification (NCBI taxonomy): domain Eukaryota; kingdom Viridiplantae; phylum Streptophyta; class Magnoliopsida; order Escalloniales; family Escalloniaceae; genus Escallonia; species Escallonia herrerae. The sequence goes on along the minus strand of JAVXUP010000001.1, from coordinate 1,545,209 downwards.
AAGATGATTCCAAGAATCCAACTGACGGAGATTTCCAGAATAATTCAAATGGTCACAACTCAATGACTTCCAAATATGATCAAAATTCATCATAAATAAGATACCAAAATCGCCAAATACAATCACAACGGTCCCAAAACAATCAACAAAAGATCCTTTTCAACGTCATCAATTCCAAGATACATGACGGTTTTCCAAAAGATTTCAAAACGTACACAAATCATCTGAGACAGTTCTTTCCAAAATACACTAAAGATTTTTCAAAAAATTTCAACAGAAGCACAAATCATTTCAGATAATACTTTTCAGACAATTCCGTAACAGTCACGACAATATACAGAGCAGATAAAATCAAAAATCAATGTTGATCTTGGGTAATAGTAATGCCATTCCGGCAAGCTAACAGAGTGTACACATGCATGATGCACCAGAATAATAACTAGTCCAGTTGGGTACTAGCCTGCATTCCATGCAGGATTCAGACCAGCCTTATAACGCCCGCCTCAGAACAGAATAGATTCCCAGGTCAACACAGAAAAATCAACAATATCAATGAGCTTCAACATGAGCTCAAATCACCAGAATCAGATCGAATTTTAATAACCATAACATACTGAATAAGTCATCATTCTAAAATTTCAGAAGAAAATCACAAATAAACAGCAAAAAGATTGTGGATGGTTACCGAATATAGGCACAACAATTCATAAGAACAGATACAGAAAATTATTAAATTTGCTTAGCATGCAATATACGCGAGCATCACAAGATTTCCAAATAATCGATTCAGGCTCAATATTGGGATTTTTTTGGGCAATAACATGCTGATATCAAAGCACAATTCAAAGTTTGACATTAGCCATAAGTAAATAAATGAGTACTTACGAGTATGAGTTATCAAAATAAGGGTTTGGACGAAAGTCCTTACCCAGGGTTCAGATAGAATCCTTTACTTGGATCCACAGCTAAATTATCCTAACCGAAAAGTCCTTAACTTTAACCTAAACGAAATCATCAGAACATAGTCTACAACACAATATTATAACTTATATACGAACTCACACATGCTCTTAAAATGAACCTCCCTCACCGCGTACATAAAATTACCAAATGCCCTTAGATGTAAAATTACCAAAATGCCCCTCTTGGACTTAAATCACCCAAACAGCCTTTCCGTAAGTAGAATTACCCAAGTAACCTTATTGTATGTCAATTTACACAAAAATACCTTTTAAATGTAAAATTACCAAAATGCCCCTGGGGGGTATTCGGCTCCGAAAAATTTTCAAAAATATCTTAAAATGCTATTTTATGCATCCTGGTATCATTTCTGGCCTAAAAAGTATTTTAGAGAATTTTTGCCAGAAAATCCCGAACCGGTGTCCGGACCGAGCGCTAAAAGGCAGTTTCGAAAAAAATACCTATTGGCCTTAGAATGGCACAAAATTTTATACAATGAATGATATCAGTAAAATAAGGTTCCTGTAAAAATTTCAGATTAAAATAACTTATTTTACTATGCTAAATAATTTGATAACTTTCTTTAATTGGTACCCCAATTTAGCACCCTTCGCAGATTTAAAATTTCCAAACAATTCTAGAGTGTACGTCTTGTAAAAATATTGGGGGTTACAGTTTTGAACTTTGTCTAATTTTATCCCTAACTATTTATAAAAATTCGAGAGAAAAACTACCTAAAATAATTTCTAGCATTAGCGATAATTACGTCTACTGTTGAAATCATCACACATACTAACACACCTTAGCCACACACTAATCTTCTTCCTTCTTCAGCCGTCACATGCACCTGGGCATATTCCTCCAATCCCACCTAAATCTCCCACTCTTTCTCACTTTTAATCACTAAATCGCATAGAAATTTACATTTTAATGCCCTAAATCCATTCAATTTATACAATCATACACAATCAAACCCTCAAAATTCGAACCAACTTCTCACACCGAAGAACACCTCTGAAAACACACACGGATCACTGCAAAATCGTGAGATCTTCATCACTCTCTCTTCCTCTTTTATTTTAAGTTCATGTCGTACACAATTTATCACGATTTCGTTTCAATTTCCATCCCTAATTACCATGTTTAACTGAGACCCACACATATATACATGTATATATGCAAGATACATTCGAAATTCTCAATTCAATTCCCACAATTTCGCAATTTGAAGATCAATATCATACCCAAATAAATTTGAGATTCTTTCTTTCTTCCTTTCTTCTCTTCTTTTTTCCTTTCTCTTTTTTCTTCTCCTTCTTGGCCCGAAGCTGGTTCTCTAATCTGTTTTCTTTTGTGTTCTTCTTCCTTTCCGAAAAGGAAAGGTTCTTTTGTTTTTTTTTTCATCCATTTTCTTTTATAACATGTCCTTATTTTATATCAAATTCAGATTAGTCATTAACAAAGAGGGAGAGGTGGCAGCAACACATAATCTGATTTCTAAGATTTTGACACCTAATGCCAATTTTTTTCAAAATTGCAAATTTACCCCACAATTTTTCATATTTGTAAGATAACCCCCAAACTTTAATTAATTGCCTTTTGCCGTAAATAAATTTTGATTTGATTAAATGTCACTAAAACATACACTATCACCCATTTTATTATTTTTCATTACAAAGACATTAATTTACAGTCACGCCCCCAAAGTTTTCTAAAATTACGAAAATATCCCCAAAATAAATTAAAATTTTGCCCCAAAATTGTTTTAATCTCCCATATTGTACTAATACCCGAGCATTGCTTAAAATTAGCTCCCGTTTATTTTTTGAGTCCCGAATGATTATTTTAAACAGCTCCCGAAGTTCGGGATATTACACGTGTAACGACCCGGTCCACGGCCCCACCACAGGGCATTGCCTCCCTCAAAAGGGCTAACCAATTAGGTACTTATGAGTTCCTTGGCAAGGTCTTATAAGGGTCATCTCATACTACTCCACATCCGATGTGGGATATTACAATCTCCCCTCCTTATACCTTAGCGTCCTCGCTAAGGCTCAATCACACATAGCCCAGAATCTTCCTCTCTAGCCAATGTGGGATATACCGGGCTCACCCTTCGTTGCCCCAACCATCCTCTTGATGTGGGATATACCTGGGCTTGCCTTCGTTTCCCCAACCATCGGCAACCCGACTGGATAGCCCAGCCCGAGTTTTTGAGAGTCGGCTCTGATACCATCTGTAACGACCCGGTCCACGGCCCCACCACAGGGCATTGCCTCCCTCAAAAGGGCTAGCCAATTAGGTACTTATGAGTTCCTTGGCAAGGTCTTATAAGGGTCATCTCATACTACTCCACATCCGATGTGGGATATTACAACACGTCTAGACATGTAAAAGAAATCTTGCATGTTACTGGAGCCCCAAATTGATCTCAATGGTCGATAGACAAGATGAACTCAACTTTGACAGTTGTTGGACCCTCGAATCGATTCGACAGTTTCAACGGACCAGACAAAAATAACTTTGACCATTGTTGGAGCCTTCAAATCGATTTGAAAGGGTCGACATACAAAGTAAAAGTTTGAATACTAGCCGGAGCCAACAATGCTATAAAGCGGTTGGTCGCTAAATATGAAGAAATCAATTCACTTGGTATAAAAATGCTATTGCGATTGGCAATAAACATGGAGTCTTGCATTGGCCTTACACAATACAAGAACCATTGAACAAAGTGTAGCCTTGTAAAAATTTGGGTCGTACACCAACCAAGGATGGGATGTCAAACATGCACAGGCAGGCATGCAAGCACACAAGTGCTAAATAGTAATGCTCTCAGGCGAACAAAAATGTATTATGCGGAATGCACATGCAGGCAAACACATAAAACTATATTGATGGCACAGACATTCAAAACATACAAGCACACAAGCATGTAAAAGAATTTTTTTTTTGAAAAAATGGTTCAAAAACCGACTGGTTCGTCAGAACCTAGCTAAATTTTTAAAATTTTGAAATTTGGAATCGAAAACGGGTCGATCAGTCAGCAAGTTTCGAGAACTTTTGGAACTTTGGCACGAAAATCAGCCAGTTAGTCAGACTTAGGTTTTTTTGGAAATTAAAAAGTCAAAAACTGGCAGGTTGTTCAATCGCCTTAATCAACTTAAATAAAATACTGGCTAGTTTATCTCCTCAATTTTATGCGTGAATTTAGAGTTTTTGTCACACACTTCTTATTGAATCTGTCTCTAATGCCTTTAAGATTTCTTCTCTCTAAGAATCCTAAATCGTATAACCTTACCCCAATCATACTTTTAGCCTATAAATACAACCAATCGCACCTTGATTTCTCTCAATCTTGTGAAACCATGGATGAGTACGTTAGAACTCATGACAGACACTAAGGGGGACCTTAGATCTGGAAAGTGCCCATTTTTAGCCGAAGAATCAGGCTAATGATCACTCCTTGCTCACTTGGGAGCAAGGCATTCATCTCACCAATCTTTGTATCGTGGAATAGGTAAGTTTTACTCCAATTTTTTCCTCTTTACACACACTACTTTACCTTGCTTCACACACACGCCATGCCCATGCATGGTAGAACCACATAATAGGTTTTTCATGTAATTTTCCCATGAACCGAATAGTTCCTTAAGTTTTCTTCCTTGTTTTATGATTTTGCAGCCCCTCCTTATGAAACTGCGATGTAGGGGCTCTTTTAATCGTGTGAGAGAATGGTGGGCAAAAATTTCCACTCATGGTAAGAATAGAGTAGCCATCACGGGTTTTCGCTCCTTTTTGGATGGGTTGCACGTGTCAACTTGGAGCAAAACACACCTTTTGTATCTTGCCTAACGTTGGTGGTACTCCGTCAACACCTTCCATATGCCATTTGGGGAGGTTACAGTCACTCCTTTCGACTTTACGAACATCGTAGCTATTTGTTTTGAGAGAGGCTCATGCTTTGGGCCTATGATCTCAATAAAGATCAGGACCTCGTGGTTTGTTTGCAGCTACGAACCATCCTACAAGAAGGGCGGTTCAATACTCTTGACCTTAGGTACCATCCGCGCTCGCTATGAGAACATGCACTTCGAGGGGGTGGAGCCCACAGTGGTTAATCAGTTCATTAGGGGATTTTTATTGTACATTCTCGGGGAGATCCTTTTTAGCAATGAGGATGACTTTGTCCACCTTTAGTGCCTTTAGGTTTTGAAGGTTGTTGAAGAAATTGAGGAGTACAACTAGGGCACTCCTGCTCTGGCTCATCTGTATCGATCTATGAGTGTTTTGTGCCAGAAGCAATACCTTAGCTTCATGGGATTTTGTGATGTTTGAGAGGTATGTGCAAGCTCTATGGTTATTTTCTAATGATTCCATGCTCCTTCTAGACATATTCTTGCATGTGACATATTTGCTCTCATATATTTAGGCTTTTAAGGTTCTTGGTTCTTGAGCTCATTGTCGTGGGTGGGGAGAAGATTACACCAGCGATGACCCGGTAGAACTATAGGGATGAGAGGGCTAAAGTCTCGGAGTTTGTGCACCGAGACAACTTCAACTAGTTGAGAGAGCACCCCTAAGAAATTTACTTGATTTTGTAATTTCACTACAAGAAAAAGACTTTTAGCGACGGCCAATTCCGTCCCAAAAAGCCTTATATCCGTCGCAAAATACTTTTAGCGACAGACACACTATCGCTAAAAGTCCGTTGCCTACAACCCTGTCTCTAAAAGTTTTGTAGCAAAATTTTGAAATCCGTCGCCTAAAGTCGATCTTGAACGACGGAGGTATAAATATAATTAGCGACGGATATTCGTTGGCTAATTATATTTTTTGTATTTTTTGAAAATAATTTATTGCGTAAAATTTTTAGTGACAGAAAAATTCGTTGTCAAAAGTTTTGACGACATTTTTATCCGTCGCTAAAAATGTTCTAATTTAGTGATGAAAATCCCGTTTTTAAAAGTCTGTCGCTTAATATTTCAGCGACGGAATTTTTCGTTGCTAAAGAATCATTTATTCTAGTGAGACTTTTTAGCGATGGAAGAAAATCCATCATTAAAAGTCAAACTAATTTAGAAATATATTTTTTATTTTTTTAATACCCAAACCTGTAATTATAAATTCTCAATAACACAATCTCAACCCGGCAAACAATTCTCAATGCACATTAGGGTTAAATAATTGCTGATTCATCATCAGCAATTAGGGTTAAATAATCTCAACCCAGCCTGCCGCCCTAATGCCTATTGCTCCGGCGACTCAAACTCGAACCTCTCTTGAAAGGCATCCAATTATACAATCAATATGATTAATTTAAAATTATGTTCTAATTAAACAAATAATAACTGACACACACAGCTAAAAACCATACCAGCCACTCCTCCCATAAGGACTCCCTTGTCGTGGCATTCCAGTCCTTCCAGTATAGCCGTGGCTCAAAGAATCGTCCCTCCACAAGGACGTCGATCTTCATCTTTGCTGGAGTCTCCAGGATTCTGATAAAGAAACAAAACAAGGGATACACTAAACAAGTGGACAGTAATAAATATCAGAATTGAAGATTGTAAGTATTGCATTATGTAATTGTTTTACTTACTGGCCTTCCTAGGTGAGAGTAACTCTCTGTTTACACTGTGGGTCGTTGCGCTCCCGCGTGTCGGTCCACGGCCTCATCGAGATCCTGCAAAACACCAACAATAATACATATCAAATATAATTTAAATATCAGTCTAGCATTATGACTAAATGCCGTTATCAAATATACCTGAGGTAGAACCCATAGAAGAAGAAGAACCAGCGGGCATGTGGAAGGAATTGGCCAAGGGCTAGCCCAGCGGCTGGGATTGGGAGTGGGCTGCGGCTGCGTCCGCGGCTGGGGCTGGGACTGGGACCCTGCCTATTGGATATGGGCACTATGTGCCTCGTTATCAGCAGGTAATGATGAGGCAGGAGCCACCGGGCTTGACGCAGCTCGGCGTCCACCGCGACTACGGATGGCCCGTAATCTATCCATGTCTGACTTCATGTACAACAAGTTCAAATTAAAAAAATTAACACATATGAAACAATGTATAGTCCACATCAAGTTACAACACTATATAAATGAAGCGAGTATATATATGAACCAGGTATAAAAACACTATATGAACCGAGTACTAAAAGAGTTACAACAGTATAAGTCAATTATCTTCATTTTTGGGAGTCATCACCATCATCATCGTCGGACTCGTCATCCTCTTCTTCTTGGGACTCGTCTTCCTCTTCATTGAGTAATTCTTCTTCTTCATCAGTAGACTCAGCCTCATCATCTTTAACACTTTCTACGTCTTCTGCATCATCATCTACGACTTTTTCATCTACATCAACTATTGGTTGAAAAGGGAAATCGTCCTCCTCGTTGTCCACCTCAACAGGTACTGAGATAGGTGCTTGGTTGGCTTGAAAGGTGTCTACCTCACTGTCATATGCCACGTGAAATTTCTTGGTATTGATAACTGTATACCAATGAGATTTGGGATTTGTAACATCCTCCGCGTAAAAGACTTATGCAGCTTGACTAACAAACACAAACAACTCGTCTGATGCATGTCTTGGATTAACATTGACGTCTACAATCCCATGCAAGCTAACACGGATTTCTATACTGCATTGGACATGGAACCATGTATACTTAAACATTATCATGCGATTTTTTGTACCCAGATATGTTAGCTCAACAATCTCACCTAGCTCTCTATAAATGTCTGTGCAATTCTCTTCATAACTGTCATAATTGACCAAGACTCTGTTGTTTTGGATTTGTTTTGTCCGGTCATCATCTTTTACATTAAACCTAAACTCATTGATGATATAACCTCCATGAAAGGCTGCTTGTTTACTAGGGTGTTGAGCTAGTAATTTCAACAAGGAAGCTACTAGAGCATCGATTAACTGGACCTATTATATAAGACGGTAAAAGTTAATAAACCACATATGGAGTGGCATATAAAACATAGTATATTTTGGTTAAAGACTTACACGTCTTCTAAACCACTCTACAAATTGTAATTTTTGATGAGATTTATGTCCAGCGGGATCAGTGATTAAAGTTTCTGCATCAAATTCACTACAAATCGAAAGAGTTAACCCACTGATCACACATTTTCAATTATGTAAAGTAATTATCTGAAGTTAGAAAGTTACTCAATGAATGCTAAAGCTTCAACACAATTTAGAAGGACATATACTGTTGCAACACTGTACTCTACATGTGTTAGCCACCGAGTATAGGTTCGTCCAAACGAACTACCTGACGGCTTGAATATCGATAATTGCCCTTCCAAACGTGTTCTGGCTCCGGGCACATTTCAGCCTAGTTGATTTAACCTTGTATCAACATCAGGCCCAAAATATTGACTACAAAAGTTAACAAGCTCTTCCATTACATAAGCCTCAGCAATTGTGCCCTCAACATGAGCTTTATTACGGATTTTCTTCTTCAAATGGAACATGAACCTAGAAGTTTAACGAATAGAGTTAGATGGAATATCAATAAATCAATGTTTGCATTACTTGTAAATAAACAACATAGAGTAAAAGCAATACCTCCTGAATGGATACATCTACCGATATTGCACAGGCTCACCCATCCGGGCTTCATACGCCAAGTGAACAGGAAAATGCTCCATTGAATCAAAGAATGACAGTGGGAAGATTTTCTTGAGCTTGTAAATTGTCAACACAATGTTGTTCTCAAGCACCTCCATATTACTCACCCGAATTGTATAAGAATAGATATCTCGAAAGAAATGAGATAATTTAGTTAAAGTCTTGCATACAACCCTTGGCAACAGTTCTTCAAAGGCAATAGGAATGAACCTTTCCATAAATACGTGACAGTCGTGACTCTTCATTCCTTGGAACTTGCATTCCGATACATTACAGCAACGAGATATGTTGGACGCAGACCCATCCAGAAGCTTCAAATTCTTAACTCACTGACAGACCTTCTCCACCTATTTTTTGTCTAGACAGTAAGGTGCTTTTGGAAGTAACGTCTTCTTGCTGACTGTCCGAGGACGGCGTACACCCGACTGTTATAGACCATTTCTTGCTTTAAGTTGATCTTTCGATTTTTCCTTAAAATTCATCACTGTATTGTACACATTATCAAAAAACATTACTCTCAATATACATCACATCCATGTTATTTTGAATAATGAGTGTCCTCCAGTAGGCTAACTCCGAGAAAATACATTGTTTCCTCCAGTTATGCTCTTTCCCGTATCCTAGAATGTTCTGATCCGGCACACCCTTTTTGTATGGTATGTCAATATCAAGTGCCTCCAGGTGCGAGAGCACTTCTTCACTAGATGGGTAGTCCAGTATGACAACCTCAAGCTCGATTGTCTTGTCAAATTTATCATTCTACCTACGAAACTGATGGTCTGGTGGCAAAAGCTTCCTGTGACATCTGAATCATGAGGGCTTCCCGTTGTGCTTTAACGTATGACCGGGATTCATGCCCATACTTGCAAGGCATGATAACTTTCCATGTGTGCTCCACCAACACGTCATTCCCAATGCTGGAAAATTATGTATATTCCACATCAAAGCAGCCCTCATCTGAAAGTTCTGTTTGAGGAATGCAACATAAGCTTCGACTCCATGATCCCATAGTTGTTTGAGCTCATCAATCAACGGCCTTAAATACACATCTGTATCCTTACCGGGACTTTTTGGTCTCGGAATAAGTAACGACAAACACATGTACGGTTTTTTCATGCACATGCCTGGTAAAAGGTTATACGGGACAATAATGACAGGTCATATGGAGTAAGGCATGCTAGACTGTCTGAAAGAGTTGAACCCATCGTTTGCCAGACCAATTCTAACATCTGAACTTTCTGGGCAAAGCTTGGATGCCTGTAGTCAAACTCTTTTCACACCTCTCCATTAGCTGGGTGTGTCAGCAAATCGGCATCATTGCTACGAGTCTCATAGTGAAACCTTATGTGTTTAGCCGTATTGGAGGAGTAGTACATCCTCTAAAGCCTTGGGATAACAGAAAAATATCACAGTACCTTCATACAATGTTTTTCTTTTTCCCTTTATTCGGTTTATACCTCGAATGATCACATACTGGACACGTGTCAAGTCCTTATTTTCTTTTCAGAAAAATACACAGTCGTTATTGCACGCATCTATCCACTCATAGCTCAATCTAAGTTTCCTCATCATCTTTTTCGCATCATAGTACGATGGGGCAGCTTTTCACTTTCTAACCTCGTTAAATCCTTTCTCACTTAGCCTGCGGTCTGATTTTAACTATAATAACTGATTAACCATAAATAGTCATGTATGTTTCCTGATTCCATCCCACAACAGCTTCTCTATGCCTCTCAACAAATCAAAAAACTGATTAGCCCCCTTGTTCGGCTGTTGGGGAGTGTCATAGCAGCAGTGGTTACCCTATTCAATATTAGCATGCCCGGCATCCATAATCATATCTCGTTAATCATTATGTGCCTCCTCCCTAACGTCAGCTTGACTAGTCGGGTTGGATGACAATACTATTATTTTCTCATGCTGCGTCCACCTTGTGTATACACCCATAAAATTGTACCAACGAAGATGCCATTTTACCACTATTCTCGTTTTCCAATGTAACAACTCACATTTACCACACGGACACTTTATCGTCTTAGAGTCAACATGTACAGGATACGCGTAAGCGAAGTCGAGAAATCCGTCGACGCGATCATCAAAATCATCATCATTCTTCATTTTCATCCAACTTCGATCGATCGACATGATGACTAAGTTTACGTACTATATACCACCTTAAATTATAACCAATAATTAGGCAGGAATGTGAAAATAAATGCATGCATGTGACAATATGTCTATATATACCCCTTCCATTCTCTAATAGGTAGTAGTCATATCCCTTTCATGTCTTTTCTTGATGTAGATCCCAAGTTCCCTACTTAGGGATGCTTACATGTTGATCCATAGCCTTAAGGGTATACTATCTGGTTACTGGAACTTGTAGTATGTGTATGGATACTCGGAGGAAGCTACAGAGGTGCTTACTCCCACAACCTCGGTGCCACTTTTGAGAGGTGAATCGAGCATCCGACCGAGCTTCACCGAGCCCTTAGCCCCTGCTACTGCTGCTACTACTATCCCTAAGGCGACTCCCATGTTTTTGAAGGGTAAACATGTGAAGAGTGTAGCTGTGACCCGAAAATGGAAGAAGAAGCCTAAACTGGTGTCGGCCCCATCCAAGGGCAAATGAGGGGCCACGGGAAACAAGAGGAAGGCTCTACCTCTCCATTACCGCCAAAGCAAAAGTCATCTCGAGCTTCTGAGGAATAGGACTATGTAGGGGGTGATGAGGAAGTGACAGAGACGGAGGAAGCCGAAGCCGAGGCTGGAGAAGAGCCTAGTGAATAAGCCAAAATGGAAGTTGAGGAGACTTTAGCGCCAAGCCGAGAGAAAGTGCCAAGTCCCAGAAGGTCCCAGAGGAAGCCCTAAACATGACTACTGCTTAGCTCTTAGGTCTAGAATTGGCCTAGATATTAGAACCTTTAATTTCAAGCATTTGATGATATGTAACTAAACATTAATTTTTTTGTGTTTTTAGCTGATGATTACTGTTAAATTTCTATTCTGATATACATTTTATTTATACTCTCACACACATGCAAAGAAAAAAAGGAGGATGAGATTAAAATGGATGAAAAATTTTGTGCTTGAGTTAGACAACTGATAGGTAAAGGGCTTGGCCTAAAGTAGGCAAACTCTTCAAATTTTCACAAGAACTGACTAACGGGCCTGTTAGTCAAAGACCCAAAAATATTTTTCATAGAGAACTGTCCGATTGGTTTGAGCCTAAATTCAAGTTTAAGGTTGAACAGGCTCGTTAGTCAGAGCAAAATCTATTTTTCAAGGAAAACCAACTGATTGGTTAGAAGAAAATTGAATTTTGTTAGAAGAACCGAATAGTTGGTTAGAAATATGAACCATCAAATATGTAAATCAAATGGAAAACCGGCCGTTTAGTCTAAAACCGAACTGTTTTTTGGTAAAATTTTCTGATTTTTTAAATTTTCGATTGTTAACCCTATACAATTTAAGACTATTTGACTATATATTCGGGACTCATCCCTTTATAACGATATTCGACTCTTATTTTCTTCTAGAACTCTCAATGGCTTTCGAAGATGATCCCATGATCTTCGAACTCTAATTTTATGCCTTCATGGACTTTTTTTAACAAGATCAAATTGATCTACCTTGACGTGTGATTCAACCTGAAATCTGTGATGAGCTTGAGGAGCGTGGTGGTTGGCGAAGATATTCTCCTTACAGCTTGCAAGTTCTGGGATGTAGCTGCTTTCTTCTGAATGAACTCTACCTTACTTTTGAAGAATTCTTGGCCCTGGTAGATATCCCGGCCAATCTATCGATTACGGTTCCAGTCGTTCAAGATGGTTATGCCAATGCCCTCAAAACCTTATTGAAGATTAATAGTATGCCCATGGTCAGATGGCCGTCTTAACATTATCCTTCGTAGCCAAATATCTTACCTTTTCTGGCCCTGGAGTTGCTAACGTGAGGGCAGCCGACATATTACTCCAAGTGTTTACCAGATGTAAACCCTAATTCCCTTAGTAGTAGCTGAAACTCTACTCGGTATCACTGATGTTCATAAAAATCCCAGCGTTCCATTCAGGGGTAGTTTGTTGCTTCTATACATGTGGCTGCTAGACCATATGCCTCTGATAGCCAAAACTTGCTATGATAGAGTATAGCTCCAGTGCTTTCCGTTCTCAACCTTTACTCTTCGAAGATCATTCGGGCATAAACGACTGGACTCGCTTTTTCTATGTGAGGAAGTCCAAAGATATCTGTTGATACTATAAATAGTGGAGGGCTCATGAGCATGTTCTGAGAACCGTAGAATATCCCTGTATTTATCTCTTGGGACTGCGTTATACATCCTTTTACTTCGCCTATCCAATCTTGAGGTAGTTTGATTATGAGCAGGTAATCCCAAAAGTCTATGGTGAGTCTGTCGGGGAACAAGCCCTTAGTTCTTCCATAATCGAGGTTGTTTTGCAAGGTTGGGGATCTCCGCCTTATACTCACAGTTCCATTGAAGTTAGACCTTTCCTGACTGGTATAGAGCCTGTTGCTCTCTTGTTGTCTAATGCATACATCTGCTGGCTTTTGACCCTTGTTCGGGAAAATGTGCTAGATTTAAAGGCAAACTGAGGGCGAAGCTGAACTAGGACTTCTCAAGTGCTTGTGAAATAAAGAGTCCTTAGAGCAAGCCAAGGAAGAAGCTCATGCTGCTATCTGCTTGGGCCCGAAGGTATCTAAGTCTCGCTAGACTTCTCAAAAAATAATACAAAGTTTACATCGCCCTCTGACTGAAGGTGAAGTTAGGTCACTTGGGTTGGTTCCCAAATGTTCGAGGAAAAGTTTGATGCTGACGGGAATATGAGATGGTCTTTATACAACCCTGTCGCTCTCCTTTTTGCTGCTTATAGAGAAACCACCAAAGAAGAATCTGTCTATCAAAGCTACTCGAAATCGAGAAGGTTTATTCCGAAGGTTGGTTTGATTAGAGGGGTAATAAAGGCAAAAAAGAAAGCATATTAGGGACCAATTTTCCAGGCATACGAGTTAGACGATGTCATTCCGATGTCTCATAGGTCGGCTTATAAAAAGGACATGAAAACGTGGAAGTCAATCATAAATGATGAGGACAGTCCAACTATAAAGAAGATGAAAAAGATTTTGATGGATATCTCATAGGTTGCTAATAGGAGATAGAATTTTTTTTTTCGCCCTAACTGCTGCCCAGGTCGCCCTTTGCAGGGTTTTCGTCCTAGCAGGCATTTTTCTTTTCTTTTTCTTTTTCCGCCGCCCTTGAAAGGGTTTTTGTCCTAGGGACATTTTTATTTTTCTCAAGAATGTAGTCATTGCTTTAGCCAGTCAAATGGAAGAAATTTATAAAAAAATTGACCGCACGTGAGGTAACTTTATGGGTTGCCCACTTACCTCCAGTTATGGCTTACATCAATTTCTGTATGCTGAAAAATGTTCTTAGGGAATATTAGGTCATTCGTAGTTCAATTACCAAAATTTGCTTAAACATGATATGTCTTTTGTCAGTCTAGAATGACTAATTGTGACAACTCAATTCCACCTAAATCGACTAGCAGCGCAGCATCCCCAGTTATGATTTGCTTGATCATATAGGGACATGACCAGTTCGGTTCAAACTTTTCTCGTGGCTTCCATATTTGTCCAATGTTCTCTTTCAAGAACAAAGCTTTTTACTTCAGTTCGCGTCCTATCACTCGCTTATTAAAGGCTCAGGGAACCGCTTTCGGTAACCCTGAATGTCATATAACGCCTTCAATCTCTTCTCATCTACTAGCGCCAACTCCTCAAATCTGTGTTTCATCCAATCTTCTTTGGCTATATGGTTCTCCAATAGCACTGTGAGAGAGTTTACTTTTAGTTTTACTGGGAGTACAACCTCCACGCTACTAACTAATGAATAGAAGGTAGCCTCGGTTAATGTTCTTACCGACGTTTTATAGCCCAAAGCGCTTAGGGAAATTTATCTGGCCAAATCCTATAGGAATATGTCATGTTACTCAACAAACTCTTGATGTTCTTACTAGCAGCCTTAACAGCCCCATTGGTCTGCAGACGGTATCATGATGAACGGTGGCTAATTATACCTCGGCTAAGTCTGTGACTTCTTCTTCAAAATGTAGCCCATTGTCTGAGATCAACTCATGGGATACTTCATATCGACAGATTATATGGTTCAGATAAATTGAACCACTTTCCTGGCATTGACCATGGCATACGAAGTGGCTTCCACCCATTTCGTGAAGTAATCTACGGCTATCAATATGAACTCATGCCCATTAGAAGCCTTGGGACTAATCTTTCCTATCACATTTATTCCCCAAATTAAGAATGGCGAAAGAGAGGTCATGTTGTATAATTCTCGGGGAGGAAGATGTTGTAAGTTGGCATACACCTGGCATTTATAATACCTCTTCACATCCTTGACACAATCTTGCTGCATAGTACTCCAGTAATATTCTTGACGGGGGACTTTCTTCCCTAACATTCGCCCGTTCATATGTGGTCCACTCTCTTGCATGTATATCTTTTATGATCTGGTTACTTTCTCTCTCGGTTACACATAACAGGTGTTCTTCATTACAAAGTCTCTTATACAATCTTCTGTCACACATGATGAACCGTGCCACTCATCTTCTCAGAGCTACTCAATATTTTGTGGAACATCCCTCAGAATATTTTTCGTCTCAAATAAGATTTTGTATATCATTGTTGTTACGACCCCGAACTCATAGGTAGAGCCTATGAGTTAGGCCCGTAACCGACTGCAGGCCTATTTGAACACTCACCAGGGCTTTGCCAGGCCTTACTACAACCTGTGGCTCGAGATTAAATCCAACTTACATACTTCCAATAATCCAAATAAAAACCCTTATTACATGTCTTTGAAATTTACGAAGGAAACTCGACGAGACCTAAGCTCCTTACAATAGTTCGAGCATAATGTTAACTATAGAACTAAAATTTTCAAAACGATAAACACTCATTATTCTAATGGTTTTCTTCGGGCATTTCTCCCTTGTACTTGCTCATACGGATCTACTTCCCTTAGGTCCTCACATGAAAAATAAGGGATGAGCGAAAGCCCAACAAGTACACAAACCATGTTCCTAAAATAGGTTCAAGGATTTCAAAACATGCCATGGATTTCTCTTTTAACAAAATCAGGAATTCAATGTCACCAACGCAAAACAGTCTTCAATGTATATACACATATATGAAATTGCAGAAAAGGTTTTCAAATTGGAGTATAATCATTAAGAAATTCCTTTGCATGTATCACAAATATTTCATTACTTAGGTGTGTTGCGGTCAGCGTACGAGCCCTCCTTACTAGGGCCCAAAATCCCTCCTACACCTAGGATAATAGTTTTGTGGATGCAAGGGCGAACCACAAGTAATAGTATTGTGCATCAACATACAAGACCCGTTGAACAGGGCCCGAAATCCAACATTCCCCCATTGGATATGGGGCACAGCAACCAAGTGAAGTTTCATATCTCATTCAACATGTACCATGTGTAAATCTACTATTCACATAGCATTTCATGGTATTCTTTTAAACTAAATTTCTCATCAAATAATTTAGCAATAAAACATGTGCGGAAGAAGACTTTAAACTTTCATTTGATCGAATCATATATATGTTTATATGCTTTGCAAATAGAGTATACAGAGGAACATGGCAGGAGCACTAACCTCTCTTAATAACTGGTTCTTGTACTTGCTCAAAAGCTGATTTTATCTCTTGTCTATCGAAATCTAAATAACAAACACACGGATGTTACTCATGCCGCTCGAGCATGCCTAAGTATTGAGTTTTCCCCAAGTGAGTAAAATTACCAAACCACCCCTAGACTTCTGTAAAATTATCTATTTATCCCCGATGCCTAACGTGCGGTTACACACCCAATATAATTCAAAGCATTCTTTCAAACATCTAGATAGGTTTTTCGGACAAAAATGGCCTTTCTAAAATTTCTCCTTTCGGAACCCTAAATCGCTCTTAGGTTAAATACATGTAGGTACCCTGGAACTACCACAAAGTCTCACTTAAGGGTCCCAAAGTTTAATTTTTACACATAAGGGCCTGTAACTCAAAATTTGCAATAAGTAAGTACATATGTCAACTTTCCTAACGATCCAGACTTTTCCGTTAGGGGCATTTTTGGGAAGTCATATTGATTTTTGGAACCCTAATCCATTAATATTCGAAACCCTAAAACTAATTCTCAGAACCGGCAGTGGGATCGGCCTCGCCGTGGGGGTAGCCGTGGGAGATGAGCTACGATCTCGAGGTTCTTGGAGGCCATGGTGTCGATGATGGGTCCTAGTTTGAATTTGGAGTCAGCTAGCAAGAGGTGATTGGCGAGGACGCCGGGGAGGGATGAGGTGTCGGGCTCCGATGAGGTGTCGAGCAGTGGATGGTCGTTGCCCGGAGGGTGTTACGGCGGCGGCCATTTGGTAATCAGGATCTATGGCGGTTGGGGGTCGTGGGTTACCCGATATGGTTACGGGTGGTCTTAGGTGGCAGATCTGATTTAATTCTTCAAATGATGTCGCCGGTGTCCACTGGGTTAGCGGGATTGGTGGTGGTTGGCGACCGTGGATGTGTCGCTATGATTGTGGATTCGTAGGGATGTGGTTGCCGGTGGGTGGGTCAGGGTAAAGGGGAGAGCGGTTACAGGGGCCGCTGCCGGTGGGCAAAAGTGTGAAAACAGAGGGGTCTTTCTTAGGGAGGTGGAGGCCAGCATGGTGGATCGTGGTGATGGCCACCGGTGGCAGGGACAGTTAACGTCGTGGTCATAGGCGGTGTTGGTCGTGGATGGCGGCGACAGGGGCAGTTGCTGACATGGTTTGCAAGATACAGTTGTCGGTGTTGTCTTTTGAGTATGCTGCCGGAGAGTGTCGCCGTTGGTGGTTGATCGTGATGTGTCAAATTAGCAGAGGAGGAGGAATAGGGGGAAGGAGAGGAGTGGACAGCGGCGAGGAGGTACTAATTGTAGGGTTTGAAAAAGCTAAAGTTGGTTGACGAAACTGCCTCTGACAGAAAAGTCTGGATCGTTAGGAAAGTGGACGGATGTACTTACTTATTGCAAATTTGGAGTTACAGGCCCTTATGTGTAAAAATTAAACTTTGAGACCCTTAAGTGAAACTTTGTGGTAGTTCCAGGGTACCTACGTGTATTTAACCCATCGCTCTTTAAATTGAGCGCTAAGATTCATATTTCAAAATATACTCAAACGGCATTGAAATGACACAAAATTTAGAGCTCAAGCGTCTGAGTGTGTTTAGATCACTATATAATTTTGGGCTAAAAATAATTTTGTTTACTATATCAGATAATTTAAAATCTTATTTTTAAAGTAAAATTATTTCAGCCCCTTCCCATGCCTAGAAAAATCCCAGAAAATTCCAAAATATGCTGAAAATGGCTTAAAAAGTGTTGGGCAATGGACTGATCTGTAATTCTAAAAATAACATTTTTCAGCAAACCCTAGTTTTGTACATTAACAATTTTGAGACTGAAACATGACAAATCTTTAAAAACTCAAAACTAAAAAGTTAGGTAGCATTTGAAAATACTTCCAATTTTGGTTTTCTGTTTCCAAAAAAAATAAAAACAAAAACCAGGTTAGTTTTTTTTTTTAACAAAAACATATGGGTGTTTGATTACCCAGTTTTTATTTTAAATTTTTTCTTTTGGGTTTTGATTACTCAGTTTTTATTTTGAGTTTTTTCTTTGGTGATGGTTTGAGGTGGCAATGGTAGGGCATGGTAGTGGCCGACGGCGGCTGCTAGCGGTCTCCAGCAGCAGCCGACGGCGGCAATGGGTGGTAGCTGTGGTGGTGGGAGAAGGTGATGGTAGTGGTGGTCTCAATATAAAAATCGAAACTAAATCCCAAAACTCCTAAATGGAGTTTTAAAAAATAGCCCTATTTTAAAAACTGGTTTTCAAAACTGAAGGAGAAAAAAAATAAAAACTGTGTGTCAAACTCGTTTATTTTCTCCGGTTTACAAATTAGAGAAAAAAATTAGAAAAATAAACGTTACCAAACAGAGCCTTAAAGTAGACTTTTTAAAGTTTTTAAAAATATAAAGATCACAAAAATACAATGAATAATGAAGTTTCTATATCAACTCGAAATGGCTAAAAGAAACAATACATCTTTGGATAGACCAATTTTGTTTAATGGTTATTTTGGAGCAAAAATACTATGAATATCAGAAAATGCAAAACTACAAAGTTGAAGAGGATTTTCTGAGGTTTCTAAAAATATAAATTTCACAAAAAGTCAATGAGTAATGAATTTTCTATGACAAATCGAAGTGGCTTCCAAAAATTGAATAATCTGAACTTCTAGGGGGGGCATCGAATTTAAGGTCATTTCTCGATATGCAATGTGGAATTCTGAGGAAACTCAAAACTAAAAAGTTGAAGAAAACACAATGAAATTTTTAAAAAAGTTAAAATCATTTTAATTGGATTTGAACTAAAGGAGATATGACAAAAACTTTAACTCACTCTTATGCTGCTCTACAGTAGCTTTCTTCTCAATCACACTAAAAGCTACCAATTTCACACACAAAAATATATATAAATCATACAAATTCATGGCTAAACTAAAGAGAGAGTCTATGGATTTTGTTACCTTGAATTTTTCCTTGCCCTAGCTTAGTTTCCCCTCTCTCTTCCTTTGGACTTCACGTAAAGGGTGTGAACAGACTTCTTGGACGCCTGCTCTCTCGAAACTATCTTTATATTTGGTTGCCCTAGGTTGGAAATTTCTAAAGATCCCCTCATACTTAGTTATTTTCTTATTTCATCCACATCTCTTTTAAAATACCACAAACTCTTTAGATTAAGATTAAGATTAAAATAAAAATTTCATCGACAAATGAAAAGTTTCCGGCATCACATTCTCTCCGCCTCATTAATTTTTAACTTAAGAGCATTATAAATTGTCGCTAAAGGTCACAATAATACAGCTGGAGAAAATCGTTGCTAAAGACTCCAATTAATGTATATTACCACAAGCACCACTCAAGAATTAACTAAAACTATAGGATTCACCATAAACTATATTCTAGGTGCGGGTTATTACAGTTGTACCAACGTTCAGCCACTCTGTCTTCTTCAATGGGCGTTATCATGAAGCAATAGGCTGGTTTATCCCTCTTCTATATAACAAACGGTTCTACCTCTGGTCCTTTGGGCATGTCAATCATTGCCATAATGGTGGTTAGGGCATCGGTAAAGTTCTTCTTGATTCGGGTTAAGTAGTGGAATCCTACATCTTCAAATTGGTCTACAATTTTTTCTAAGTGGATATGATAAGCTTGTAGCCGTTTATCTCTAATCCTCCGCATACCTGGATCTGGTATACGATCATATTGAGTCTCCACACACTATGATCTCCCGAACTCATAGGTTTAGGGCCATCTCTAAACTGATGATGCAAGCTTCATATTTGGCATTGTTGCTAGTACTGTCAAAAGTCAAATTGATGGCTATGGATGAATAGGCTCCGTCAGGTGAGATCAATAGTATCCCTACTCCAAAATCTATGCTTTGTGTTGCTCTGATTCAACAATGCATACTTCTTCGTCTGGGAACCTCGCCTCCTATCGACTGGTATCCTTCGTCGAACAATCAATTAACAAGTCAACCACCGCTTTCCTTTGATTGAATTATGTGTGACATAAATGATATCAAATTTGGACAACAATAAAAGCCACTTGGCTGTGCGATTAAATATGATAGGCTTCTTAAACAAGAACTTTATATGGTCCAGCCAACAACTTGATGGGATACACTAACAAGTAATGTCTCGATCTTTGCGCTACCCAAACCAAAGACACACATGTCTTCTCTAGGGCTGAATAGTTTACCTATTCTTGGGTGAATTTCTTACTGACATAATATATGGTCCTTTCAACCATTGAAATCTCCAAATGTTGGGCTAACATGGTTCTGGCTGCGGTACCAGTGACAGTTAATTATAGCAACAAAGGACTACTGGGTATCGGCGAGCTTAGGACTGGGGGGTTGCTAAGGTACTATTTGATTTGTTGAAGGCTTTTAAGGATAGAAAAATACCATAATTACCATTGTTTTTCTGCTATGGTCTAGTTGCATGATCCTCAATCTTACCGGGAGGTTGCTTCTGACTTTCTTTTGCAACAAGCAATGACTAAAATCTTGAGATCTTGATAATTTACCTCTTGGAGAATTAGTAGTTAGGTGCAAATGGGCATGAAATATCAAAACTTGTTTCGATGGATCCGTGGATCATTATAAAGCTCACCCAGTAGCAAAAAGTTACTCATAAGAATATGGTATAAATTATAAGGAAATTTCTGCTCTTGTATATCACCTTACCACTTTCAGAAGCTTGAGTTGCTACTACGCACAAATGGCCTTGATTTCAAATAGACATCAAGATCATTTCCTGATGGTGCTCTTAAAGAGAAGTGTCTATACAGCCCCCACTAAGGTATAACATTGACCACATAAAGTTTGCAAACTTTGACGAGCTTTATATGGTGTGAAACGAGCTCTCACAACATGGTTTGCAAAGTTTAGCACAATGGTTTTTCAACTTAGTTTCACCTCAAGCCATCATGATTATGCTCTTTTTGCTCACAAATAGCCCGCGAGGTCATTCTTTTAGTACTTTACCTCTATGATATGATCATCATAGGTGATAATATAGCTAGCATCCCTGGTCTCAGAATTTTCTAAGTCAAAACTTTAGATTAAAAGATCTGGGACTGTCAGCTACTTTCAGGGCCATAAGATCTCTTCTAGTTCTGATGGTTAGATTTTATCCCTTGGTTGAATATACTTCTAGCCCTTTATCTCGTGTTGGAGTGATAGATAGTAAGAAAGTTGTCACACCTCTTGAAATCGGTGTGAAACTCGTCCCTATCAATTGTACACCTTTGACTTATGTCACTTTTTAAAGGAAGTTGGTAGGTAAGTCTTGTTTATGTCAGTTACTTGCCAAAACATTACATATGCTGTCCATTTGAATAGTTGATTCATGTCGGCTCCTCGTTCCACCACTATGATGTTGTTCTTCATATTTTACACTATATAAAGGGTATATTTCTCTTGGTCTCCATTTCTTAACGCATTCATTTTTAGTATTACATGCATACTAAAATGTTGATTAGGCTGGGGACTTATAGACTGTCATTTTATGATTGCTTTTGTTTCTTTCTATGTGATTCTCTTATTTCCTGGCAAAGCAAAAAGCAAGACTCTCACTGCTAGGTCCAGCACTAAGGCAGACTATCGAGATCTTGATGCTACCATAGAAGAGCTTCTTTGGCTTCATTGGTTACTTGAAGATACATGGGTCTTTCATTTTGCTGCCACCCAATTTTATTGTGACTACCATAGTGCTAGTCAAATTGCCCATGATGATATTTTCCATAAAATACTGAACACATAGAGATTGACGATCATTTTATTCGTCAGCACATCATTCGTGGCGTTGTTCAACTTATTCCACTCACCTTTCTTGAACAACAAGTAGATATCTTGAGCAAGGTACTTCTACCAAAATGTCTTGAAGATCTAACTTCCAAACTCAAGTTGGCTTCATGTCCTCTGCCTTGAGTTTGAGTGGGGGTGTTAATGTAGTTTATGTATGTAGCTAGCTTTTGTCCACACTATGTCTTAGCTTCTCCCATACATCTCTTATTTTATTCCTCAAGCATACTTGGGCATCACTGCTTGTAGTCTCTATGTAGACCTCATGTATCAATCAATCCAATATACCTAAAAATATAGTGCCTTTTCCATTTTTCACTTCCAATAATTCTTGTATCAATGAGCATGCCTAGCCCCAAAATGCATCCAATTATTAATTCATAGGCTGGTAGCATCGTTATCACCTGACTTATAATGAGCATATTTTGGAAAGTACCTTCTCATATTCCAGATGGACAAAGGTTTTACCCTTTTAAGATTAAGTTATGATATCAAATCACTTATAATGAATTATTTTTACCTGCCAAGTCTCATATGTGTTTAGCAATTGCACTTTTGTTCCAACCTAAAATTCGTTTGGGCCTTAAATCATCTAGTTGTGTGGGAGATAGATGTCACTCCATGAAACTTTGACCTTCGTGTGCTTAAACCATCCTTACGGCAGATAAAAATATGATTTTGAATTTAGTCTTATCCAGGATTTGTTTAGGTAAACATAAAACACCCATACACTTGCATACGACAAGTATATTGGCTAGTTCAACTATCAATATTCATCAGGGTCTTGTTAGTAAAAACTTTACAATGATCGACTTGTAATTTGATTACTTATGGGGGGCAACCTTGAGTAGCTGATAAGAAACTGACCGAAAAGTATCGCAATAAGATTCACCAACTCCTATCGCTATCACTGAGCCTGGTTGGGCCCAACATTATAACACACTATTGTAGATAGTTGATCAAAGTCATGATGAACAACTTTGACAGTAGAGACAGGAGGAGTATTAGTAAAGGACAACATGAATATGTTTAATATTGTACTCACACAACGGATATCTTGTTTGACGCTAAATAGAAAACAATGTAAATTCTACAATTTATTGTTTCCACCCGCTATAAATTAAAATCAAATTTTTCGTAAGGCTAACTCTTTTTTATTGTTTCAGGTGATCGGTGATTTTTTTTTCATATCAAGGTAGTACTTATGTTTTTCTCCCTAAATCTACAGCTCTTTACTACAATGTACCAAATTCTGCCAAATGTATGAAAATGAAGGTATAAGGAATATACTAAAGGATAACAGTAACCCTGCGCATTTTTTTAAGTGGGCACAATCGCAAGTGCAATTTATATGTTCTATTTACTTTATAAATTGGGTTTGAGTTGTTACTGTGCGCTTCAACCATGATTTCAGTAGTAAAGCTCATATTGGTCGTCAATGGTGTTCTCTCCATAGATTTCTTGACATGCCATGCATTAAGCTTTTGGGTTTTCATTGCCTCAACTACAAAAGCAGACTTAGAAGGAGTAATTAATGATTTGAATTTCGATCCTCTGATCAAAGCCCATGAGGAAGAAGCTGCTCAAAATAACAACAATAAGAACCCATAACCCCCAAATTTCCTCAAAGCTGGCAACTGGCATGATATACAAGCTGAACAAGGGATGGGCGAAGAACCTGATGTCAATTGCCTACCTAACAAGCGAATATGGAAATAAATCCCTAATCTGAAACCGATTCGGATTCTAATAGCACCCTCAAAGATGAAATCGACATTTCGACTGATTCGAAAAAATATGATTCTTTGGCTGAAGACCCATTAGAAAAGGAAGCTGACATACCTGAAGCTCATTTAGCCACGACAACACAAAATCACAGAGATACTATAGCATCTCACGTGCCAATATATGTAGCTGACTCTTATTCGACAAATCAAATCCCTCTGGATCACGCTATCATTGGAGCGCAAGTGGAACCTGGATCTCAATCTCTTGAGAGATACACTATCCCTCTAAAATCCTTATCTAGATCTATTTTGCCAACAAGTTGCACAAATATCTTTAGGAAATATGGAAGTGGGATCCTCTTCACACCATGCTTTCTCACATATCTTGGACGGGCCCCCGTTAGAATCTCTTTCCATCTCAAACCCCAAGCCCATTTCTGAACCAAACCAAAGGCCTACCATAACTTTAGCAAAATTCATACTGGGCCTATCTGATCTAGGCCTCTCTTTCCTTGTCAACCCAATAAATCAACACTTATACAAAGATCTCGTGTTACCGTCGCCCCTTACCATCGACCCTCTCCCTAACCCAAACACTCTCCTGTTAACCCACGCATCAAATATTCTAGACTCATCTACGGCAACATACCTCTTACCATCGCCCCTTACACCAAATTCATCCCCTTTATCTCACATTAACTCACCAACCTCCCAACCTTCCAATCCTATCATCTCTTTCTGCCTCTCTCTACCATCAACGAAAAACCGAAACTATACCAGCTTCAATCCATCCTCTTGTGCCCTCGCACAAAAAGTAGTGTTACTAAAAAAAGGAGTTGAATCTAAACATAACTAATCATATTCATGTTTTGGCGTATGATGACCTTCCTCTTTAGAGCAATCTGGACCTGGACCCTTACTGGCAGGATATACAGGAGAAAGGAAAAGCACCAACACTGGAGCACAAGACACCTTCTGGAAAGATTTTCTCTACACAAGAATTTGAAGTTTCAAGTACTGATTTAGATGCTACCTTAAATGCTGGGACAGAGGAAACTGGTTTTTATGTGGAAAGGGCGGAGGGACAGGCTAGAACAAGTCACCGAAAACGAACGACAATGCCAATACCCATCTCTGAAGATGCAACGGTCATAAAAAAATCAAAACAAGCAGATTCAAATCCTCGAAAATTGCCACCAGGTGCTCATTACTTCTCCCCTCTTGGCTTACAATCATCCCTGTCGCATTCTGGTTTTCCTCATATATCACTATGCTTCTTGGCTCTTACTAGGCTGTAAATGAACAGAGTTGTTCACGAACATCACGTGGTTTATTCCCTAAAAATCTCGTTCATGTTCGTTTGTATAATATATGAACCAAACATGAATAATTTTTTAGAGCTCATTTATTAAATGAGCCGAGCATGAACATTGAAAAATATTGATGATTGTGTTTGTGAACATAGTGTTTGTATAATAAATTAATATTTTTATAATTGAAATAGTTAATTGTACATATGTCCATGTAAAATAATTTTAAAAAACATGATAACCTAAAACCAATTAACTAAAAGACCAAGCCCACTTATAAACCCAAATATAAGCTAAGCCCAAGTACAAAAAATAACCCCCAAACTCTAAAACACCCTTATTCTCCCAAACGGCAGCCGCACCTTTTATCTTCATTCTTTTCACAGTCTTTCTCTCTCACAGTCGCACTTTACTCTCTCATCCCTTCATCGCTTTCTCTCTCTCTCTCTCGCACAGAGAGAGAGAGATCGCACATAACTTCTTTCTTTCTTCACAGATGCACATCACGGCTACGATGCCGATCATTTTCAATTTCGGTCCATTTCGAGGAAGAGGGAAACTGTTGTGCAAGAGAGCTACTCTAATCAAGCCGTTTTCTTATATGTGCAGCCACCAGTGCCCCAGATCTGCGATTAGTGATACAGCTTCGTTTGCCTACGATGCCGTAATTACCTGTCCTCGACGCCGTCCTCTCCCCGTTGCCAGTGCATGCATCATCTTATTTTCTATATCTTCATTGCCAACCGATCAAGATTGCATCCCTTCTTGCATCTTCTGTAATATTGTTTGTTTTGATTCATTATAGCTTGAATTGAAAGATTTGAAGATTTTTTTTGCAAATTTTAGGAATTTGGTTGGAAGTTTAACAAGGACACAAGCAGAGTTTCTAAACTCGAGTTCGGCTCATATTGTTAAACGAGTCGAGCCCGAACTTTACAGTCACGAACTCGAGCCGAGTTTGAACATCAATGTTTTAGTTCTTAACGAACTCGAGCCGAGCTCGAACGTACCAAAATTTAAAAAAATCGAGTTTGAGCACACCTATGTTTGGCTCGAACTCGGTTCGTATACAACCCTAGCTCTTATTATTAATCATAGCTTTCCTGGATATGGTAACAAAAATAGAAAACAAAAAAGGCATTCAAGGAGAAAAAGAAAGAAACTCATGACTTTAGGATTACTAGGGAAACATATAAAGTCTAATAATTCATGCTCTGAGTTTCGATTTAGAAAATCACCTGGCCTGCTTCTCTTATAGACCAATCTGTGTGGCATTATAAATCGCCAACCTTGATTCCTTATGTTTCTTCCATAAAAAAAGATGTTTGGACCATCAAGTGGTTAGTAGTAGTCGAGATTTTGGACCTTTAGGCAGAGAGACTTTGGACTTATTTCTGAAACCTCAATTTATTGAGGTACCATCCTCGGGGAAGAGGAGTATTGGGTTACGTGATAACCCTTTCTCTAATTACACCCCCAGTTCTTCTATTCGATTCTCTGAGTGGGTTTTGGGTGTTACTCCCAAGTAACCCTTTCACCTCCGATGAATATCCTTAGCTGGAATTGTCGTGGGTTAGGCCAGGCCCACACAATTAAAGCCGTGATCAATATGGCTCGCACCCATTCACCTGGGTGTGTTTTACTGTAAGAAACAAAATAAAATTATGATCTCAGTAACAAGATTTTTAAAAAATTGGGCTACAATAATTCTATCTGTGTCAATCCATCTGGGATCCTGAGCACAAAAGGTGTTTTGTGGGTTGGATGGACCGATGAAGCTGATGGAGCTCTGCTATTTCAGGACAAAAACCTTATTCTTATGGAATTCCATAGCTCTCAAGAGAATTCGTGGCTAGCTGGATTTATCTATGGACACCCAAATTTAGCAAAAAGAAAGGACACTTGGGCACGTATCTCGAACATTCTTTCATCTTTTTCAAAACCTGTACTACTGATAGGTGACTTTAATCAGGTGTTGGTGTGCTCAGATAAAATGGGATTGAATCACCACTGTATCTCGGGCCATAATCTTCTTGAAGATTTTCTGGACCTAAATCATTTGGTAGATATTCACTGGGTAGGCCCCCTATACACTTGACCAATAACCGAGAAGGTAATGAATGCACCTATGAGAGGCTGGACCGATGTGTAGCAAACGCTAGCTGGTTGTCTATGATCTCAAGCGCCCAGGAAAAAAAATCTGGGCATACACTCCTCTGATCATGCACCATTCCTCCTACAATCTCATCATTCTCTTTGATATCTTCCTCGACCACAATGTTTCGAAGCTATATGGTTTAAACACCCCCAATGTGAATTTATTATCCGAAACGCCTGGGAGACAGAATGTGAAGGATTAGCAATGTTCAAAACAGCGTATAGGGGTCAGCTCATGTTAAAACTTTTGAAGGAATTGAACAAAAGCTGTTTTGGGAACTTGGGGACTCGTATTGAAGAAGCAAAACTACAAATAAATCATTTTCAGAGTCAATTTTCAAACTTAGATGCCCAATTCATGGACCAACAGACAAGGAAAAGACTTAAATGGTTATTTGAGTGTGAAGAAACCTTCTGGGCCCAAAAATCATCCATTCGCTGGTTATAGTTAGGAGACATAAATACTCGTCGGTTCTTCCATACCTCTCCTTTTATTCGAAGACATCACAACATAATATCTTATTTGGAATATGAACATGATAACACCTTTCAGTCTCACGAGGACATCTCGGCATGCTTAAGGACTTACTTCAAAGATATCTTTTGCCCTTCTAATAATATGGTCCTCTCGTGGATGACACCAGGAGAAAACAACACCCTGCCTGAGTGTCTCCTACCTGATCAAATCACGTGGCTTTATTTACCTTTTACAGCAAAGGAAGTTAACACAAGCCCTTTTCAATATTAAACCAATCAAAGCCCCAGGACCGGATGATATCCGAGCAATCGTCTACCAACATTGTTAGGGCTTCCTAGAAACTCCTATCACATTAATAGTCCTCTCATTTCTTCGGTTTGGTCACATTCTCAAAGAATCAAATAAGACTTTTCTAGTTCTTATCCCCAAAAAGCCAAAACCAAAAATGCCAACTGACTTCAGACCGATATCCCTGTACAACACGATCTAAAAATTTATCGCCAAAACTCTAGCCAACAGTATTGGATAACCGAAATGCTTTCGTCCATGGACGTCAAATTGCAGATAATATCCTAGTCGCCTAAGAAATCACAAACAAAATTTGGTCCACAAAAAAAGGGAAATCACTCTATGGTGTAGTAAAAATGGACATGAGTAAGACTTATGATCGAGTCCGCTGGGATTATCTAGAATATATTCTTTCTCATTCAAAATTTCCTAACTCTTTCATCCGGTTGATTATGACTTGTGTCACCAGTGTTTCCTACGAAATTCTCCTAAATGGATGCCCAACTGAACAATTCAATCCTAGCTGTGGGCTTCAACAAGGAGATCCCCTATCACCCTACTTATTCCTTCTTTGTGCCAAAATGCTATCTTCGTCCCTTAAACAAGTGCAGCACTTTGGCCATCTCCCTGGTATTACAGTTAGACGCAGATGCACACCATTAAATCATTTATTTTTTGCCGATGATATTATGATCTTTACCAAATTAGACCATTCGTCTTGTGACTTTTTACGGACCCTTCTACACCGCTACTGTGAGGCATCAGGACAACAGATTAACCATGACAAATCTTCCATTACACTTAGTCCTAATGCTACACAAGATCATGTAGACGAAGTAATGGAATGGTTGGGACTGAAAAGGACCGAAAATTTTGGGACATATCTTGATACTACGTTGGATATTATTTCTAACAAGAGAATCTTCTTCAGTGATCTTATTGAAAGGATAAAAGCTAGATGTGAGGGTTGGAAGGGGTGCCTCCTGAATAAAGCAGGACGAACAACCCTTATTAACTCGGTCCTATCATCCCTCCTTTCGTATCACATGCAGATATGCCTCTTTCCAAAATACGTCACCAAGAAAGTTAACTCGATCCTCTGTCACTTCCTTTGGTCAGGTCGAGAATTAAAAGGTGGAATACATTGGATAAATTGGCATGCCCTCTATGCACCCAAGCTTCAAGGAGGACTGGGATTCAAGGATACATAATTATTTAACAAAGCACTTCTGGCAAAAACTTGCTGGAGGGTACGGATGAACCCTTACTCTTTTCTCGCCACACAATTAGTGGATAAATATTACTCTACATCCAATTTCCTTCTTAGCCCAGAACAAGGTAACTTTTCTTGGGGGTGGCGAAGTATTATTGCGGGGAGGAAAATTCTCAAGGAAGGCTTACAATGGCAAGTAGGCACTGGGTCTCGAATATGTGTATGGCAGGACGATTGGATTCTTCATTTGAAGTTCAAGCCGCTTTTATCGGTACATCAATCACATCCCCCCCAATATGTTAGTGACCTCATCAGCAATGGTAGTTGGGACAATAAATCTCTGATTCAATGGTTTGACCATCTTATAGTAAAAAAAATCAAAGTCATACACCTATCCCTATTACCCAGTAAAAGATCAATTAGTCTGGAAACATCCTTCATCCAGCTTCTTCTCCGTTCCACTAGCATATGACAAGCATAGAAGAAATCAGCAGAGCTTAGGCCAGCCGTGCAAGTACCAACCTGCTTGGGGAATGACAGGTTTTGGAAGATAATGTAGTCGATGCCAGTACCATAAAAGATCAAATTCCTTCTTTGGCAGACCATTTGGGATAGACGACCTCTTTAATCTAAACTCCACCGGTTCCATATATCCTCAACTCCCTTGTGTTCGCTTTGCCTCTCAAAACCAGAGACTATTGATCACCTATTTATAAAGTGTCCTTTGGTGAAGCCAGTGTGGTTTGGAAGACCGGCTGGGTTTAAAACAGACAATCTTTCTTCTCCTTTTAAGGAATGACTGATTACTTGGTTATTAACAACCAAAAATAAAAGCAAGTATAGAAAACCCACTTTATCTATCCTAACCACTAACTTGGTGCATTTGGCTTCACCGAAACCATTGCATTTTTCGACTCAACGAGTTCAAACCTAGAATAGTAATAAGAGACATATTAGAACTGACAAAAATCTCAAAATTCCAAATGCCAAAACCACCAAAAAACCTATGTCTCTTACACCCAGTAGACACAATCACCTTATACTTTCCACCCAATCACCAATCCTTGTACTTGTCTCAACACACGACCTATCTCTATTTACATGGCAATCGCCTTTGACAAAGAATGGCTGAAAGTAGGGATTGGTCTCACTTGCTTTAATAACCAAAACTTAAGATGTGGATCAACAGCTTTCTCTTCTAGGGCTTCTGCTGGCTGTCAGCTCAAGTATGGGCCTCCTACTAGTGACTACTTATCAAAGGATTTCCTGTGATAACCATATCGCTCATATTATTCTCATGACTGACTCAAAATTTTTACGTTCTTATCTAACAAACTCTGAAGATGTCCAAAACATTATGGCGCCGATCTTGTATGATTTATGTCAGCTTCTTCACTATATGCATCACCTTAGTATTGCCAGAGCCAGTGGCTTGCAACTAAAGGAGGCCAGATCACTAGCAGCTTACGGCTATACCAGGATTGGGTGAACGAGTTTTGCTATAATTGATTATATCTTCTTTCATCTTGCTTTTGTATTATTGCAAGCACCATACTCTGCTTCTTTTATATGTCGTTATCTACATGACAAGCAGAGTCTTGAACTAATATGTATACCGAAAATGGCTAACTCTGTAACTGTTGTATCTTTCAATGCAATTCTCTTTTCTACCAATAAAAAATATACATTTCTTTAGGAATCTTTTTCATAACTCGATGGTTGTGTAATACTACCGTGCTTTCCTCCATAGCCAATCCAAGTTTGAAGAAACTTGATATAATCTTTGGTTAAGATGTTAATTATCGTGTTTTGATCTCGTGTATCTTAATCTGTTCATGGATGAAACACGCATAAAGCGCGTTCCTAGATATAGTCATACTTAATTACTGCCATATAAAATTACACTCTCAAATTTTTTGTGTACTTAATTGACGTTTACAGAATGGTAAATTTTCAAAATCGCTCAATGGAGTGAAGAGCAATGTTTCTAGAAAAAATTACTTTCACTGCACGGTAATATTAATTTCTGACACAAGTCAAAACGCAGCTCTAAAGTACAAAAACCGGCAGACAAACCCGCGAACCACCGTACCCGAAGATTCTCGCACCGGAAAAAGCAGACGTTTTGCCGTCTCATTGAAGGCAAGTATCCCCCTTCTATCCAGAAACTCCACTTTCCACAAACACCCTCACCCTCTTCCAGAAATTCCCATACACGACTAGGCAACCAGACAACAAATCCAAGGGCAAAATCGTCATCCCATCAACTCCAAACCCGGAACGACCTCGTTTAACTCCTTCACTGCCCGGCGCAGTGAAATCAAATTCCACTCTTGTAATCCCGCAAAGTTGACGTGGATCACGAGCTATGGAGTACATAAAGTTTCAATCTTCGTGATTGGATTAGTTGTTGTATATATTCAATTCTTGCGGCTATTTGAAAGCCGCTAAATCTGTCGTGGTGCTTTTATTGCAGAGCAGAGTATCTTGATCCGCATGGTTTAGGTAAAAGAGTAATACTCTGAGTTACGTTGAAACCCTAGGGTTTGGGATTCCGATCCGATTGAAATGGCAGATCAGGAGGAGGAGGATTTGCGAATGGCGCTGAAGATGAGCATGGGGCAGCAGCACGACCCGCCGGAGCCGAAGCGGAGCAAGTCGAGGGAGACTAACGCCGCTGCAGGCGGAACGGAGGAGTCTCCTGAGGCGAGGAACAGGCGGCTGCAGCGGGAGTTGATGGCGGCCGCGGCCGAGAAGCGGATGAGTTTGGCAGGAAGGAGCGCCATCGGCTTCGGCTCGGCTTCGGCTCCCCTTCCGGTCGTGGAGATTCCGGTGAGGGGTGAGAAGAGCGCCGAAAATTTAGGGGAGGAGTTGGCGGCGGAGGAGGCGGATAGGCTGTTTTCAATGGTGTTTGGCAGCGGAGTTACGAGGGATATACTTGCACAGTGGAGTAATCAGGGAATTAGGTATGTTTTATCATGTAATTGCAGAATTCTTTTTAATGTCATACGCAGTATAAGCTTTTTGTGTGTAATGTGGACTACTTAGTGCCTTAGTGGTATTGATAGTTACTTGTGTACTCTTGAGTTATAGAGACTATAAAAGTTTGAAACGAGCTTCAGTTTTAGGGGTTCTTAGCTGTTCTCACTAGGTTCAAAATCAGATGAAGACTTTATCATGTTGTCCTACATATGGGAAAAATCTGTTCCTTATGTAGTTCATGGCCTACTATTTTACAAGGTACTCCCAGCCTTCGGTAACGGCAGTACAGAGTTTAATCCAGTCAATCAGAACAGGCTGTGTTTGAAAGCTTTCGAATGCTATGTGCTTCTAGGTGTGCGTTTTTTAGGATTCTTAATGTGGTCTAAAACAAGTAGAAGTTCATATATGGCCTTGACAGTTGGAACTATTTAAACCTCCTAAAAAGTGATTATTCATCACTACGAACACAAGGCATATGCTTTCCAGTAGTGCAGCTCTAGACATCCTTGGGACTCATTAATAAAATGTTTTAAACGTCAGAACATATCGTATTGGAACTGATGTGGAATGGCCAAAATGCTGGGTCTTCACTTTTTTGTATGCTGAAATGTAAGGAGTTAATATTCATATCAGCATAATTATCTTGAGTCCATGTGCCGCTAAACTAGTCACTGCTACAATGTCTCATCCATCTTCTACTTATTGGCACGGTTACAATTGTTTTACAAAAGCATACATGTCATGTTGAAATAGGGAAAAGAAGATCAGTTTATCTTCAGTTAAAGACGCCAAATTCATCGTCTTCGGCCGTTGGCTGCTATTTGTGCTATAGCCAACTTTAATTCCATTTTGCAATATGTTCTTTATATGTAGATGGTACAACGCTTTTACTTATCTTATGGCCGATGTTTGTGAGGTTCTAACAATTATAGGTAGCCAGCTGAGTCCCTATCTGCTTTTCCACTAAAAACGAAAGAAGTTGGTGGGAAGCAACATGGCTTTCTTTGCTTCAGAGGCAGCAAACGAGGCCTATGTTACACTGATAAATGAAAGAAAACAAAAGAACTGGCCTATATTTGTTGCTGTTCTATGTAGAGGAGATTAAGTGTTTTTCGAGACTTACACTGCATTGTTAGTTGCCAGAGCTGGCTGGAATGTTTGCGCATTACATGGGTTTTCTCTAGTTTTTGCAATTTTCTAATCTCATCGACATACGTAGAAAGGAAAGGAGGGGGGGGGGGGGGGAGAAAATATTAATAGTGGGCTTGTTTTGAGGGGTGAAGGATTCTCTTGATGGTTTCTAACAAGCCTATATAATGTTATAGCTTTAGCCCATGTACGACAGATGACTTGTTGTAAGGTATTTTTTAATTTCATATCACATTCACCCAGTGTACCAATCGTCTGTTACGATGAGCTTGTAGCCTTTCTTCTTTCACGTACTTGTTTGAGCATTCATGCACCTACTCTCTGTGTGTGTGTGTGTGTGTGTGCATGTGAGTATGTGGATTCAATCAAACTTGTACTCTTATACGTAGACATGATGCCATACCATTTGTGGAAAATCTCTGCTTGTAGGTTTAGTCCTGATCAAGAAACATCTATGGGCTTAGTGCAGCATGAAGGTGGGCCATGTGGTGTTTTAGCAGCTATACAAGTAAATTTCCTGATTTCTACCTCCCCCGATTGACCCAATGCTCAATTAATTAAACTTTCTAATGTCTTTTGATATATGAGCTAACATCAGACACCGTATGTTTTGCAGAGGCTAATGTCTTTTGATATATGAGCTAATATCAAGTCACCTTATGTTCTGAAGAGGCTAACACGTTAATATGATTAATAAGAGTTTATAGGTTTGAATTGTTATTTGTAAAGAGTCGGTACAAGGTTTGGTAATTCAACCATGGGTTAGTATCAAAAGTAAAATTGATTCTCGAAAAATGGTGGATTTATATAAGTTCTGAATGTCATGTGACGTACATGCCTTAAAGAATGATACAAGAATTGGAGTTTCTCTGGTTGTGTAAATAAGTACCAGGATATAGGAAGCTTACTGTCGTAGTAGTGTGTAATGCCTCTTTAATCTTGTTATGGGAAGGTGGGTTTTTTTTTTGTGGGTGGGGTGGGGGGGGGGGGGGGGAGGAGGAGGGAACCTCTATAGGAATCCTTGGCATTTTGCCAATTCTTTAGCTTGTTCATGGTCCTGCAACTTTTATGACAACACTTTGTATCTTCAGTTTATGGGTGCCATTGATATTATATCCAACCGAGTTGCATAATGCTGTGTTGCAATTACAAGTAATGAATACTGCTTCCGCTGTAGTTAATGCCTCTATCATTCTGTTATATGCTATTTGGATATTGCTTGCAGGCATTTGTTCTTAAATACCTACTTTTTTTCCCGGATGAGTCAAATAAAGTGGCAGCAAACATACCAACAAATGCAGGCTCCAAAGTGAAATGTGTCCCACCAAATACTTTTGCAACACTTACTGAAAAGAGAAAATCAAGGTGACTATGTTTTATCTTGTAGCTGCTCATAATTTCCGTGCTGTTCTTTGTAAGAAAAGCCTTGTAGGGAGAGGTGGTCGGAATTTAAAAGAGGATTATGTCATACGGGGATCCTAATCTTAAGCAAATAAATCTTCAAGTCTAACAAGTCTAACACACATCACTAGCAACAGGACATGCTATCATCAAGTTCTTGAAGTCTCAGTAAGTAATTAACAAGAACCATACGCAATTTAGAGTACCTTCACTGTAAAATACACAGTCGAATACATAACCAGCAATCAGCTTCACAATATGTTACACAGATCTAATGCAAGCACCAGGAGTAGCATACCGCAAATTTTTATGATCAAAGTCATCTAAATTGAGTAAGAAAATACACTTTGGCTGTAATACATATTTCATAGTTAAAAAATCTCTATCCTCCTCTCTTCTCCCTAGTTCCTTGCAGATCTCATCATCGACCCTCCTCTCTCAAGTTCCTTGTACATCTTCATCATGACCCTTGAAGCTCGTCATCCTTGGGGGTTTTGCCCTCACTCTGAGGGAGGACACTCCCCTTCCCTTGGTAGATAGCTTTTCGTCTCTTGGTGGAGCTCTTCTATACACTCTCTGTATTCTTTAACCCAGTCGAGATCGATTATGGTGCACGGGTGCTGTAGGTATGCCGCAGTTGGTGTTGGGGATGTTTGGGTCATATGCGATGGGTTGGAAGAGGTGTCGATGTGTGGCGGTGTGGCCCAGTGATTCCTGCGACATGGATAGGTTTTGGGTGGTTGAGATTTGCTGGTGATCTTAGTGAGCGGATCCCGCGGTCTGTGCTGTGATTTTTAAGAGATGCGATGTTACTCACCCGTTCTGGCCAGTGCTGTTTGTGGTCATTGGTTTTTCCAATGTCAAAGGTTGAGGTGCTGCAGTGGCACACTACGAGAGAGGGGTGCAGGTCTTTGTGACGAGGGCACTTGGTTTTTGGCTTGGAGGTTGTTAGTGGGTCTGCTGCTGCTTCAGGTGGGGCACGCGTGACATTTTCTTTTTTTTTTTTTTTTGGGGGGGTGGGTGGGTGGGAGGGAAGATTTCTCTATCTTTTCTCTGTTTGGTCCCTTCTGTATATAGTGCATTAGGGTTCATTGAATTCGTGATGTGACCCGTCTGGCACTTTTTTAAACTACTATACCAAAATGAACTTAGTTGCACGACATGTTGATATAATGTTGCTAAGTCAGAATCATAAAGGATAATACCAGTTTGAGTCACAAACGATAAGGTGAAAACTGTATTTGGTTTGTATTGAAACAATAGAAAGTCATACAAAAGGGGGACTTCTCATAAAGATTAGTACTTGGATATTCTGCACTAATGCTCTATGCAAATTTCCTTGACTACATGGACTCTGATCGAATTTGGGGCTTGAACCTACGGGGTATTTTCTATCTTAGGGGTGTGGGTTGCAGCAGGGGTGGAGCCAGGATTTCACCCCAGGGGGTGCTAAAAATATATCAAATTAACCTAATTATCGCTTTGACTTAATTAACCTAATTATTTCAACCCACCATTCAACTAAATCACATAACCAATATCCCAATCCAATTGGGTCCCATCCTCCATCAACAATCTCAATTCTTAAATGCTCAATTAACAACTTAAAATCATCAATTAATAACCTAGAATCATCAATTAATAATCTAAATTCTCAATGCACAATTAACAACCAAAAATTATCAAACAAATAATCAATGCTCAAATGGGAAAAAAAATTGTTCGAAATGCACACTGACCTCAGATTTAGAACGGCATCGTTGTCTCTGACGGTGGGTTCGTCGCCGGTGGAGTGAAGATTGAAGAAGATCGTTCGTCCGCTTCGTCGCCGGTTGAGGTGAGGTTGTCAGTGAGTCGTCACTTAGTCGCCGCGACGCCGCCAGCTCGTAGATCTAGGACCACCGCCCTCCCCTGGTGTGCAATCAGCACGCCGTCCACGTCCTTGTAGTCTCCAATGCTGCTCCCAATAGATCACCATATTCCCATTATTTGCACTGATACTATTGTCATTGTTAAACTTGCCCCGAGCCTGTGGTTGTGGAACTTGTACTCTGGTGAGATGAAGGACACTCTGGTGAGATGAGAGTCCTTTATGTAGATGAGAAGGCCACTCTTTTGGCTGAAGTAGCCGTACAGTACGTGCCTAAGTACTTCAGCGGGTCCCTCGTTCCTTTCCATCACCGCCGCCCTGTCTGCCGCCACTTTCAACACGAAGTAGTCCTCGTCCCCCATCTGTTTCTCCCCTAAGCATTGTGCTTTCTCAAACAACCTGGCCGTGCTCTTCGGGTCGAGCCCCTGCAATTGATTAGTACAAATTTATACGATTATTAATCCCAGAACCTTTAGTGATGAGTATCAGTGCAAAAACTAGTTCATTTCATGGTTACACATAAAGCTTGCATGCCGAGCTTGGCCGCCGGTGGAGTGAAGACTGAAGAAGATAGTTCATCCACTTCGTCGCCGGTTGAGGTGAGGTCGTCAGTGAGTCGTCACTTCGTCGCCGCGACGCCACCGGCTCGTAGATCTAGGCTAGATCTGTAGACAGCCCAGATCCAGATCTGTAGAAGATCGTTCGTGGGCTCGTGTCGTACTGGCCGCCATTTGCCGAAGTGAGGCGCCCGTGGCCGTGAAACGGTGAGAGCCGAGAGGTCGTGAAACTGAGAGGAGAAGATATATATATATATATATATATATATATATATATATATATATATATATATATAGAGAGAGAGAGAGAGAGAGAGAGAGAGAGTCTGCTACTGGAATATTTTTTTTCAAAATTTGAGGGGGTACATTAGCCCCCCCCTCGTACAAGCGTAGCTCCGCCCCTGGGTTGCGGGGTTATAAGACTGAACTCAGTCCTGACTTTTTTGGGACATCACATACCTTTTTTTTTTCTTGCGAAGTATGAATACTTTGAACCAATTAGAAATTCTGCCTGCTCAAATATTTTTTTTTTGGGCAACTGCTACTATTTCTTCTCTGAGACTTTCACATAGTTGTCAGTTTGAGTTTGAGATTGAAACCCAGAAGTAGAGATATAGGCAAAGGTTGCAGCGGAAGGGAGAGACGGTTCAATTCCCGATCTGAGAACCAGGTAACCTAGCATCCTCACCCGGTTAGCACAAATGTCCAAGAAGAATAGGGCCAAGGATAAGAGTCGGAGGCCACAAGTTCGTCAGTGAGGGATTCTTCAGAAGCCGATGGGGAAGACAATTGAAAGTCTAGTGTAGGAACTCTTTCTTGAAAATAACAAGAATGAAGAAGCAGAATGACAATAACCACCAAAGGTGGTGGGTGGGCTTGGAAGGCTTTTCAAAAGTATTAAGCTTAAAAGAAAGAAGCATCTATCCCAGTCACAGTATCAGCTAAATAGAGATAGGTGGAAATGTATGAAGGAAAAAAAACCTGTTTCATCCGCTGAAACAAAAGAAAGGTAATCTGCCGATCCAAGTCCGTGGGTAGGTTGATGGTGATGGATTAAGGAAGGAAGGGGACTAAGCTCAAGTCAGGTATAAGAATAGCGAACAAGATGCGTTGAATGTTGGCGGCGGGTAGGAAAGGATAAGCAGGGAAGGTGCCAGCAGAAGATGACTTCTGTTTGTTGGTTTCTCTGAGACTGGGATTTGGATTTTGGACCACTTATACGGTTTGACAAAATGCTGGCCTATTTTTTGTCGTCAATCATCTTCCCTAGTTTGGTTTACAATTAGCATTTAGCAGGTATTCTAGTGACTGAAATATTTAACAATTGCATTTTAAACCATAATGTAAAGTCTTGTATGTTCTATGACTTCTTATTTGCCTTATTCCATCTCCAGAAATCATATAGCATTGCACGTTAATATGCCATTATTGTTGAGTTCCTTCAGATTTTGAAATTTAAGAATCTTAAATTTTTAAACAGCTTTTGTTTCAACTTCCATTGAGGTTTCTTCGGCTTATAGAGGAAATATTCGTAGGATTATCTGATTCTCTACAAATTAATGCCTTTTAATATAGTACTTCAGTGAGGTAAAAAATTATTTAACTTGCAACCACATGAATATGTTTTATCCTACAGTAACTCTACCAGTAGTTTTAGCTTTAGAAGTCTTGCAACATTGCTTGACCTCGAAGATTAAGTTTTGTTCTTTGAGTGACGCAGAAATTTGTTCTGCAAGAATCAGTTCGAAAGTAGTTATATTACTTTGGCTTATTGCACAAACCTTTAGTGAAATGTTTTTTATTCTTCTGACACTTGAGAAAAATCATCTTTTTCTCCAGAGCCTTGGTCAGAAGTATGGGTGAGATTTTGTTTCTATGTGGAAGTAATAAAAGGGCTGTGATTGCATCTCTTAGTATTCTTGACTCTGGAATTGAAGGGTCTGCTGAAAGTTCGAAAGACAAGGTGAGCTGGATGGTTGAAATTTGGGGCACAAGGGGAATGGCCATAGTTGCAATACGTTGCTATGCTTGCTCTTAAGCATTATGAATTTTTTTTTTTGATGATGTTTCTATCTGCTGTTTCACAGATCATTGCAGAAGCACTTGACGGTCTTTCAATTGAATCAGGTTGTGACTTGCAGAAATTTCTGAGAGTCAATACATACACAACCATGTCAAGTGTAATTCAAAAGATTGAAACGACGATTCCTGTTTTTCGAAGCCGTATGGGCGCAATGTTATTCCTAATATCAGCTTTGCTTTCTCGAGGACTGGTATGTTGGGTAGTGGAAGAGGCATTTCTGTTATAGATTCATCCATTCTCTCTATCTTTTCTCTTTGTGCTCTTTTTCATTTTTAGTTGTAGAAAAGTTAATAAAATCATTTATTTATTGTCTTTAATTCATTAACTGCGTAGTAGTTTGGACCAACTTGGATATACATGATGTGATACTGATGCTGCCCATATCAGAATGCTTGTTGCTAGGGAGTGTAAAATGTAACAGTTGTATAAAGAGAACGAATAAAAGAAAAGAGAATAGTATTTCCATCTTCTCCACCACCACCACCACCACCACATCACATCCTCCTCCATCTCTGCTTGAATTCCCTCCACCAAATCGTCCATATTCAGTTATATATATATATATAGCTGATCCGTTGATAGCGCTAGCAAAATAGGATAAGTTCCAAACGCGATCTGGCCGTCCACGGGCGATCTGTGGACGGTCTAGATCTTTTTTTCTTATGTTTCCTTAACTCCGTCCGCTATATTATGTAGCGAACAATTTTTTGACAAAAATACTCTCTAGTTTGAGGCAGTGCTCATCCGCTACATTATGTAGCGGACAATTTTTTGACAAAAATACTCTCTAGTTTGAGGCAGTGCTCATCCGCTACATAATGTAGCGGACTATTGAAGCACTACTTTTCAGACTTTTTTTTTTCTTTTTCTCAGTCCTTTTTTTCTTTAATGTTCTGACACTCTCTCTCCCCCATCAATTTTCTGACTATCTCTCTGTCTCTCCCCTTTCTCTTCCTCTCTCCTTTCTCTCACGGTTAATGGGTATAGGGTGAAGGTAGAAGTGGCGCAGCTCCTTAGATCCATCTTGCCGGAGCTGCAATCACCAGTGACGCAGGTGAAGTTTCTTGTGGTGGAGTTCACGGCGCAGAGGGTGCGGCCCTAGAACCGGCCGCCCCACGAGGGTGGTGCCGTGATGGTTCTTGACTCTCCCTTTTGGAGCTCAAAACCAGTGGTGGGTGGTGCCGTGATGGTTCTTTACTGTGTGTCTGTTGCAAGTTGCCTTTTTGATGACAAATATGATCCGTTTCACTTGAATATCAAGTATCCATCCACATAGTAAAGTAAGGTTCAATCACCAAAATTATATAGCCTATCCTTTTTGCATATGTGTATAAGGAAAAAAATGAGTGTAAAGTTTAGCAATGAGCATCCACTGGGTAAGGTATCTCAAAGAAAGGTAAGCTTAGAGAGTGAAACTCATTGTTGGAGACTATTTATATATTGGCTTGGAAGAAGAAGGAACAAAAACCAGGATCACAAAGCTTTGGCAGACACCGTGAATTTCAGAGGTTTCTAGCTTGCAGTTTGTCCAATATCTTTCTCGTCTTTGCCACCTTTAATTGCTGCATTCCATCTTTCTTCCGAGAGAGAGAGAGGAGAGAGAGAAAGAGAAAGGAGAGAGAGAGTCAGAAAATTGATGGGAGAGAGAGAGAGTGTGTTAGAACATTAAAGAAAGAAGAAAGAAAGGACAGAGAAAGAGAAAAAAAGTCAGAAAAGAGTGCCTCAGTAGACCGCTACATTATGTAGCGGATGATGACTGTCTCAGGGTATTTTTGTCAAAAAATTGTCGGCTACATAATGTAGCGGACGGACTTAAAAAATTGCAAAAAAAAAAAAAAGATCTGGACCGTCCACAGATCGCCTGTGGACTGCCAGATCGCGTTTGTAACTTATCCTATTTTGCTAGTGCAATCAACGGATCAGCTCCCATATATATATATATATATATATAGAGAGAGAGAGAGAGAGAGAGAGAACCACTGCTAAAATCAGACCAAATCTCAAAATGAAAACACGAAAAACAGGGAAATTTGCTGGGTGATTTCCTGGGCAAAAAACATCAATCATGATATCTCTTCTCTTCAAATATGCTGGGTAATTTAATGGGTTTTGGATCTGAAGATAAAACAGGTTTGTAGAAAGTTTTAGATCTGATGAGGATTCGGAAAATTGAGAAAGGTTGGGGTGCATATATGGGTGATGGTGGAGGGATGCCATTATGGGGGTGGGATGTTGCTGTTGGGGTGAGATTTATAGTGGCAGGTATGGTGGTGCTGGTGGTTGTAAGGCTTGGTAACAACTTCAACGGCTATATTGCAACGGTGGTTGTGGTGTTCTGGCATGATAATCATGGTGATTATGATGATTTTTTTTTTTTTTGGGGGGGGGGGGGGTAAAATGGATTTCGAGCATAGTGGAAATGTTGAATGGCTGTCAATCAGTCGGCGTGCATGCCGTTGTCATTGGGTCTTGAGCATTGGTTATAGTTGAGGAGGCAGTGGTTTGACCATGGAGGTCGGTGGTGGCTTTTATACGACTGGTTATTGAGATTTTTATGCAAATGTCAGATTTGCCCCTAGAATCATATCTGTGAGATTTGTCTGATGTTGGTCTAAATTGAGATGATAAAATAGTTTGAAATGCTGATTTGGTACGTTTAAAACATGAGATGAGATACTCGAGCTGGATTTTATGTATGCTTTAGGTTATAGCTTTGGGATTAGCCCTAATAATATTTGGGGTTGTGAAATCAAGGTTCATCTGCTCCATACGTAACGGCCATCTGTACGAGTGTACGTATATAGAGCTTTCTGAGCTTCCACAGATCTTAGGACAGCTTTATAAAGGCCTGGGGTAGGTATCAGCCTAAACATATGCTTATTTAAGGATTGCCCAGGTTATGCTAACTCACTGTGTTTACATGGACACTTCTTTTCTCTGCGTTTTTGCTTTTTTTCTTTTTTTATTTGTGGGTAGGTGGGGCCATGGGGGGAGGGGGAGTCAGGTCAAATTTATTTATTGAGTAACTAGGCACAGCCTGCCATTTCGAGAACGGCACCTCAAGGACACTTGGCTTAGCCACCAAACCATTTATCTCTGGAGAGTAGAATGTGCTTTGGCCCATATGGCAGACAATGACTGCAGCAACCAAGGCAAGCATGAACTGAGGAGATGTCCCTTGGATTAGAGGTATGTGATGGTTGCAGGAGGTAAATTATGAGATTACTCATACAACGAGGAGAATGTATAGCCTGCCGGCCCTGCCCCTTGTTGGTGGTGCCTAATCACCTGTTGCCTCTGGCTTCCATGTATAGTTTGGTGCTGTGAAAGAAATAAATGTGTATGTGCTCGCCCAAAACCTCGATTCCTGCAGAGTATGATTGGAATGTTTCGTTCAGTTTGGACTGTTGTTTTACTAGATCTTTTCTTGTCCAGAATTTAGGGGAAGTCTATTTCCACACCTCAAATGCACATGAATATTTGTCGCTATAAATATAATATCTCGTCACTAATGCACTTTTTAGCAACAGTTGAGGTGTGGATATGCATTTGAGGGTGTCGAAATAGACACTCCCACAATTTATATTAGTTTTGAAGGGAAGTGGTGGTTATTTTACATATTTCCGTAGAGGTTGAAGCTGATTTTGGAATATCATATCTGCACTGAATGCAACAATAGGTTGTTTAAAGAATTTCACGACACATATTGGAAAAGTTGGCACTTGGACATGCTAGATGTTTTCTAAGCATCTGATGGAACTGATGCACCTTTTCTAAGGTTTAAGGCATTATAAGCACGGTGTCTGCACATATGCTTATCTCGAACTCTGTTTCCAAAAAT
Source organism: Escallonia herrerae (assembly GCA_033070095.1). Taxonomy (NCBI): domain Eukaryota; kingdom Viridiplantae; phylum Streptophyta; class Magnoliopsida; order Escalloniales; family Escalloniaceae; genus Escallonia; species Escallonia herrerae. The sequence goes on along the minus strand of JAVXUP010000001.1, from coordinate 1,502,029 downwards.
TCATACACTTAACAGAGTATTTAGGCAATTTCGGGGGAATTTGCTGCTTATGTTGCTAAAATGCACTTTTTTTTTTCTTTTTCTTCCTGTTCCTTTTCAGGACACTGTTCAAGCTGATAGGGATGACCCCAGTCAATCTTTAGTCACTGCTCCATTTGGGCATGCCTCACAGGTCACAAAATATCAATTAAACACCTAAATTCAGATGCTTTTACTAATGAGCCTGGTTTATGATTTACCTGGGCTAATTATACAAGATAGTGCTGCAACTTTTGTTGTTACGAAACAGGAAATTGTGAACCTATTGCTTTCTGGTGAGGCTGTTGCTAACGTGTTTGACGGGAAGATGGATTTAGGTGGCGGCATGTTTGTGAAAGGCATTTCCACGACTGTGGAAGTTGGATTTCTCACTTTATTAGAGTCCCTCAATTACTGTAAGGTTGGCCCGAACCTAAAATGCCCAAAGTGGCCAATATGGGTTGTTGGAAGTGAGTCTCATTACACAGTAGTATTTGCTCTTAATACCACAGTACAAGACGAGAATGAACTTGAAGGAAGAGAAACACAGATTAGGAGAGCTTTTGATGCACAAGATCAGAGTGGAGGTGGTGGCTTCATTAGTGTGGAAGGCTTCCATGAAGTCCTCAGGGAAACGAGTATTAGCCTTCCGTCAGAGAAGCTGGACCACCTTTGTGGTGTAGGCTTTATTGTATGGAGTGAATTCTGGCAGGTTCTTTTGGATCTGGACAAAAATTTGGGAGGCCTAAAGGATTCAACTGGATTGATGGGAAAGAAGGTCTTTGATCTTTACCACTTCAATGGGATAGCAAAATCAGTCTTAAATGGAAGCCAAGCATCCTCAGGAGGTGAGACTCCAGTACAAAGACCAAGACTCACAAAATTGAGGGTTTCAGTTCCCCCGAGATGGACTCCTGAGGAATTCATGTCGAGTGTGCCCTCTGGTTCAGGCGCAAATGATTCTAATAAAAATGATGCCATTGTCGAAGTGTCTAAACCTGAACCCGTTCAACATGCACCTCTGGTTGACTGCATTAAAACGCGCTGGCCCCGAGCTGTCTGCAACTGGGAAGGGGATTCTCCGAGTATAGTCTAATTGGCCTGCAAAATTTTATCTGGTGTCAGTTGATCATTGATATACCTGTATTTCTGGAACCATGGAGATGACAAAAGTCGAATCAAATGCATCTGAAGTGCTGTGGGACACAAAGAAGACGATTGACTGGCTGCATTTTCGAGTCAGAGATCTAGGCAAAGGCAATTCTCAACTGTGTAGCAATGTAATTGTCAAGTGAAGTTTCATTCTCAGTTCTTGCTGGGAGCGAAAGATGGGGTCCTGTGGTATTTGTTGTCATTCTAAGATATTTAATATTATGATTTTTTTTTACATCTGCCATTGATTAGAACATTTTTCCAGTCTCAGGTTGGTCATTAATAAACACCAAGCGGGTGTCTTGTTGTTTTACCCCACTAACTATAGAGCCCTCTTTTTCCCTTCTGTCTTTTTCTTTTTTGCGTTAGGCATGTTTTCAGGTTTTGTTGAAGACCTCAAGCCGCGGTAAAAGTTCAAATCTGTACAAGCAGCTAATTGTTGTAACAGTGAGCTTATTCCACCCTAGTTCTTTTATTTTTGGTAATAAGGAGAATTGTATTGATAAAAGAAGTCAGCCTTTACGGCTATTACAGAGGATTCATGACGTCCGCCGTCATGCAAGCAAGAAGCAATACATGATAAGAAAAAGACAAGCAAAAGTACATAATAGAGAAATACAGTGGCATCAAAATTAGAGAAGTTCTTGCCCAAAAGCAAAATATAAAGAGCGAGAGATCTCATCGCAGCAAAGCGTCATTGACCCAGCCTTGATAGACATCAATCCGGGCATGACATTCGAAAGTAGCTAAAGATTTGGCCTCTTTAAGTTGCAAGATTATAGACCTGTCAATACTGCAACGGTGAAGATCATCGATCATATGACAGGTGTCATAAAAGATTGGTGCCACTTGATCCGGGATAATATCACTATCTGTCAACTGAGAGAGGAGAGTGTTTTGGTTAGAACGAATAATGATATGAAAAAAATTCTGTTTTGTAGCCCATTGCACAACAGTTTAAACTCCTTTTGCTAAAGCAGTCCTGTTATACGAAGCAACAGTGGTAATGGCTGCAGAACCACAACGATTTTGGTGTTGGTTTATGCATGAAATATACGACCAACCAACTTGACCTTCTAGGAGGGCCCCAAAGCCTTGGATCGGGCCCTCCTATACTCTTATTTTAGCGGATTTCATTGCACCTACGGCCCAACCAGTTGGGAGAGAATCAATAGATTTAGTTGGGTTGCTCCCGGGACTATAGAGTAGTATGGTTCCGAAGGATGAACTGGATATGAACAGTTCAAAGCCAAGTGGAGCATGCATGAAGGATTCAGATGACCTTCTAGGAGGGGGCCCAAAGCCTTTTTTCATAAAACAAACGAGAACTGGTCTGTTAGGACGCTTACCTAGCCAACGGTTAGATCTGGCTCTACCCAAACTCTTCTGGTTCACTATAACATTTCCCACTTGTCCGACTGTTGCTGAGCAGTTTTTTGATATCAAACGGACCTCCCCAAAAGGTAATTTTAATGTGGCCGATTTCCCTTCTTTTGCAATCAGTTTGAGTTAACTGTGAAATGAAGTTCACCATTTAGATAATATATCCAAATCTATTACTCCAACTCTGAGATTCTTGGGGTTGAAACAAATATCAATAAACAGATGGATAGGGGTTTTTTTGGGGCAGGTGCAAGATTGTGTGGATTGGTGGATAGTGAAAGGGAGAATATTTGATGTAAATTTGACCTGTTGTGAAAACAGGTTTGGTTTTTTTTTCTTTTTCCAAAGGCCATTTTAACATTGCAGTTTAGAGTATGAATATGATTGATAATAGAGTTAGGTATAAACAGAGATTGTCGGAATATAAGACGGTTTCTGTGGGTCCATATACCCGATGAAATAAGGTTGGGTTAAGATATGAGCTTTTGTGGTACGGTGATTCAAGCCATGCAATAAGCCATTCACGAAAAAGGCAGGCAATGGTATCAATTTTCAGTCCTGCTGGACCCCCAAACCATATTTGTCGCATTGCCGGGCAAGATAAGAAAAGATGGTCCAAAGTCTCCGATGCATTGAGACAGAGAGGGTAGTTGTCAGTTTGTGTGATGTTGAAACATCGCAATTTGTCATGCATAGGAAGCCTGTCCCATAAGATTTGCCAGATGAGGAACTTCATTTTATGTGGAACAGGAAGAGACCATACTGACTTCCAATATTTATTTTCAGGAGTGGGAAGTGTTGTAAGAGACCCTCTGCTGATTAATTTTCTTGTTTGCTGCTTGTTCACACCCTATTCTGTTCGCACCCCAGGGCCCACTAGGGGACACACTTTGTGCGACACATCACCCAGTCAACGGTCAATTATTCAACGCCATCACCCGGTCAAAGTGAATCTTCTTTCGAGCATTCACATGCATCACCAACGCAGCGACGTGAACACTGTCACACGCTTGGAAAAAGGGCTCATCCCCTGAAAGGGGTCGGCCACCCTCTTTTAAAGGGGGTCGGCCACCCCTTCTTAAAGGGGGTCGACCACCCATTCTTGTAGCGGGTCGGCCACCCCTTCTTGAAGGGGGTCGGCAACCCCTTCTTAAGGGGGTTGGCCACCCTCTTTCAAAGGGGGCTGGCCACCCATTCTTGTAGGGGGTCGGCCACTCCTTCTTGAAGGGGGGTCGGCCACCCTTTCTTAAGGAGGGTCGGCCACCCTCTTTCATAGGGGGTCGTCCACCTCCTCTTACAAGGGGTCAACCACCCTTTGTCTGGTAGGGGTCACTCTTAAGCCCCGTCATCACTCATCGCACTCTATACAATGCTCGCTCAACACCAATGGTCGCATGACGCTCGTCACCGATCGTGAACAGTCGTCATGAAGACCGCATACTATCATCTATATATTCTCTGCGACACGCATCGCCTCGCCCCTGCGCCACAATCATGTTACATGCTTACGGGATGTGCTCACAACCTTAAAGCCATCACCGTCATAATCACGGGGGGCTCTGGCACGAGGACCCTTCACAGTGGGATGGACTCACAACCATAAGGCCATCGTAGGCATAATCACATGACGGGCTTCGGTCCTCGCAGCGGGATGGGCTCACAACCCTAAAGCCATTGCCGGCACAATCACCCAACGGGCTCCGGCCCTCGCAGTGGGATGGGCTCACAACCCTAAAGCCATCGCCAGCATAACCTTAAAGCCATCAACATCACACTCAAGAGGGGGGCTCCGACACGAAGACTTCCCCACAACAGACTCTAAGCACTGAGTGGTGACCATGCCCACTCATGTTGCTGTTGATCGTCGACACCACCAGGGCAATGACCCCCGGGTCATTCAAGGACGAGAGCAGGTCCTTGGAGGGCATCGCACCTAATCTGCCTGGCAGTTGGCTACAGGGGCAACCCTCACTGCTATCAGGTTCTCTGCGCGTCTCTTGACGCACCTTGTAAGATTCGGTAAGGGCTTGGCCTGGTGGCTGGGGCAACGGGCTATTCTGACCATGCTACCGGGGTATGATCAGTCTCCTCAGATAGGCAGAGAGATGCTGCAAGGGTAGGGCATCACGAACTTGGGGACTGGCAGTCCAATGGAGAATCAGTACTTTGGACCCTCTGGTGACGTGTCGCTCCCAGGGGACGACACGTGTTAGCTGATGACACATTCATATTTTTGCCTATAAATAGTGGACTTCGGAGCTTATTCAAGCATCTTTTCTCTCATTTGGCATTTTCACTTTCTCTTTCTAAAAAGCCATTCTCTCTGGAATTCTAGTGAGAGAAACACATTGGACTCCTGACATCGAACCTTTGACGCTGCACCCTGGACTCGAACTGTCGACCGCCGGCCCTGTTCGTCGTCGCCTTGCCTGCGCGATACTGCCAGCCCTCGCGACCTGTCTGGAGAGCCTTGATCTCAGCCCTTACTCCATCCTTGCTGCCTCCCACTTTGCCTACCTGGAAGCTGACTTAGACTGCATCCTTTGTGGCACCTCCATGTGGCAACGAACCCCATTCTTTGGCAACATTACTGATGTTCTTAGAGATAAGCTGTTCGTACAGAGAAGATCCCAGAAGGGGTGAATTTTCATACCTGTTGGTCTTGGATACCTTGTGGGGAGATGTGGATAGCACAGATCTGTTGTACTATAGAGACGGGGAACAATTGATTGAGAAGGGGTACAATCCAGCAGCCTTGATTTATTAAGTTGCTGACACGTAAGTCAGTTAGAGAAGAAATAAGAGAGATTGGCATGGGAGTAAAGTCACAGTTTGGGATCCAGCAGTCTTTGAAGATGGATATATGAGATCCTATCCCAACTTGCCAGCGAAGGCCACTTTTGAGGATTTTGTGCCCGGCAATCAAGCTTTTCCAGCCCCAAGAAAAGTGCCCTTTGTCCGGAGTAGAGAGGAAGACCAAGCGGATACAATATTTACCAAGCAAAATTTGAGCCATCAAACTGTTTGGTTCAGACCAAATGCGCCAGCTTGTTTTCGGCAAGAGGGCTAGTTCCCAAAATCCTGTGACGAACCGAGGCCCAGGCAATCGGCAATATGATCTGATTCGTCTAAGGTACCGTTAGGGCTAAGGGTGATGGATGACTTGTGGTGGTTAATTTGTTGTCCAGATTCATCACAATAACAGTTAATGAAGAAGTTGAGGTGATGACAAGAATCATTGGTAAATTTGGTAAAGAGCAAGGCGTCATCTGCAAAGAAGAGATGGTTGATTGGAGGACTTCGTAACCCAACTTTAATCCCCGGTATACGACCCGTCATTTGCTCTTTTCTTAAGGATGCAGAAAGGACTTTCGCGCAGAGAATAAACAAGTATGGGGAAAGAGGTCCCCTTGTCTGAGTCCGCACATGGGTTTGAATCTAGATGTTGGCGATCCGTTAAGTAAGATTTCATAGGAAACAGTGGTGATGCATTCCATGATCAAAAGAATGATATGAGTGGGAAAGTTGTTTGCTTTCAAGACTACTTCCAGGAATTTCCAGTTCATTCTGTCAAATGCTTTGCTCATGCCCATTTTGTCAAATGCTTTGCTCATGTCCATTCTGATAGCACCCGTGATTTGCTTGTTACCTTTGGAAGATCGAATTTTGTTTGTAATTTCTTGAGCTATGATGATGTTGTCACAAATCTATCGACCTCCCACAAAAGCATTTTGCTGATCAGATATTATGCGAGGGAGAAAAGGCTTGATGCGATTCGCAATGGTTCTGAAGATGATTTTGTAAATGGTGTTGCAAAGAGAGATAGGTCGGAAGTCAGAGGGAGTTTTTGGAGAGGAGCATTTAGGGATTAGAACTAGAAAGGATTTACTCGTCTTTGAAAGAATGTGACCAGATCAAAGGAAAGATAGAACTGCAGCGGTAATCAGTGTTTTCGGAAAGTCCCAACACTGATGATAGACAGTTCCCGGAATGTCATCCGGTCCAAGGGATTTAATAGGACTAATCTCAAAAAGAACCTTTTTTTTTTACCTCATTTGCAGTGAAGGGCGTCCTAGCCAGGTTGTCTGATGAGGGAGTAGAGAGGCTGAAAGATCTTTTATGCTTTGAAAAACTAGTGAGTGCGAGTGAGGCGTAGGACAGAACACCTTTGTAAAGTGAGATAGCAGGCAAGAGGAGATGGTCTCATGACTTTGAAAGGTATTCCCTAAGCCATCCGCGAGAAAGGAAATTTTGCTATGGTTTCTTCGAATGATAGTGGAGGTGTGGAAAAAGCTATCGTTTCTATCCCCTAGCTGGAGCCATTTAATTGTTGATTTCTAAGCCCAGAAGGTTTCCTCACAGTTTAACAACCAATCAAGCTTCTCTCGCGTCTGCTTTTCCAAGAATTGAGCGTTCGGATTTGGCAATTGGCATTGAAAGTGAGATAATTGCTTTTTTGAGTCTTCGATTTGAGCGCTAAGATTCCCAAATATTTGTTTATTCAAAATTCTGAGTCTCTTCATCATATGTCTTCCCCAGAATGCAACTTTAAAGAGGGGGGAACCTTGAAATTCCTCATTCTAGGTGTCTTTGATGATTTGTTTACATTGAGGGTGTTTGAGCCACATAGCTTCGAATCGATGAGGCCGGATAAGAAATTGTTGAGAGGGAGACAGGTCAAGCATGATTGGAGCGTGGTCAGATGATTGAATCCCTAGATTTGTGAGTTGAGCATTTGGAAAGAGAGACAACCAACTAACTTGGGCAACATACCTATCAAGTCTTTCATATGTACAGAGGTGACCGGATCTATTGTTGGTCCAAGTGAAAGGCGGGCCCACCTAATGAATATTCATTAAGCAGTTCTTATTGAGAAAATATTGAAGATAAAGGTTACCCGGGATATAGGAAAGAATTGGCCAATTTTGTCGGCGCCAAATAAGACTTGATTAAAATCCCCCCAAAGCATTAAAGGTAAGTATACTGAAGAGAGAATACTTGTGAGGCGTGCCCACGAGGGTTGTCGCTTGGCTAAATTGGGATGCCCATAAATAAAGCCGCAGAACCAAAATGTTGTCTTAAGAGCATTGAAACTTGATGAGAATGAGATTTTTATCTTGATAGACGATAGTACCATCTAAATCATCGGTCCATCCCACCCATAGACCACCTTTGGTACCAAGAACCCCTGTCGAGTCAACTCCCGTCGAGGAGGTAAATCCCAGTTTTTGAACTTGGCTGAGACAAAACTGAACTGATTTTTTCGTTTCTTGAAGAAAAATACATGCAGATTATGTGCACGGGCCAATTTGAGAGCTGCTCGGACTTTGCGGGCTTGACCGAGCCCGCGACAGTTCCAGCTGAAGATCTTCATGGACGGGGAAGGGGTTGCAACGGGGCGGGGTTCCAACGGGGCAACACCCGAAACCCACAAGAAATGAGCTTTGAAAGAGGAACAAGGGAGAAAAAATGGGTTATCTCTGATCCCTAGGCTTCGTTTTTGAGATGATTCACTTTGTATGAGTCTAGGATATTGTAACAAATCAAAGAGCTCACGCTCTATAGAGTAGGGTTTTGAGTTGAGAGAATTTTGAATGAGGCATGCTCTCCTTTTTTTCAGTGTTGTAAGGTAAGGAGTATTGAGAGATTTTCGTTCATATATACATGCAGGGTCAGGAGATGAGGGTGTTAGGTAAGGAGTTTTGAGAGATGAGGGTGTTAGGCAAGAGTAAGACCAATTTTATAAGCAAGTACACCAAATGATATATCACATATTTTATCAAGTCAACTAACTTCATAGAAAGTTCACCAATTCCCTTTACATCATAAAGCTCTTCACATGACCGCACATCGATAATATCAGTCTCAAGCTGAATTCCAAGTATCATAAGCTCTATTGGAGAAAAGTCATATGGATAAAACTGTGCAAGGCGTATCAATTTTTGCTTATTAAAAGCAGAAAAATCATCACTTGGATCGAGGCGTGCCATACAAATAAGCAACTCTGTAATTACCTCATTGAAACGATTATTCAATTCACTGATTTGCAAATCAACAACTCTAAAAATGAATCAACACTATAGTGATAAAGATTTGTACCTTCTTCAGCATTACGTTTTCGCCTCCCCTGGGTTACAAACCTCGAACTCATGTTCAATACTTCAATTTCATGTTTTACACAAAATTGTGAAACCTCTTCCAACAAACCTACCCACCCATCATCTCTCAAAGCTATGCAATTGTTGCTTTGTTATTCTTGCCAAATTCATTGCATTCACAATGATTTGATCTTTCTTTTGCAATGTTTGTGAAAGTTTGTTCGTTATCCCCAAAATGATTTTGATGAAATGCCTGTTAAAGGCAAAATCATAAGTTGGCACCGTCTTCAAAAGGCACAATACTTTACCTCTCTGATCGTAATCTGTAGCATCGTCAGCAACCTTATTAAGCACATCTATTAGTGAAGCAAACATAAGAATCAAATTCAATAATGCACCATAATGTGATCCCCAACAGGTCTCTCCTGCTCTTGTGATGCCATGTTCCTGATTTTAACCCCGACCACTAGCAATATCACCATTTGCAAGAGCATGAACAAGATGAATGGCTTCACTTTCTCGAAGAGCATCTCTTTGTTTGCATGAGACTCCAACGGTGTTTACTACCTTAGTAACCAAATTAAAGAGTAACGAAATTTGATTGTGTTTCTTTGCAACGGCTACAAGAGTTAGCTGAAGTTGATGAGCAAAACAATGAATATAATAAGCAGTTTTATTCTCCCTTTGAATTAATGTTTTAAGACCATTGAATTCACCTTGCATATTACTTACTCCGTCATAGCCTTGTTCACGAACTCTTGAAATACTCAATTCATGCATTGAAAACAAACCATCAATTGCGTTTTTCAGTAATAAGGCAGCGGTACTTTGAACATGGACAATACCAATAAAACGTTCAATGACACGTCCTCTTTGTCCACATATCTCAAAACAACTCCCATTTGCTCTTTGACTGAGACTCAATAATTCAGTTTTAATGTCTCCAATAATTGCATCTCTTATTTCTACAGTAATGGCACTAACAATTTCTTTCTGAACTTTTGGTGATGTCAATTTGAGATTCTGAGGTGCATTTGACAGCAAGATTCTGAGGTTCATTTGACAGCGTGACTTTTTTCACACACTCATTGTGATCTGAAAGGAACTCTAAAAGTTCTAGAAAGTTTCCTTGATTCTCAGATTCATTAGATTCATCATGCCCACGGAAAGACAAACCCTGACGTAAGAGCAACCGAATGACATCAATTGATGCAATCAAGCGAGTACGGTATTGAACGTTACTTTCATCTGTTTGCTTAGACAAAACAACTTCAATACTCTGCTTCGGGTTATTAAAGGCTTGACACTTGCTTAAAGCAAGGTTTTCTACACTAACGACTTCTCCAACATGTTTTTCGAATTTTTCCTTCTTTCTTCAATCGTTAAAACCATAACTGACAAAAGTACCACCACCCCTTGCTCCCCATGGGCACTTCTAAATAAGTAGCAACATAAACAATATGCTTCATCTTTTACTACACTATACTCCAACCAACTCGCATGACAGTCAAACCAAGAAGAAACAAAATGACGAGATTGTTTCCCGAATTGTGTAAATAAAAAGTTGTGGTTACGAGGTTGGCAAGGACTTTTTGACCAATATGCTTGTTGAACTTTATCTCAAATATTGGGACTATAATCCATAATATTCGGATGCAAGTCAGGATCCGCAATAAGCTCATCAGAGTTGAACTCATCACAAATTCTACTTGAATACCCGTAATCAACATCCCGATGCACAAAAGGAGCCTTGTCCGTTACTGTTAAAATTGAAGACTGTAGAATACTATCTTGATTAGGCTGCGAGAATTCTACCAATTTTCCTTTCTTTCTAAAAAAAACCTTTCCATTCAGAAAAAAAATACACACACACACACATTGAAATAAAATCTCAATATCTCAAGTTCTCAACACAAATTCACATAGTTAAATAACTGTACATATTATTATAGTAACATATTAAACTAAAACTAACATGTTAACATATTATCATATTAAACTAAAATTTACTTATTAAACTAAAATTAAAGTATTACCTCAGAGAGTCACAACAGCTGATGAGAAGTTATGATAAGCAGTTGGAGCCATCAATGCAGGTGTTGGTTTAAACCCCCATGTGCCTGCATTAATTTGATAAAAGAGAGAAAAAAAATGAGAAAATGAGAAAAAAAATGAGAAATTAAAATATTTTCATTGCCTTAATATTTCACTTTTGTTGCCAATATTATTACTATTTTTTCCTTAATTAGTACTTCTTACGTGCTTGTACAGTTCTACAAAATTGACACCTAAGAATAAAGTGCTTATTTAGAGTTAGTTTTTCATGTGAACTCCACTTTTGTCACCAATCACCATAATGATTATATAGCGATAACAGTGAAGCCAAGGTGGCTAAAAATGAAGCTCAAACAACTCCACATTTACTTCAATATTTAATTTTTGCTTCACATATCATCAGGAATTTCTTTCTTGTTTAGGGTTTTTATAAGGTTTGCTGCCTAATAAGTCAATTCTATTGATGTGGTAAAGTGCTAAAAGGTTGTGAAATTATAATGTCTTGCTTACTGAAGGGGTGCCGGTTGTGGGTTGTCTTACAGTTTGCATCTTAGTCGGTTAATCTTAATTTCATTTTTGAGAGTTATTTTTTCAATTTGCACCATTAATTTTATTGGAACAATAATAATCAATTAGCAATATTCCCTGCCGGCAACAGTAATTAAATTTAGTCGGCAACAGACAACAATAATAAATTAATAATCAATTAACATAATTAAGATGGAGTCTTTGATGAGTGATAAAATTAACAATAATTTAAGAGAGCAGACAAAGTGTATAAAAAGTTATATACCAAATACTCCACGTCTCCACAAGCAGTCGAAGAGCAGCACTGCAGCAGTTAGCAATCGCAGCAAGTCAAGAAGCTATAGCGCCTAGCAGGGATCGTCGGCGCAGCGTCAAGCACTGCAGCAGGTCAAGCAGCCAGCCTAAGCGGCTTTAGTCGCGGTTGCCGGCAGGGTGAGGCCGTGAAGGGCCAGATCTGGTCGGACGGAGTAGCCGATAGCCGAGTAGCAGTTAAAGTCTCGTCGGCGGCGAACGGCTGTTCTTCAAGATCTGGTCGTCACGTTGTCGAAGATCTATTGTCTAAAGGTGTCAAGGTGGGTTCAGTCGCGTCGCGGGTAATGGCCAGATGTGATCACCGGTCAGAGTAGCTCAGTCCACTGTCCACCGGTGTGATTCCTGAAATCAAAAACAAAAACAAAAAAAAATTAAAAAAGTCAGGGGTGCTTCAGCCCCCCCTTTGTCACCACGTAGGTCCGCCCTTGTGTACCAGTACCGGGTCGAGGAGCAATAAATACGGTAAATAAGGCGTCTACTAGTCTGTTTCCGCAACCCTGTCAGGTTTAAAGATTTATCTTAGGAAGTCTCACCTAATTCTAGTTCGGAAAGAGGAAATCATAAGGGACTTTGCTGTAATTTTGAGATGTGGGCTATCGTCTCAGCCTTCGATATATCTCGGTCTCGGTCTTCCACTCTTCCCTTAAGAGCAGGTTTTATGTTTAAAGCTATATGGGACCCTGTGGTGAGCAGGCTTAGACAAGATTAGCGGGATGTAAAATATAATTTGTCTTTAGGGTGGGGTGGGGGTGGAGGAGGGAAATGTACTCTTACCAAGAGAAATCTTTCTTGTTTAAACGCATATTTCATGTCCATTCTCCATGTTCGGGTGTCTATCACTAGAAGGACAAAAAATAAATGTGAGAGTTCTTGTGGTAATATATGTGGACTGCGTCAAGTATCATTTGCTGGGGCGAATGGTTACTTTGTGGGGCTAAAATATTTTAGCTTATTCAATCAGGTTTTATTGGGTCAATGGCATTGGAGATCTCTCCGGGACAAAAAATGTTGTGGAGGAAAGTGATTGATGGGAGGTTCAGAATGTACCACGGGGGTTGATATCCAGGAATTTTTGCCCGAAGAGGGGTGTCAAGCATGTTTCCTTTATGGTGTGAAATGACCCTCGAATTCAGTTTTGGAAAGATACCTGGTGCAGGGACTCCTCAATGCAGACCGAATTTCATGAGTTGTTCCTGTAACGAGAAACCATAATACTCCTGTTTCAGACTATGGTAGACGGTAACCTGGTTTTGGAGGTATTATCAAGACGGACAAATGGAGCCCATATGATTAGTGATAATGTTGTTATATACCCACCAAGGAAGGCTGAGGATAAGCTAGGGAGGCATGGTAGTCATGGCTTATTTTCAGTTCGGTCATATTATGCGACCTTGAAGGGCAACGGTCACTGCACCTTCCACTTGGAGGGCAACCCTCCAAAGGTGGCTTCTTTAGCATAGACCACTCCTAGAGGATTCTGTTGACTTGCAATAATGTGTGCAGGAGGGGGGGTGGTGTTGTTAAACTGGTGCTATGTGTAATAAAGAAGGGGAGTCAGGCACTCTGGCATTCACTTGCTGAGTGTGAAGAGGTAAGCGACCTATGGCGTCTGCTTTTTTCGCTCTTGGGGACTGACTGTGTGATGCAAGATTGTTTATGATCCATTGATTGTTGGCAGGGTCCAAGTGTCCCTCGTGAAGCAAGGTGAAGGTGGGGGTTGGCTCCTACCTACTTGTTTTGGTCTATATGGTGGGTGCAATAGAGAGTTAGAGACCAGACTGATTCCAAAATCCATTCTGCCAACAGCCCCCCCTGCGTCTCAGTCGGTATTTTGAGTCTCTTTCTTTTAAATCAATAATTTTCAGAACCGTTGGATGCCTATATGGAGGTACCAGGCAATTATGTGGGAGATAATTTATAGTTATGTGCCGAGCCTCCAGTTTTTGTGTTCTAAGATGGGGATTTTGTGGCATCTGCTTTTGATTCCTTGCATATGGGTTTCGCCCCCCTCAGGCTGCCATAGTGATTATTGTACAGGAATTTTTTCGATCTATATGAGTGGTCTCTGTGTCTATATATGCATTTAAGATCTTATATTTTAACAAAGTATTTCTCTGTTTCTTCTCTGAGATTTCTGCTAATTTGGTTTATTAAACAGAGAGAGGGTACTTCTTCAAAGTAAAAAATGACTCAATGTAAGAAACAAATTGGAATAATCAACCAGATTAAATATAGTATGCTATCATTCATCACTCAAATTTACTAAATGGCATCCAGTCTTATACCGCCATGACCAAATTCCACAACGTATTTTTTTTTCCACCAGGAACATTTTATGCTAACTAAACAAATTGCTCATAATCACAAGTCACTGTAACTTCTTTACCTGTAACTTTTGGCAGTACATACTTCACTACGTGGGACTAGATCTACTCACACTATAGCCAACAGGTTCCTCGTCTCAATGTCTGATGAAAGACAGATACACAGGGTACAGACAAAGGAAAAATGGGAAGAAAGGACCAACGAGTATGCGGTGTATATAATAAAGAGGAATTATCGCACCTAATGGATAAGCCCAACTCCAAAACTATTAAGTAGTATCCCCACGACTCGCACGGATATATTGGGGAACCACGTAATCAACGGGACCCCAACAAACATCAAAGCTGATCCAGTAATAAGATCTGTCTGCGCCCCAAAGAGTGTTCAACTTCAAGGCTGAGAGAATAACTCCAATTGCTGATAGCTGGATCAGTGAAGCAAATAGCATAAACTTCCTACTGGTGTAGACATGATAATCTGTCATCTTGGCCTCAAGTTGCACTCTATAGATATTACGAGAAACCTTCTGCCAAAAGACGTCCATCCCCAATACACCTCCTATTTAAAAAGGCAAAAAAAGGGGTCAAGAAGTGGGATATTAAGAAAATGCTAAACATTCATAGCACGCTAGTCACAAACATGCAAGTGACGTATTCCTTGCACTAGAAGAATTAGAAAAAGAGCACAAATTAACTCGTGATGCATTTCAAGATTCTTGTAGACATTTTTTTGTGCAATTGGATGCCATAAAATAAAGGATCCAGATCCACTGCTGTAACTAGGGTTACAGCAGTGGTGTTGTAACTCTAGTTACAGCCGTTGGATTAGATCTATTGGCTCAGAGATTGCCACGTCAGCCAATGATCCACGTGTCTCCAAAACGCAGCATTTGGAATTAACGGTTCAAAAAACGGAATGGACATCACGTTTTCACTCTCTCTCCTCTCTCTCTCCCTCTCCATGTTTTCATTGGCAACACCTCAATTTATTCTCCGGCAAAAACTCTGATGTGACATCATGCCCAAATGTCGTCGATCTCGCCAGATCTGGCTAGATTTTCAAAAAAGCACCCAGATCTTCTCTCTTGGTGAGTGGATGAGGGTTAACAATTGAAAGGGCCTGAAAGCGGTGGAGGAGGGCCTGTGGAGAAGGATGGTGGGGGGTCTATCGGAGACGAAGAGGGGGCTGCCATCGGCCAAGGAGGAGAAGACGGAGTTGGTGGCACGGACGGAGCGACAATAGAGTGGAAGGCGGCGAGGTGGTGGCGGGCATAGACAGCTTCCTTCGTGAGGCGGCGACGTTGTCTTCTCTTTCCCTGAGTCTGTTGTTGGCTCCCTTCTTTCTCTTTGAGTTTGTTGTTGGCTTATTGCCACTGATTGAAGTTGGAACGAAGGAGAGAGAGAGGGTTTGAGAGCACCATCAGAGCACCGTTTGAGCCGTGAAATGGGCATTTGATATAATTATCTCATTGGCTGACGTGGCAATCTCTGAGCCAATGGATCTAATCCAACGACTGTAACTAGAGTTACAGCACCATTGCTGTAACCCTAGTTACAGCAGTGGATCTGGATCCTAAAATAAAACATATTTGCATAGCTTCAACAATGATTTCCTGTTCAAATGTTGTCGTTTTATCTTTTTACTGAACAGAGGGAAAAGGCAATGGCGGAACCACGTGGTTACCGAGGGGGGCTAATGTACCCCCTGAACTTTTAAAAATAAATTGCGTGGGCCTGCTTTCTCTATCTGCAATCTGCCCGACTTTCCTTCAATCTCCATCGCCTCTCTCTACTCCACGCTCTCATTCTCACTCAGACACCCATTCAACGGTGATGCCAGTAGGGGATCCACCGGCCAGACGACAACACATGCAGAGAAGATCAGCCTTCTTATTCCAGATCTCATAGAAGACCAGTGACGGCGAGGTGGGCGAGTGACCGACGACGATGACTCCACTGGCCAACATCCCTCAGCTGGAGACGAGGACTCTGGACTCTACCGGTGACCCATGACAGGTCAATGGTCAACTCCTTTCAAATTTCATTGAATTTGAGGTACGCATTTGCTGAAGAGGATCTTGATCTCGTACAGCAGTTAGTTGCAATTGCGTATAAGAATTAGTTTTATGCAGTTATAGTCACAAGGATTTTGCTTCAAGAATGTGGGAAGTTGTGCCTATGTTTTAAAAGAAATTTGGAACAATGTCTTCTATCTAGCGCCTGGATTCCGAGAATGTCCAGTCATGGGTAATGAAATCCCGTCCACCCGACATTTCAGAGTCTAAAGTTAGCTAGAATTGGTTTTCTGCGTATATGGTGTTTTTTACTCCCATATTGAAAGTCTGAAGTGTCTGTGAAGCAGCTATATGTGTGTGATGATAATATTCATCAAAGAAGTATATATTTGGGGTGTTGCCGAATCACATTAGGCTATTTTTACATAATCTAAACCATTCAGAGTCACAAACTTCACTGAAAGTGGTTGCTAAACAAGAGAGACGGGGTAAAAGAGGGATGTGGTGTGCCTGATAATGTAAGATAATCACAAGTTGTATTAATGTTTCCTTTTTTAGGGTAACTATCTATTCTGCTTGATACATGTTGATATATGTCTTTTATTTATGTCCCACGTCAATAATTCAAAGAAGGTTGCAACTTGGCCCTTAGTATATAAGACATCTTGTCCCGCAATGGTTATATAGAGAAGATCACTGCTTTCTCCAAGTATGTGTAAGCTGTCTTGTATTGTGTGTAAGGTTAAGAGAAGAGTCATTCTTTGAGTAGGCAAACAATTGAGAGATACAAGTGAAAGAGTACTGTAAATCTGACTTGTGCAAAGTGAATTTGAGTTATCTCATTTTCTTGTATTCTCTTGTTCGATTATCGTGTTCTATACATATTATTTAGAACGATTTAATAACAAATGGTATCAAAAGCATTCCATGTTTATTTTTTGGGCAAATTTGAAATTAATTTTAGAGGATAAATATATAGAACAACACGACCATGGAGTAAGCATGTGACAATTCGATGGGAAGACGAATTTCAGCATATGGCAGAGCACGGTGAAGGATTTGAGCAGTGCGATAGGGGATGTCAAAGCACGCATGAGGAGCGAGCTCGATGTATTTGGAGAGCGCTTGCAGTGGACTGTCGCAAGTCAGGTGGATCTAATCTTCAATAGATTAAATGACTTAGAGGTAGACCGTTGACTAGCTGTGCTAGAGAGGAAAGTCAATGTGTTCGCGGAGGAGCTAGATGACGTGATCAAAGAGAGGGTCGCCCATTTCACCAAGCAGGAGCTGCAACGACGTAAGGACCTCAAGGGTAAGTTATGGAGCTCTAAGAAGAACTAGCTTCTTGTAAGAGGGAGCTTACAAGAGCTACGAGGCAGGGGTGTATCGCGGTGCAACCAAGTTAAAAAAAGTACCAAAGCCGAGTTCGTACAATGGAGCGAGAGAGGCGAGATAGATGGATAACTTCTTTTAGCACTTGGAGCGGTACTTTGAAGCTCTCCACATCGATGATGAGGAGAAGAAGGTGCAGACGACGGGCATGTACCTCACGGATACAACTGCCTTATGGTGGAGGCGTCGCTATACGAATGGGTGCGACATCAAATGTGGGAGAAGTTCAAGCGTGAACTAAAAAGGCCGTTCTATCCAAAAAGCACTGAAGATATAGCGATGATTAAGCTTCGACAGCTGAGGCAGAATTAAGCGTCCGCGAGTATGTGAAGGACTACTTGACTTTGATGCTCAAAATACCAGAAATGTTCGAGAGGCAATGACTATGCTTCTTCGTTGACTGGTTACAGCACTGGGTTACCACAGAGTTGTGGCGAAGGGAACCCCACAATTTGGCTTCTGCCATGGCGATTATCGAGAGGTTGAAAGACTTCAAGCAAGGTGAGAGGTCGAGATCTCTAAGGCACGAGTGTGCCAAAGATGAGGGAGACGGTAAGTTGAAGAGTGGCTCGCCCGTGGCTCGCCCAAGGCAACTGATGATGAGCAGAGTGGGGAGAAAGGACGTTGCTGCCATCACAAGGGCGAGAAGAGGCACGAGGGAAGTCGCAAGCATGGTGACTCTCATGACCACAAGACTCGTGTGGGGTTTAGAAGAGGATGCTTCTACTGTGCAGGTCCGCATTACGGGAGGTATTGCCCATACAAAGAAAAGATGATTGCGTCCCTCGAGAAGCACAAAGGCAGCAAGATGAATTCTTCTGGCAACGATGGGGAGGCAGTAGGCACGCATGGGGGTATTGCAAAATGGTCAATGAATTCATGCAAAAGTCAAAGGAAGAAGCTACAAAAAGGAAGAAGAGCAAGAAGAGACAGGGCTAGCTTTACACAACGGTGGACGTTGTCAAGATGACTCAAAAAGCGCTTATGGATACTGGGGCTACCCACAACTTCATGAGTCCAAGGGTTGTCAAGTGGCTTGGGCTAAAACCAACTAAGGATGGGAGTTGGTTCATGACCGTGAATGCTGAGGAGCGACCGACGAAGGGAGTCATCAAGAACGTCAATTTGAGGATCAACGGATAGACAGAGAAGGCCAATTTTAACATCATCGACATGGATGAGCTTGGGGAGGTGTTTGCGGTGGACTTCATGGAGAAGTCGAGCACTACACTCAATCCATATTGCTGGGTGATGATGATGGTGGGTAAAAAAAGGCCAACCGGAGTGGATGGTCCCATTGGTGTCCAAATATGGCACTAACGCACGTAAGGGGATTACTATGTTACTGCTGGACAAGGGATCGACGTGGGGCCGAGGACCTACGCAGTTAATATGCTCACAAAGACAGTCATGACAGAGAACATTGGTTGAACTTGATTCATCTTCTTTCTTACTGAGTTCAAGGTGGAGCGCATTCCTACCTTTAAGGGGGATACAAGGTGGAGTACCTAAAAAGGTACTTTAAGACATATTACACTTTTCTTATAGAAGTGGTTTGTTAATACAAGCTAAGGTGGAGATTTTTGATATATGTCTTGTATTTATGTTCCACATTGGTAACTCAAAGAAGGTTGCAACTTGCCCCTTAGTATATAAGACATCTTATCCCACATTGGTTATATCGAGAAGATCACTGCTTTCTCTAAGTATATGTAAGTTGTCTTGTATTGTGTGTAAGGTCAAGAGAGAAGAGTCCTTATTTGAGTAGGCAAACAATTGAGAGATACACATGAGGGAGCATTGTAAATCTGACTTGTGTAAAGCAGATTTGAGTTCTCTCATATTTCTTGTTTCATGTTCTCTCATATGTCTTGTTTCCTCTTGTTTGGTTATCGTGTTCTACACATATTTATCTAGAGCGATTTGGTAACAATACATTTGGTCACCATCTTCTTATATCCTTGTAGAGTCTTTGAGCTTGGGTAGCAGAGCAGTTCGTGCCAAAACAAACCTATTTTGTACATGATTTTTGTTCTCAAGTTTGATCAAGTGTCTTGTTATTTGCAACTTCGAAACTTGGAGATTAGGATTACCAAGCAATTTCAAGAAGCGTAATTTGGATGAGAATGACATGAATTTGATTAATATCCCATTAGGCCATAGCACACTGTAGTCGAACATAGCCGTGCTGATTGGAGGGGCGTTTGTTGTTGAGGTTGAAAATGCTATTGTGGATACATCCAATGTTGAGATAAGGATAAGTTTGAACGAGGAAATAAGAAGAGTATGATGGTGGAGGTTAAAGGGCTGGAATTGCCTGTAGGGAAGAAGTTTGCGATGTCATGGAAAATGGAAATCAAAGGTTAAGGATATAAAAAGGTTCTCTTGTTTCAACATCTATGTCTACATTTTATTTCTTTCAAGAAAACATCATCCTTCCAAATTTTTTGGTCTTTTTGATGTGAGGAGATAGGCTAAATCTATATCCATCCTTTTTTAATAAAAGGTCAAGAGAATTGAGGAGGTAGTGAACCAATCTGAGATCCAAAGGCTCTACCCCCTCAAGATTGCCTTGACAAAATGAAAAGTAAAAGTGTAGGTGTCAGCTCGTTCAGCTCGTCTACCATAGACCAAATAAAATAGAAAACATTCGTAACCAACTCAACCCTCAGCCACACCCAAGAACTGAAAAACACAGCATACCAATCACCAGAAAAAAAATGTATTCGGTTTTTTTTTGTGTTGTAAAGAGTTTTTAGTGACTCTCATGAGACCTTTTGGATGTTTTTTTAGTGTTTTTTGTGTATTATCAAAAAGTATTTTTTATTACACTCAGTGTTTTTTGTGTATTATCAAAAAGTACACTCAGTTTGTGTAGTATTTTACTTATAAAAAAATTTAGTGACTTCAATATATTTTTTGCACCCCCTGGAGTGAATTTCTAAATCCGCCACTGCCTGTAAGCAACATTTTCCTTATTATTATTATTATTATTATTATTATTATTATTATTACTATTACCATTGATGTCTCTGTACGGCAGTGTTAGGACGAGGGGTGGGGTTTGAATATGTCACTGCGTAAGGGAGTCAGTATACCGTCAAAGAAGATCTTGGATGGGCTGAGGTTCGAGCTACCGGATGATTTTGGTTTCTCCTGGCAGTTTTTGAGACGGTAGCTTTTAGTCTGACTAAGGTTTTGCATTTTACTAACTTTTCCCAATGTCATCCATATTTTTTGCAGGATCGGCTGAGTTTTGTTGCTCTCTTAGCTGATCTGTTTATATCAGTTTGTCCAAAAGTTGTGTAAATAAATGTTTTTCAGATGTATATATTGCTATTATCCTAAAAAAAATTCTTGGGTGGACACTGATAGTTAGTAAATATCATAACTGCAACTGCCACAAATGTAAGTAGTGCCTTAGGATACTCAAAGAGGTCTACTACCTATCTAGCTATGACACATCTAGTTAGGCTCAATAGAGTAGTGAACTCAAATGTACTTTCCCAAACTAATTAAAGGGTATTTTTGTTTGGTAGCTACTTATTTTGAAATCAGAACACGAAAAAATAGAGAAGAATTGCATATGTGTCCTCAATTACATTAATTGTTCTTATCTTTTCAACAAATTTAAAATTTTAGAACTTTTCCGGATTCATTTGCAACAAAAAGTTGTTTGTGTGTGCGTGTGCGTAGGTTGTGACTTTCATTTTGTACGATTATAATAATTTTTTTCTATTGTCTAGATTACAGTATATCATAAGTGTCTTTAAGGGTACTAGTTGCAGTGCACGTGCTTTGCACGTGGTCATTAACTTATGAACAAAAATTATTTATAAAGTTATCAGTTGGCTGACTAACACGCATCATCAAAACGTTTGAGAAAAATATATTTGAATGAAGAAATGTCGAGGAAACATTTTTTTAGCATAGAAACTATGGTGTTATAATTTTCAGATATATTTTCAATAGAGCGAGGCTATTTACACAATTTTTTTTTCCTGAAATATCAAGTAATAATGCAACATTTTGGCGTATTTGTTTTGTGAAAATGGAGCATGGATAATGTTTTTCTAATAAACGTTTTCTAGACCTAACTTATTGAACTTACTGTTTTCCGACCCCCGATTATGAGGAGGAACCTTAAGCAAGTTTGATGAAATGGTGGCATGGTGGCAAAAGTTGGCATAAGCAACATCGACTATACTTGGCCAAGGTCGAAACTGAAAATGAGTTAATTGAGACATCGGGTTGAGATTGAAATGAGCTAGTAGAGAGATCAAGGGTTTTGCGCGTTTGCTCGGAAAAATGACTTACCGAAATAACTTTCATAAAATTTGGCTTTCAAATTTCCTTGACTATGAACAGTTTTAGTTGACCATTTACTACTAAGCTGGGAAAACATCAAAAAATCTAAAAAGCATTTTTAGGCAAGTGGTTTCCTTTAAACAACCCAAGTCTTAGTAACAAAAGCATGTAGAGATGTTGAAAAGAGAGGTAAACATAGTCAACCATGTAATATCTCTTACACTGTCAAGCCAATTAAACCAAATACTAATGTACAAGTAAAGTTTATTGCATTGAGTCAAAATGAGATATTCCTTCAGAAAAGTCTATGAAAAATTTTTGCACTAACAACTTAGGTTTACAATTAACATTTACAACTGTACAAGTCTTTAAAGCGGGAATACAAAACTAACTCCTTCTCTACACAGAAATAAAATGATGAACTAAACACACTGATGTTAAATGATGCAATATAATGATCTATCGGAAGTACAAGGCGTGGAACATAATAAAGACTCTTTTGATGCACTTTTTTGCACCAGACATCCCATATAATGACTTGCTTGTAAATTAAGTGAAGAATCCTCAATAGACTTTTCTCACAAAGTCTTTTCTATCCACAAATTTATCACTTATTAATACAAATTATAGATAATGGACTATCAAAAGTAGCATATCTTTCATCAAAATCATTTTTACTGTAGAAATGAGCAAACTACCATATTTATCAATCCAGTAACAATATGAAACAAACTAATAGACTTACCAATTAGAAGCTCACATCCACCAACCTAAAAATTTGTCAAACTACTTTACATTTTACAAAGGAAAAACTTTGTATCTTTTACATGAGATGCCTTTACTTACAGCTGAAAAGTTACTTTGCTACTAATATGAACTTGAATTTAATTTTTTTAATTCAATTGAGGCCATAATTCTTGATGAATGATCACCAAGAAAGGTACAAAAGTTTCGAGTCATATATTATTATAAGATTATATATTGTAATCTAAGATTGATAATGCCATGAAATGATAAAGTGATAGTGCCCACCCAATTTAATTAAAAAAGTTCTTGATGATATTACAATAAGCATCGTGAAATCTGTCTTTCTTTTTAGTCTAACATCTTGAGTGTCAATTATTTGAGAAATTTCTCATATTCCATGTACTATCCATTAAAAGGGTAACACGGAGATATTTGAAGAGTTTAATTATATGTTCTATTGATATCCTTTCTAATCTTTATAACAATATTGAATTTCAATCAAGTATGACCCTTATCTAGTACAATATCAAGTTGCTTGTAAGTCTAAACTCACAGTAATTCGTAAAGAAGGCCTAATAATGAACCTACATGTCAATTTTAAGAGAAGACCCAAGTCAAATAGAGATAATTCATTGAATATCTAGTAATTTTGGAGATAAGGCATCAAATTTTTTATTTCTAAATAGGCGAAGCTCATTATGATCTTTTGGCAAAAAATTGTTAATATATATACTCATAGGAAAATACTTGTTTTGTGAAAGTGTTACACCAAAACTTTTACTTTTGCAGGTAATATAGACATATCTTTAATGTTAAAGAAGTTAGGAGATTGGCAAAAAATTTAAAAGTTCATTTAATTAATTGGGAGAGAGAACCATGCATTTACTTATTAACTTGGGAAGAGGGACCAACATTAACATTGAGAAATGAAGGGTCTAACATCACTCTATTCATTTTTGAACCAAGGATAATGAAGTCATTAAAAAAATTTGTGGGGATAATTTTGTCCAAAAAATGATTTACACTCATCCATACTTTTAGAAGTAGTATAGATAAATTCTCTTTGTTACTTACTTCTAGGTTGCACAACAATTGAAATGGGTATTCTATAATGGTATCAGATCTATTCCCATGTTCCGATTTTCCATTTTTGACCCATTTCTTGGGTAAAGTTTCCCAACTATATTTGAAAATGAATTGCTTATCTGTAAAGATAAAGAAAGTTTTCTTGTAGTTTCGCTTCTTGCTCTAAAGATGAAGAAAGACTAGTCGTAAATCGCTTGAATTTCAAGAATATAAAGGGTTGGTCCAACAAAGAAATATGTGGGAAATTTTGATTTTTTTTCCGTTGGAGAGTTGGCCAATTGCTTAGGTTATAGAACGAATTGAAGACCAGGATGAATTGGAATGATTAGAATCCTTAAGGTTATGAGTGTCTCTAGGGTAAACACTAAAAATATCCTAGGAACTACAGAATTAGACAAATAGGAGTGAGGTGAAATCTTTTCATAAATACATGGCCATTTTTGTTAATTAGCCACTATTACTTACGGGTCTTTTTTCGCACCCTCTCTTTGCCTCAAATTCTTAATTTATGCCACAAACCTATATATATATATATATATATATATATATATATATATATATATATATATATATATATATATATATATATATATATATATATATATATATACACACGAATGAAGTTAAATTTCTTTTTAAAGAGACGTTTTTGTTAATTTAAGAGCTTTTTTTTAATTGGGGGTGATTTTTACTTTGAGTGCAACATTAACCATCTTTACTAAAAATGTCCTTTTGAGCGCTAAAGTTTATAAAAATTAAAGATGTTTGTAACTTTTAATACACATAAAGCCTCTTTCCTTAAGTGGCCTCTTTGAATTTTAATACAAATTAAAGTCGTTTTTCTTTTAGTAAGTTTTAAGATGGTCGTGACTACTCTCTTGATCCTTTGCCGGCGTCTAAAGCTAAATTTGTCGAAGTTCGAAAAATTTTCACTACCG
This sequence comes from Escallonia herrerae, assembly GCA_033070095.1. NCBI lineage: Eukaryota > Viridiplantae > Streptophyta > Magnoliopsida > Escalloniales > Escalloniaceae > Escallonia > Escallonia herrerae. Next base: position 1,477,673 of record JAVXUP010000001.1, on the reverse strand, counting down.
ATCGAAGTAACAAAGGATAAGCGGACTGTCAATGTAATGCAATTTTCAATCAAGTTTTGGCGTGATAGGAATGATTTTGGAACTTCATTATGGCTCATCAATTTTATTGTCATGATGTTTTGATGAATAGTATATATATGGTAGGATCAATTTAAAAAAAAAAGAAGAAGAAGAAGAAGAAGAAGGAAGGAAGGAAGGAAAAGTATATTGGTTTCTTTGTTCTTATCAAGATCAATCGAGATTTTTTATCAATGTTATTTTTTTGTAGATTAGGCTAAATCTTTAGGCAACTTTCGACGAGAGTTCTAAAGATTAAGTCTGATAGTGTAAGATATGTTCTGCCTTAAAAAAATTCCTTACTCTTGTAACTACCCTAATGATTCTTTACTCTTATAACCGTTCTTTGTGATTGTTAATATAATGTTTCTACTATTCACCAACAAAAGAACTCCACGTGCTTGTCAAAAGTCCTTTTTGGGTAATCTAGACCATAAGGTCACTATACCATTTTTCATCTGATAATTACGACGTCTAACCAGACGAATAGACTAGTTTGGGAGCTGGGTTGTGCGGAATTATGTTCATGGAGATCGGTTTTCACTCACACGAAGTGGGTGGGTACATGTAAAGTTATTTGTGGATCTTATGCTGCCCTTCTTATTCTTTTACGTCGTGGCTTCAACCATGGTGGGAATGATAGTGTAGACGATGGATACTGAGTGCCATATATGTTAATAAAATGACTAATAACAATGAGGGATTAAGATTGTAAACAATTAGTGACTATTTTATTTTGTCTTTTAGAAGCAAGTGATCCATGCAATACTATATTAGTTGCCTGACACGATAATGCAAATTGAAAAAAGGCAAAGAATTGAAAATTTTCATTTGTTTTCATCGATCTTTCTCGGTAAAGGAAAGTACTTTTCTTAAGAATTCGATTCTTTCACGACACTATCTTTGGGCAACCAAGTAGGACTGAGATTCTAGATTTTTCGAACTCTTTTTTTTTTGTCTTTTCCTCTTTCCTTTCCATTTCTTAATAGATTACATGATCAAAACAGTGCTTAATTTTTTGGAAAAATTGCGTGAAATACCCCTATAGTTTAGGATAGTTGCAAAAAGACTTCTCCCATTACAAAAATTGCAAGAAGACACCTAGGATTTAAAAAGTGTAACACCCGTTAATAAAACTGTCTGTTTTAACCGCGTTTATGGTAAACGTGCCTGGAGGGCAAGTGCCACTACTAAATAATTATTGGAAACCCATTTTTGCCCCTAGATACCTCTCTTGCAGTCAGCCCTAATTAGGGTCGGTGCAAGAAAACAACGGGAAAGAGGGGAAATGGAGGAGAAGGGAAGGGGGAAAGGCAGAGGGGACCAGGGGAAGGGGAGAGGAGGGGAGGGGGAGCTGCGGTTGTCACCAACGACCGCCGTGACAGTGTCGAGGAGAAGAACCGAAGGCCAAACCCCCACCCAGCCCATCTACCACCGTCGCTGCCCATTTCGGCCACCACCCACCCTTGTCGCTGCCACCACTAGCGCCTTCATCAACTGGAGCCAAGTTCGCCGCCACCACCAGTCCTTTCCACCCACCGCGAACTCTGTCGCCATCCCCGTCATCTCCCCCACCTCTTACATCCACATCATCTCCCCCACCGAACCATGTGCACCGTCGCCAACCCCATAATCAAGCCCAACCACCTGCGCCACACCTAAATGTAACCCTAATCGCATGAACTCACCATTTGTACCGTCGCCAACCCCGCAATCAAGCCCAGCCACCTGCGCCGCGCCCAAACGCAACCCTAATCGCATGAACTCAGATCTAGGGTTTTAATCGCACATTGCAATTGAAACCCTATATTTGAGTTTCTACAATTTGGGTAAATCAACCACACTCGGCAAGAATGGAGGGGCGACAAAAGGAAGGGGAAAGGTTTGATGGCGTTGTGGCAGCGACGAGAGCAGGGGGCTTGGGCCTTTGCTGCAACAGGCATGGCTAGGTGGTGGTGGTAGGGGCTGGGTGGTCGTGATGAGAGAGAGGGCTTGGGTTGTGACGATGAAGGGCGGGGCTTGGGTTCTGATCAAGACTTATTTTTACAGGGGTATTTTGGACAATTTATTTAAATCGTTACAGAAACCGTCAGATGCAACACTTTTACGATCACATGTGTTCTTTTGTAATTTCTGTAACGCAATGGATCTTTTTGCAACTACTCTAAACTACAAAGGTATTTTCTGCAATTTTTCCTAATTTTTTTTCAAAAAGTTATCAAACGTTAAACTTTATAAATTCTTAAATTTTAAGTGTAATTTTATTGGCACTTTAAATGGTTTTTTAAACTCGAATCTGGGTACTTGTACTATATAAGGACTGAATAGTTCGCAAAAAAGTACTAGGCTTAGAAGTCCCAACCGTACTTGCTTTGCAACCAAACGCCTGTTAACTTTCTGTACAACCCATCTCCGCCATCCATCGACACCACAAACGGGGTGTCCGCCACCGCGAACGGGGTTTCCGCCACGACACTTGTCACTCGTTTGTTCTGCTCCACCTCTTCAAGCACTTGAAGTCGTTGCACCACCATGAATTAACCCACAGCTATGGTAAGTTCTGCTCTGTAACTAAATCCCTATGCCTCAAAACTTTCCTGTACGTCGTCTCAAAATGATTCAATCCCCCACACAGAACACACACACACGGAATCTAACAAGTTTTGCCTATCAAGTGTAAACGGATGGTAGAAGCAGGGAAATGATCAGGGATAGGTAGCAATTGGCCCCTCTTTGTGTTTGTGTGTGTATGTGCTCGCACACGTGTATAAAACATATCCTTTTTCAATGTTGCAAAGTTTAGTTATCCGTTAGAGAGGGTCACAATCTGGTTTGAATTCTGAAGATACGTATTCAGATGAGTAGAAGAAATGGTGATTAACTTGTACCTTCGAACTGGAAAACATCGTAACCCCATTATCCATTCTGCTTTGCCCAAATTGCGGAGGTTCTCGCTATGGTCAATGAAGAAAGACCCGGATCTCGAATCAGCTCTTTCGCGAAATAGACGATGGATAGTCAATAACCAAATTAAGAACATAATCCTGCGCCAGCCTGACCAGGTGGCGCCTGTTGACTTTCTCCAGAAGAAGTTCAAGTCTCTTGATCTTCAGGGGAAAGCTCTCAATTGGCTTAAGAAATATCCGTGTTGCTTCGAAGTGTATCTCGAAGATGACAAGTACTCTTTTCGGCTTACGAAACAAATGATGTCCTTAGTGGAGGAGGAAGAGTCAGTGAAAGAGATGCAGGAACCGGTGTTCGTGAAGCGATTGGCGAAGCTGCTAATGATGAGCTCAAATCGGAGGCTCAATCTTATGAAACTTAATGCGTTGAAGAGAAATTTCGGATTCCCAGATGATTACTTAATTAGGATCATACCCAAATACCCTGAAATGTTTCGGGTCTTCAATTATAGTGGGAGACGGAGTTCAATGGAGATTGAGCTTATATCTTGGGACCCCAATTTAGCTGTTTCTGCAATTGAAACAATAGCTAGAAACCAGGATTCAGAGCCGTGCTTTAAGTGTTCGTTGCCCTCGACTTGGGTAAAATCATGGGCCAGGTTTCATGCATTTAATTCAACCCCTTATATTTCCCCCTATGAGGATCCTAGAGGCCTAGTGGAGGGATCAAATGAAATGGAAAAGAGAATAGTTGGCTTGGTGCATGAATTACTCTCACTGACCATGTGGAAAAAAATGTCAATTATCAAGCTAGGACAATTCACAAGGGAATTCTGTTTACCAGAGAAATTAAATGTTTTGCTGCTTAAGCATCCTGGCATTTTCTACGTCTCAAACAAGTATCAGATTTACACAGTTCTCCTCAGAGAAGGATATAATGGTTCGCAACTGATTGAAAAGGACCCGCTTGTTGTTGTCAAGGATAAATTTGGGGAACTAATGCAGAATGGACTTCATGAATATAACCGGAGACATTATTACTTGAATTTAGAAAAGAAGAGAAAGAAAGGCATGATTTCGGTGAGACAAGAAAAAACAGAGGATCGCGGGGGTAAAGTGTCTGAACAAGAGGATCGGGGAGGTGATCTAGGTGGCATAATGGACCCAGAAGAGAGAAAACGGTTCTACAGAGTTCTTTTTGATGGCACCGACCCATAAGTTTAAACAGAGGTATGTCCTCTCGGATAAAGGATTGGATATGATGCAGATTATTTTCCCACATATTGGTGTTTAGAAAAAAGTTCACTTCCATTTTCTTATCTCAGGTTGTGCAATCTCTCTGTGGACAATAAGATGCACTGTAACTGCATAGACAACCGCAATGTGTTTTATGAAGCAGCTAGGGTGTTGAAACTTGAAAATACTGAGTTTAATACTTCTAATGCTACCGTTTGGTTTTCGGTGTAACAGGCAGTGAGCAGGCTTGGTTGCAGAGTCTTTTGTTTGCTAGGAGGGCATCCATTTTCTGTATAGCAAATCCGAGTACATTTTGCCTCTATGGAAAAGAGCACGTTTAAAAGGGAAAAAGGACCCTATGAATCTTTGAGTTGTACAACTTAAAGACAGACTTCTCTTGCCTCAACTTATGTTGTTGGGTTGGGAAGGGAAAGGAGGAGGAGGGGGGGTTGGTTGTGTCCGGTTATTTAGTTATCCCACCTCCAACCTTTTAGGTTGTTTTTTATGCAAAAGAAACGACGAATGTCTCTTATCGACAAAGTTTCATAATATGCTGTCCAGTTTCAATTCCCGCTATTACTGTTTCTTCATCTAATACATTACCCTTCTTTCAACATTTCGAGGATGTGTACATGGATATTTGATGCTACATATTTATCGTTTTAGTAAGAAATTGCAGGATAGTGAGCTGTGTGACGTAAATGTTTACTTCCAAACAAAATGTTTACATCTCTTATTTTTGCTGAACATAAACAAGATGTTTAATGGTAACTGAAACATTGTATGGATTAATATTAAGTAGTATCACCAAGAATGCCAATGAAGGTGCGTTCTTGGTGACAGCGACACTTGTGAAGATCTTGCATGCTAAGAATTGCAGATAGTTTGGCGTCTATTCGCGTTGGAGCCTTATCTTATATGGAACAGGGAAAGTACACTGGAAGGAGTTTTTTGCTGTGCGCCAGAAATTTCAAGGTGGTCGAAAATCCATTATTTGGATCGTAATGATAGACCTCCGCCTGTGTCGTTCTTTGTTTCTTATCTTTTATATGCAGCCAGTCTCAAGTCTGGATAAAGTGGGAAGGTTGTGATAGGTCGATGGCTAATGACTAACGTTAGAGATAGTCATATTCCATGAACTTGAATCCAAAGAACTTAGCTGTTCCAATTAGCTAGGGACATAGGAAGGGATGGTGATGATTAATGACGACAACAGAAATCCTTATTCTCACCCCCACAGAACTCAACTTGTGACCCTACACAGAAAGGAGAGACCCTTACTACCACCTTGGTCTTGGGTTGTTGAACTTTTTAACACACAAATTTTTATGACGTGAGGAATTTTACGTCAGTTTGGCAAAGATGTATGGTGAACAAACTTTGTAGATAGATGATAGATCTCCCTTATTGTGCAAGTCTAAATCTTCCTTTACTGTGTCAATCTATGATTTAGAGCCTCTTTTACCATGTGTGGTCACTCAGAACAACCAAAACACATGCATAAAAGATCAGTGTTGTTGAATATCAGATGTTTAAATCGACACAATGACAAAAACGTCGAATTATTTAAGTACCACATGAGAACTTCTTCTGTTCCTGGAAATGGGCATTGAAGCTAATGCAGTTTGACTAGAAATTTTCATGTAGACCTCATTTTCTCCATGTGGATGGGCCCATAAATGGAAGGAGAAGGAGAAGGAGAAGGAGAAGGAGAAGGTACTGGCGAAGACCAAAATATGAACAAAGGACGTACTAGCACAGAGAAATAGGTCGCAAGCCACCATTCAATGCTGGAATATCTCGTCAAGCTATCCACGCGAGTGCAAGGCGTTTTCACCACAACATCATAGCCAATTGTTGTTGCTGGGTCGTCTGAAACATGGACGGAAAAATGACTTCAAATTTTAGTTTTTAGATACCTAACTCTTGAAGATTATTTTGTTTGTAAATGGAAGCCGTTGATACCAAATATAAAGAACGTCTAAAGAACTTGAATGCTTTGCAACATGAAATTGGGTTTATGGCTCCATTGCCGATGATCATGGGTGGACGGTCTCCGCAACTCTTTCCTTTGCTTGTTGTTTTCCTTTGTATCTGCGTGAAACTTGTTTAGGAAACTCTACTCGGGAGATGCCAAAATAAGTTGCACAGAGATGGACCGCCGAGCACTGCTCAGGTTCAAACAAGGACTTACAGATTATCAGTGCTGCCTCTCTTGTTGGAAATGGGAAGAAGGTACAAATGATTGTTGCGAATACCAAGGAGTCCGTTGTAGCAACCAAACAGGGCATTTTGTTGTGCTCAATCTCCATAGTTGGTCTTCTCGTATTAATGGCAAATACCATACTTTGTCGAGCATTTGCAGGTATAATCAGCTCTTCGTTGCTAGAACTGCACCACTTGATGTACCTGGACCTCAGCTGCTATGCTCGCATTCTAGGGTTCATTGATTCCTTGAGCAAATTACAGTATCTCAACCTCTCCAGGCAACAATATTTCAGGAACCATACCTGAGTGCCTTAGAAATCTGACTAATGACACTGAAGAGAAATTTGAGGGCAACGGTTAGCTCTGCGTATTATCAGCCCTATCGTCACTTGCTTGTGCCCTATGGGTTCCATCCTTTGTTAGAATCAATGGAATCTGAGTACAAATATACTTTGGGACTGCTAAAATCTATTACCTTTCGTGCAACAAACTAAGTGGAGTTTAGACAATTTTCAGAGAGAGAGCGAAAAAATGTATTACTCAATATTTCCTTTAGGGTTTGTAATGGCGTTTGTGAGTTGCTGATCAGGGAAACAGTAAACCCAATAAATATTATGCAGCCTTCCATTGTTAGAAGGTCAGAAAGATTTCGAGGGCCTCCCAAGGATCCATATGCAGAGGAGTTCGTTGGAAATTTATGGACGAAAACTCATGTACATGGGAAACTAGTTATGGTGACATTGGGATCACCTCATGCAAAGGATGTTAAAGATCTCCGCCCAGGAATGACAATTCCAAGCTCTGATTCAGATGAAGAACAAGTTGAGTTACATGATTGTATTTCTGAACGAATGAAAGAAAATCAAGCCCTAAAACAGCAACTTGCAAGGGCTAATCACAAAGATGAACAAGCCGGTATCACTTCGGTGATGGAACAGATTATGACAACAGCAATGAACCAGGTATATTCAAGTTGTGGAACTAAACAAGCAACCGGAGCAGAACCTGGTGATGCAGGTGAATGAGAATCATGCAAAGTCAAGCTATGTCAATAATCAAGCCGGAATCTCGTCGGCAGTGGATTAGATCACGAAGACGGATGTGCGTGTGAATCACGCATGGTCAAGCCAGAAGTTACGGCAAGGCGGTTGGATATGAGCGGTTATGTGCACATGCAAGGCACGCCCCAAGTAAATCAATTTAAAAATGTGTGCACTGAAGATGATTTTCCAGCTTTGCCCCTGAAAAACCCGCAAATTTCCATCCAAAAGCCACCGACTGAGAAATCATATGCAGCGGCAACATCAACTAAAATAAACCTAAACATATCAAGCTTGCATATATACCACCCAAATCGATTAATGGCCATAAAGGAGGAGAGTACTCTATGGATGAAGTTCAACATGAAATTGAAACTTGGCAAAACTCGATAGTCACATATGTGTTGGGTGCAAAACAGCCATATCATGTTATGAAAGGATTCTTTGGAAGAATATGGCGGAAATTTGGAACATTATAGATGAGTCTATTGAAATCAGGAGTGTTTATTGTTCGATTTGATGATCCAAATGGAAAAAACCAAGTAATTGAAATGGGGCCCTGAACATTTGATAACCGGCCTTTAATTACAAAAGTGTGGACACCTAAGGTTTCTTTGGAGAAGGAAGGGGTAAGCTCTCTTCCTAGTTGGATCAAATTGCCGCAATTACCACTTCAATTTTGGTCTGCAGAGCTGTTAAATCGTATTGCTAGCTCAGTGGGTAAGCCGCTATATACATATCGAATGACAGCTACCAAGGAAAGGCTCATGTATGCTTGGATATGTGTAGAAGTAAATGTTGAAGATGTATTTCCAAAAATAATAGCAATCAAAGGACCAAATCAAGAAATTCTGGAGCAAGCTGTAGAGTATGACTGGAAGCTAGTGATGTGTAGCCATTGCAAAACTTTTGGACGTAGTGATAGCGATTGCTATTACAAACCCAAAGCTAGATAAGAATGGAGGGTAAAGAATCATCCCTTAGTGGATGACATACAAGGAAACATGAATCATGAAGAATGTGGACAACCAGTTGAGCATATTATTCATTCATTGGAAATACATGCACAGACCAGAGGAGATGTTGTAATACCACTTGCTAATAAATTCTCAGTGATTGAGGAAGAACCAAATTCACCAGAAGAAGGGGAAGTGGAAGAAGGAAATGAGATCCAAGATGGAGAGAGCACTATAATGACTAGATTAAATGTGGAAATAAGAAAGAAGAAACTGGAGTTAGGAGATAAAAGTAACTCATATTCCAAAAGCCAAGTCAGGAAAAAAGGGCCAAAAGTGGTCAGGAAAAGTAGCACCAATCCAATAAGAAGATGAAAGTGGCAAGCATCAATGTTAGAGGCCTTAAAGACCCTATTAAGCAGTATGACTTTTGGAACTTGGTGCTAAGAAGGGATATTCATATTGCTGGATTAGTGGAAACTAAAGTTAGATGTGAGAATGTTTCTGGGATAATAAATAAATGGCAGAAGAAGTGGAATTTCGTATACAATAGCAACAATAAAAGGGTCACAAGGATTTGGCTTGGCTGGAACCATGATACTATATAAGTAAAGGAAATGTCTTTGTCAAGTCAGGTTATTACAGTAGAGATAACACAAAAAGGTCTAGAACCATGGTTTTTGTCATGTATATATGGTAGCAACCAAGGCATAAAGAGAAGGGAACTGTGGACTATTCTGGAAAATTCTGGTCTTGTAATTGGTCAAGGCCATGGTTACTAATGGGGGACTTCAATGTGGTGAGATTCACATATGAAAGGAAATGAGGGAATGGAATGAATGTGATTGATACTAAGGAATTCAATGATTGCATCTTCAAATGGAGCTGGGGAATCTATTTACTTGGTGTAATAATAGGGATGAACCTTAGCAAATTTGGAGTAGAATTGACAGAGCACTTATAAATGATACTTGGCTACATAAGTTCCCTCAATCAGAAGTGGAAGCTTGTGATCTAGGACTCTCAGATCATAGCATGCTCTTGGCCACTATGTATCATCAAAGGTATGTGGGAAAAAGGCCTTTTAAGTTTTTTAACTTCTGGATGCTGCACTCTTCTTTCAAACATATACTAGCTATATCATGGGAAGCACCAACACAAGGGGATGAGGTGCACAGTCTCTATCAGAAGCTAAGAAGACTCAAGGCTGAACTAAAAAAGCTGAATAAGGCCCATTATAGTAACATTGCTGCTAAAGTAGCAGAAAAGTTACAGCAATTACAAGCTGCCCAACACCAACTTCTATCTGGGGACATAAGACTTAGCCTCAATGAAACAGTGAAGCAATTTCACGTTGAAAACTATAATCTACTCATTGCTGAAGAAAGTTTCTATCATCAAAAAGCCAGAGTAAAGGATGTAAAATTAGGTGATGGGAATACTTCCTACTTCCACAAAAAGATGAAAATCCACACAGCTCATAATAAGATCTTGTCTATCCATACTTCTGAGGGAATGCAAGTGAATGGGGAGAAAGAAGTGCATAAGGAAGCTGTGAGTTACTTTTCAACATTCCTTGGTGCATCTAAGAGACCTATTGTACATACTCAAAATACTCTACAGAGAATAATGCAAAGGAAACTGTCTAATGAACATCAGGCACTCCTGAGGGCTCCTTATGATGCAATTGATGTTAAGGAAGCTATATTTCCACTCAGAACAAATAGGGCTCCAGGCCCAGATGGATATAATGCAGAATTTTTCTAGCAAAATTGGGATTTAGTTGGCACTGATGTGACAAAGGCTGTGTTGTCTTTCTTCCATAAAAGGAAAGCCATAAAAATTTACAATAACACTGCTCTCACCTTGATTCCCAAGGTACATGTACCTAATACCATAAAGGACTTTAGACCCATTGCTTGTTGCAATGTGATCTATAAGTGCATCACAAAAATGTTGTGTAAAAGAATACAAGTAGTTTTAGCTTCTATAAATAGTAAGAATCAATCAGCTTTTATGGAAGGGAGGAGTATTAGAGATAACATACTGCTGATGCAGGAGCTAGTGAGGAACTACCATATGAATAAAGCAAACCAAGATGTGCCATTAAGGTGGATATTCAAAAAGCTTATGATATTGTTGAATGGGAATTCTTGCAACAGGTAATGGAAACCTTGAACTTCCCAGAGACATATATTTGGTGGGTCATGGAATGTGTTCAAAGTGCAAAATTTTGTGTTAGCTTGAATGGATCTTTGAAAGGATACGTTAACAGTCAAAGGGGATTGAGACAGGGTGACCCTATGTCCCCTTATCTCTTTCTTCTAGTGATGGAAGTATTTTTCTGCTTATTGGAGGATATCTCAAGGCAAACAGGGTTTACATATCATCCAAGATGTGAAAGGCAAAGTATCACTCAGGTATGCTTTGCTGATGACCTTTTCATCGTAGCTGGGGCAAATGTGCAAACTATAACCCTAATCAAGCAAGCAATCAAGAATTTTGGTCAAATGTCTGGGCTTTTGCCAAACCTGTAAAAGAGTTTAGTCTTCATGACTGGTCTAAATGAAGGAATACAAGAGCAGTTGACTCAGATACTGGGAATATCATAAGGTACTTTCCCTGTTACCTATTTGGGAGTACCTTTGATAACTACCAAACTTAAGGCAGCTGAGTGCCAAGTTCTAATTGATAAACTCTCTAAAAGGATTGAGAGTTGGACTGTGAAGCACCTCTCTTATGCTGGTAGAATGCAGCTGGCTACATCTGTACTCTTTAGCATGCAAGTCTACTGGATTTCTACTTTTATATTACCAAAGAAAATAATAGCTCAAGTAGAAGCTAAAATCATAAGCTTCCTATGGCATGGGCAAGATATAAAGTGCACTGGGGCCAAAGTAGCTTGGGAAGATGTATGTTTACCAAAGAGAGAAGGTAGACTTGGATTGAAAAGGCTTCAAGAATGGAACAAGGTTGTTGCAGCTAAATATATCTGGGATATTACAGCAAAAAAGGATACTCTTTGGGTAATGTGGAGTCATACTTATATATTGAAAGAACAAAATTTTTGGTACTTTAAGACTTCTATGGATCTATCATGGACATGGAGGAAAATAATAAAATTAAGAAGTCTGTGGCAAAATGCTATCATATATAAGGTTGGCAATGGTGGGGCTACTTGGTTCTGGCTTGATAACTGGCTCCCTAAAGGTCCTATTGTGCATCAATTTGGACATAGAATAATATATGATGTAGCTATTCCTGTGGATATAAAGGTCAAGGATGTTTGGTTGAGCAATGGATGGAACATTCCTAGAAGATCTCAACAACTCAGAGCACTATATGATCAATTACATGCTCATATTTCTGTGAATGCAACTGAAGAAGATCAAGTAGTTTGGATATACCTTAAGGGAATGGTAATTTTAGTATAAATTCTGCTTGGAATGCTATAAGAACTTGCAAAGAACAACCTACATTGTGGAAAATAGTGTGGTTCCCTGGACATATACATAAATGTTGCATACATATTATAGATGCTCTACAAACCGAAACTGAGATGTACAAAATAGATAAAGTGTATATTGGGATTTCAAGGTAATAAAAGGACCTATTACAAAAAAAAAACAAACTAAGTGGAGAAAGTCGTGGTGAAATTACAATTTGCCTGGAAGAAGTCCATCAAGCACCCGATTTCTTCCATCAAGCACCCGATTACAGAGCTTCAATGCGTCAGCTTATATGGGAAATCCAGCACTTTGTTTCTCAATGCCTATTTCAGTTGAACGCCCTCAAAGATTGGCTCTGTATGACGATTGACCACAGAAGTAGATATGGCAAGATAAGAAGTTGCTTGTGGTAAATTCTCGGCACCCACTACCATTTTTTTCTTCTTCGTTTTGGTGGTAGAATTCCTTTTGTTCTGTTGGTTATCAAACATACCAAGCATTTTCCAAAGAACTTCTCCATCACCATAACTCTTTTGGTTTTGTATTTTACCACTACGAGTACAACTAGTATGCTTCCAAAGGTGTCGCTAGTTATGAGTAGTTGGTGTACTTAAATGGCACCTCGCAGAATGGTGTGGCGAAGCAAGTTTTGGTTAAGAACTCGTCACGTTAATCTCCTATGCCCAAGATAATAACTTTATTTCTCTCTCTATGCCAAGGTAAAAAAGAACCTCTCCTCCTCAAAACAGTGTTCCGTCCTTCGCCACCACTGCTGGTTTCCGCTAGTGTGTGGTGCCTTGGTAGTGTAGTTTTGCTTTGGTTGTGTTTAATTTTGTCGTGTGTTTGAATTTTGTTTGGGTCTCCTTCTAGCTGGGGTCTTAACTCCTGAGTCGCCAATCCTACTGTGTGAAGTTTACGGCTTGCTAGCTACGTCGGAACGCGGTGCGTGGTGTGTGTGGGGGTGTCGTGGAAGAATTTGTTTGGGCTCCATTTAATGTGGATGCTAGGCGGGCCTTTGGCGCTGCTGCAGTGGTTATGGAGCCTGGGGTTCGTCTCGGCGGTGGTTAAATTTGTGGATTTCAAAGGTTGGGAGGTGTCCTCGGCAACTGGTGGTGTTGGACGGTGGTTGGCCGCAATGAGATTGATCACAGGTTGTTGGGCCGTCCGACTCTGCGATCGGCGGTGGTGATGTTAGCTGACAGTGGGCGTGGGCGGTGGTGGCCTTGAGGTACAGGCCTTGGTGTGGATGAAAATCCAGTTTTCAAGGAGAGAACGTTGAGTCGTTCGTTCGGTTGTTTTTGGTTATTCGGCTTTACATTGTTTGTTGTTCTTGTCATATTATTACAGAACGATGGTTTGTTGTTCTTATCATACTACTTGGACCTCGATTACAACAATTTATGATGTTCCTATCCCAGAAGACACTTGCGATATCTCAACCTATCCAGGTTTATCTATTTTTGGATGATCCCTTACTCGTTTAGGAACCTTTCCAGCTTGCAAACGTAAAAGATTGAGTGGCTTATTCATACTCATAATCTTATTTACTGACAAAGGATGTGTATAACTAGCAAAATGTGCAACTAGTCTGTCTTTGAGAAATGGTTCGACTTGGAACACCTAGGGCACAAGGTTCTCAGGCCCTCGGATATGTTTAATTAATGGAGGTACACGGATTAGTTCGCAATTTTTTTTATTGCAAAAAATTCATAAAATGACTAAAAGTCAAATATATCATGAATCTTTCAACGATATGCAACACACTCTTGTTTTTGAAAACATATCGCGAGTTTGAAAGAGTTTTTCAAGGATTTATTATGGCAAAATTAACCGTTTTCAAAAGAAAATTTAGTCTAGAAAAATCTAAACCTGGGTCAATTGGTTACGAAGGTAATGCATCAACAATTGGGATTAGAGGTTACGTAAACCTCGAAAACACAAAAATCACCGTTTGTTTTCCTATAGAAAACTCTTTTATGGGATATAAAAGCAAGAAGACAATCATGCTCTTATATTAATCCCAAATACATTTAAATCATTTAGGGGTATATATGTAATATCAAAATCAAATTTTAACAGCCTAAATTTTACTTTTACTTTCTTCCTAGCCACCATTACCACCCGCAGTGCACAGTGATGCGGCGGCCACGATAGCAAGGCACGCAAACGGCAGTGACAGTAGGGCGAGGCAGCAGTGGCGCCAACGGCAGCGTCCGCAGGTCATAGCAATAACGATGACAATACAGCACGACAAGAGCGGTGAGATTGTTGTGATCCCCTATTCCAAGTAATTCCCGAATTAAAATTTTGTAACTACGTTTCTAATAATTAGGAGCTCCCCCACCCCCACGACGCTCTGTGAAACGAGCCAAAGTTTTACGTAAAAGAAATCCTGGTCTATCACACAGTATTTACCTTTGGCAAACAACAATTCGTTACGGAGACGCGAGAAAATTGTCATGTTTGCCGAAGTTGGTAAGAAACCAGATTGATTTCATTGTCGGTGCTGATGGTAACCAAGTTGTTTAACTGCAGAGGATTGCGCAAATGGCCAAGGCTTACTTTTTGCTGCGTAGCCGAAGGTTGGAGTGCCCCCACCCCCCAAACGTAACACCCACCTATAAGAGCTGGGTTTGCACCCGACTTTTGATCCGATGTAACAAGCTGCTTGAGATGAACACATCACCACCTTCACACACACTACTTCCATACCATTGAATATATTACACAGCAGTCCAAACCTTGTCAAATAGTATCGGAAGTCCCGCAAGACACTCGTATCAAGGGACTTGTACACTTGGCACAGTAAATGACATTCACAACTCACACCACGTTTCTTCGATTCAGATAGTTCATACAGCAACCCAAGGCACATTATGAGTCTACAACCAAACTTCTTATTTCCCAAGAAAACTGAGCAATGGATGATAGGACCCTGAAATGAAGTACGAAGTATAACCCTAGTCCACAAGCAATCGTGGTAAACTGGCAACATTTAGGGTTGATTAAGCATTTTCTAGTGTTGAAATCCTCATTTTGCAAAGGCTTTTCCAACCTAAAATCCACTGCGTCCATTCCAAAATCAGTAACCTGTTTAGTAAACTGCTAAAATGTGGGGTACAGCACATTTTCCAACCTTGAAGAAGGGCAGTCCTCGTCAACCAACTCGAACAGCTCAAGGGTCATGATGCATTAATCCAACAGCAAGAAACAGAACAAAGAAAAATACTCACTAATGCTATTTGTCGTCCAACTCAGAAGCATTTCCTGTGAACAATTGAAGGACCAGATTCATCATACTCAGCCTTGGCGATCCACATCTGCACCATTGAATATAAGTTAGCAGGATGTCCGGATTCCTAATCTACTATGTCAGCTGAAATAATTAAATAATCCCTCCATTCCAATTTAATTTCCCTATTTTGACTTGACACACGTACTAAGGATGTAACACATTCTACAAAGAGAGAATAGAGAAGAGAAGAGAAGAGGGAAAGAGGAGGGGGGGGGGGGGGGGTTAAGAAAGTGAGCCAGGAAAAAGAAAAGAGTTGGTGGAGGGTTAAATGTGGAGAGAGAAATAAAGTAAAAAAAATTGTACAAAGAGTAAACATGGGAAAACACCTAGAGAATCGTTCTTGATTTAGAAAGTGAGCCAATTCTTTTGGGATAGCCCCAAAAAAAAATGATCATTCTTTCTGGGACAGAGAGGGAGTATCAGAGAGGGGATAAAACACACAAACCTGTTGGAAAGTACTGAGGGATGCTAGGATCGACCCCCCTATCCAGACACTATACTTCCTTTCAGGTGGTGCTACCACCTTGATCTTCATGCTGCTTGGAGCAAGAGCTGTGATTTCCTTGCTCATACGATCTGCAATACCAGGGAACATTGTTGAACCACCACTCAAGACAATGTTTCCATATAGGTCCTTCCTAATATCCACATCACACTTCATAATGGAGTTGTAGGTCGTTTCATGAATTCCGGCAGCCTCCATTCCGATGAATGATGGTTGGAATAAGACCTCTGGACAGCGGAACCTCTCAGCCCCGATAGTAATCACCTGTCCATCGGGCAACTCATAACTCTTCTCGACCGAGGAGCTGCTCCTGGCTGTCTCCAATTCCTGTTCAAAATCAAGAGCAACATAGGCAAGCTTTTCCTTCATGTCACGGACAATTTCCCGCTCAGCAGTTGTGGTGAACATGTAACCTCTCTCAGTGAGAATTTTCATAAGACAATCTGTGAGATCACGACCAGCAAGATCCAAACGAAGGATGGCGTGCGGGAGTGCGTATCCTTCATAAATTGGAACCGTGTGGCTCACCCCATCACCAGAATCAAGCACTATACCTATTTGAAGTGCAATAAACTTGATCATTAACCATGTAAAGTGACTCGAGATAATAATTTTGACAAAGTTCATTGATAGAGATGATGCAAACCAGTTGTTCGACCGCTAGCATATAGAGAGAGAACAGCCTGGATGGCAACATACATGGCTGGCGCATTAAAGGTCTCAAACATTATTTGGGTCATTTTTTCTCTATTTGCCTTGGGATTGAGGGGAGCCTCTGTTAGAAGCACTGGATGCTCTTCAGGAGCAACACGAAGCTCGTTGTAGAAGGTGTGATGCCAAATCTTCTCCATGTCATCCCAGTTACTAACTATACCGTGCTCAATTGGGTACTTCAGGGTGAGGATACCTCTTTTAGACTGGGCCTCATCTCCAACATAAGCATCTTTTTGGCCCATCCCAACCATGACACCTGTATGTCGAGGCCGGCCAACTATACTAGGAAACACTGCCCTTGGAGCATCATCGCCGGCAAACCCCGCCTGTTGAATAAAGAAGATAGCATCATAAGTAATAAGAAACTATTATGAACATGTGTTACCAGCTTCGCAAGTTATAGTTGTTCTTTTGCAACTAACCTTCACCATTCCAGTTCCATTGTCAACAACAAGTGGTTGAATATCCTCCCCGTCGGCCATCTTATGTTAGTCTGCATAATTATTATAAACATTAAAGATGAGAAAAATGCAAGAATAGAAGACAGTATAATGGTAACACAAAGGCAGATATTAGACACAGGTAATTTCTTCACTTCCTGGCTCAAAGACCTATGCTCTTGTCTTGACTCGAATTAGTACTGACCTGGTACACATACCTTATTATTCCTGAATTCAAGTCTACAAGACATTGACCATTTTAGAATGAATTTTCTCCATATCATACTAGTGCTCTTAGTTGCAAATTTCTCCTACATTGGTGACACTCCCGCCAATAAACCTCAAACTAGAACTTTGCATCAGCATCTGCTCCCACCCCAGAACCTTCTACAGCCTATGCTAGTGATGCTCACGCTCTGGAACCCTGCTCTCGCTTCCTGGAAGTAAGACCCTACCTACAATATTGGAAAGAGGCTACTTTCATGTTTAAAACGTGACTGGTAATACAGTATTTTAAGAAAGTTCATTTGCGTTCTAAAATTTAGGATTCGTGCTAGTTTCAAAATTGATGTGATAATGAACATAGAACTCGGCATGCACGTGTAGGCAGGTGGGTGTGCACGGGTGGTCCTCCAATTCTTCCATTCAGTTAATGGCAAAATTGCTTCATATAAATCTTTAGCAAACCTCAAGGATAGCATTTTGCACCTCAAATATAAATAAGTTGAGATCAATAAAAAGATCAAAGCATCAGCACATATAGCGTAGACAATGCAATTCAGAGTGACAAGTAGCCATTTTATGTCCAAAGAAATACAACCCCAGCTACACCATGAACCCTTGAAAAATATTAACATGCTGATACGATTTATGATATGACTCCTCATTCAAAATTCTTCTTTTCCATTAAAAAAACCATTAAACAACTAAATTCCAAAAATCATAAGATCGGATGTTCTAGAATTGTTACTCATAGAAACAGAACAGCACAATACATTCTTAGACTAATGCTATATTAACCAGATAAAATGAGGTTCTTAAAAATACATGCTTGTATATTTGTTTAGTGAAGTCTGTTTCATTTAAGAAACACTGCATGCCCCATAAACTAAAACATGTTTAACAAAATTCAAGAACAAAAAACATTGTTTGAGGATGACAAGTATATCTCCATAAACTTGAGAAGTACAAATTATGGCAT
Organism: Escallonia herrerae; assembly: GCA_033070095.1. Lineage (NCBI taxonomy): Eukaryota > Viridiplantae > Streptophyta > Magnoliopsida > Escalloniales > Escalloniaceae > Escallonia > Escallonia herrerae. The sequence goes on along the minus strand of JAVXUP010000001.1, from coordinate 1,459,669 downwards.
TATTTCCCGCAAGAAAAATTATAATCAAACGTTGGGGCTAGCACGCTCGGAATGAAAACTATGCCATTAATCAACGTATAGGAACACAGTAACATTTTTCGATATGTTAAACCAAAACGACTTTATTTTTTGGTATGTGTGTCACTGATATTGTGCGTGAGGATAATCTTTCCAGTATTGAACAGTTGTACTTAACCTCGGAGAAGTCCCTAGGACCTAGATCGAACCACCAAACCAACTTCTCCCCTCCGGCAATAAGACCATACAGAACCCCAGTTCACTTTATGCCCAAAATTAGTTGGTAGTGAAAAGAAAACCCCAACAAACAACAGTATCATAATAACAAGAACAATAATAAGAACAGGAATAACAAGTGATACAACATGGAACTGGAAGAGTAAGGAGTTTTACCTGTGCAGAAAAGAGCAGGGTCTGCTTTACTTCTGAGAGAGAGAGAGAGAGAGGGAGAGCTAGATAGGGGGGGGGGGGGGGTGTGACGACTCTCCAGTCCCCACGGGCGGTGAACCTTCTGTTTGGGCAAGGAGACCACTAGATACGATCGGGATGGGGGATTGTGGGGATCCTTGTGTCCTCCGCTTCAAACGGGGTGTGCCAAAAATGAAAATGAAATCACAATTGTGAATGAGATGTGAAATGATGACGGGGGTTAAGCTGCAGTGGTGCGATGCAGCTCGTGCTACGTGGCAGCCTTTGGTTGCCTGAAAGACGTCATTTGGTTTGTCCGGAAGCATAGCAAGTATAGCACAAGATTTTCCTTAGATAGAATTATAGAATTAGATAGAATTTTTATGGACTAATTATAGGGGAAAGTAGGGAATGACCCCCTCTACTTTACACGTTGTGTGATTTGCCCCCCTCCACTTTAAAATTAACCACTAAACCCCCCCACACTTACAGAAATTGGGCACCTTAGACGGGTCCGTTATGAATAGTGTGAAATGACTAAAATACCCTTATTTCTTTATTAGTTAATGACCCCCTGTACTATACACGGTGTGCAATTTCCCCTCCTCAACTTCAAAATTAACCACTAAACCACCTTACACTTACAGAAATTGGGCACATTAAATGAAAACCGTTAAATTTAAATGACAATTTTGCCCATGACCCTCCCCCCACCCCCTTCATTCCCCACCCCCACCCGTTAGACCAGTCCCCCACCTCATTCTGCGCTACCAGATTCATTGTAAACAAGGGATTGCTGCAATCTGCACCTCCTCTTCTGGTCAACCCCGTTACAATTGGTGATTCACTGAGCACAACCACTGGTCTTTTTCTCCGACCACCAGGGAGTTACAAAAAAAAAAATAAGGAACCACGATTGCCGTTGGTATATCACCGGCGCAACAACTACCATGATCAGCGTCACAGTAACCACCATTCTGACCAACTCCCCCAACTTTATACTGTCTGGCTACACATCGTCGTGAGTTGCCTCATTGCTGCCATTTCCCACCACCTTGCGTCTGCAAGCCAGTGGGGCTTCTTCATCGGCCACCAACCGACTGACGCAATCAACACCAGTAACATCAATCCCCACAAACACAGGCTATCGGCGTCTGATTGCCGCACATCCGTCCAGATCCCTGCCACCACGATCGACGACCACGTCCCAAATCGCAGGTCTAACCTCCGTCGTCATTCCACCCCAATCCACAACATCACGCCAAGCAGCGTCACATGACCACCGTGACTAGCTACACGCCGCTGGGGCTGCACCAGATTCGCGATGACGTTGCCGCCACAGTCGTATGCGAGTAGCTTGTGTGTATGTTTGCAGTGGGTGCGCGTCTGTGTCTGGGTTTAGGGTATGTGTGTGTGTGTGTGTGTGTGCACGTGCGTGCGTGCGTGCGTGCTGGGTGTGTGTATGTGGGATTGAGTAAAAAATCTGAGAGGAGAAAAAAAGAAGTTGAAAGAATGGTATTAAATTTAAATAGGGTAAAGAAATAAGGGTATTTTGGTCATTTCACGAATATTCATAACGAACCCGTCTAAAGTGCCCAATTTTCGTAAGTGTGGGGGGGGGGGGGGGGAAATCGCACACCGTCTATAGTACATGGGGTCATTAGTTAATTACCCCTAACAGAATGGGCAAAAACGTCATTTACAAAAAAAAATCGTTAGTCAACGCGCGTGTTGACCACGCGCTGTTAAATTTAACGGTTTCCGTCTAAGGTGCCCAATTTCTGTAAGTGTGGGGGGGTTTAGTGGTTAATTTTGAAGTGGAGGGGGGCAAATCGCACAACGTGTAAAGTAGAGGGGGTCATTCCCTACTTTCCCCCTAATTATACATATGTCCCTAGGAATAATTATATGTAAGGATAATAGTTTGAACAAATTACACCTATGTTCATTGACCAAACGGAATCTTAAAAACCCTTATGGTTTTAATGAAAAGACTTTGTTGCCCCTGAATTAAAATCTTATTTATTTTCCAATGCCATTATTTCATCTTCTTCCATTAATTCTATTACTCTTTATTTTATTTTTAATACCATTAATGTCATTACTCCCCCCCCCCAACCCCATTTCTGTCTCAAAACTTCCCACAGCACCCCTTCGTCGTCGGGTGTGCCTCCCTGTCGCCGCACCCTCCCCCTTCCCCGTCGCCTCCACCCTCTCCTTTCCCCGTCGTCCGGTGTGCCCCCTGTTGCCGCACCCTCCCCATTCCCCGTCGCCCCCACCCTCCCTCTTCCCCTTCCCCTTCCCAGCAATGCCGCACCCACCTAACGCCATTTTTGCCAAAACTTTCATACCTTCGAGACCGACTAATCCGATTCAGGTCTTCTTCGCCATTGAAATGCTTACCAAGCACAATAATCCTACCTCGACCATGCTAGGATTGAATTCATAACTCGCTAATCTCAATAACTTGACTAGCATATCCTTGTATTCCGTGAAGCAAACCTTAGATTCTAAGTCGACTGAGATGCGGTGGGCTCATTGTGCGACGGTGGGCTCGTTGGCTCGTTGTGCGGCAGTGGCTGTAGTGGCGCCGACGGAGAGGAAGAGGGGGCAAGCTGGGGGAAGGGAGGGGTGGGCAGCGGGGTTGGGGGGAAGGGAGGGGGTGGGCAGTGGGGTTAGGAGAAAGGGAGGAGGCACCGAGGTGGTGGGAGAGAGTCACCAGCGGGGTGGAGACAAGGAGGTGAGGGAGGTGCCGGCAGCGTGAGGACATGGATGCCTTAGATTGAAGAGTAACCCTAATTTCCAAATTAGAATTTTGAAACCCTAATTTAAAAAACCCTAATCTTCAAATTAAGGTTTAAAGTATTAATTTAAAAACTTTAAAAATTACTCAGTATATACAGTACAAGGGTAGTTTTGTCATTTTAAAAATACGTATTGCTGACATCATTAAAAAAGTGCACTTTTTTGGATGGAACCCTGACGAATGGACACGAGTGATACATTTTAAAAGTGTTTGGTCACGGTATGTTACATTTTGAAACTCAGTGTCCTTGACTGTAATTACCCCCTAACCTCAGGGATATAAGTATAATTAACCCAATTTTTATTTTCAGTTTCATAAACCATAAGAAAAATCATATTTGATAGACAATTTTTGTTTTTTCTTCAATTTTAAAAATCAGTTTTCAAAACGAAACTATTTCTAAAAACTCTAATTTAGAGTTTTTGATCTTGAGTATTAATTTTTGTTTTAAGATCTGACCATCAAATTTTATTAGAAGTAATTTGTAATTCACGTTTTAAAAACCTCATTTCATTTCATCACTTTTACTACTACCATTACTTACCCTCTAAGCCCTCGTCGCCACTATCACCAGTAGACAACCACTGTCACAACCGCCCGCTGCCCCCAACCACGCCACCTTTATCACCCCACTGTCGCGCCACCATAAATATGCCCCACCATCACCACATTCATCTGTCATACCAACAGTTCCTTTACATTGTCGCCACAATCCTACCGTTGACACCGACAGATTTGTCTCATTGCCGCCACCTCACTGTCGTCGCGTACCATTGTGTTGCATCAACCAAGCCGACCACGTTGCAACCACCATGTTAACCACCAAGTAGTACCCACCACCATTTTAACCACCAAGCAGCACCCACCACCATCTTAACCACCAAGCACACTACCATGACTATCGAAGATCGATCACCTCGGACAACACCGCAAATCAAACAACATCACAACCACCATCAGTCAAAGTCAATGCCATCGATTTCACCACTCCTAATCACCTACCATCAATCTTGCCACTGCTACTGATGTTGTCTCTCCACTGTCATCCATCTTTATTAGATCTGGTCTTTGGGTAGCAATAACTCTGTCATGGTTTTGGATGTTAGTCGTGATGGGTGGTGGTTATTGGCTATGGGCAGAGGTGATATTGTGGCGTGATGGTATTGGTTGATGGTAATGAAAACTTTGGGGAAGAAGAAACATAAAGAAAAATAAAATCCTCTTAAAAGAAACGAAAACTGAAAAAAAAAATCAAAACTGATTTATCAAATATATACTCTTTTTTTTTCAAAACAAAAACCACAACTAGTTTTCGTTTTGATTTTTTAGAAAACCAAAAAAAAAAACCTAAAATGTTGTCAAACACACCCTTGGTGTATGGCCTTGGTGCGTATGAATCATCATTGTTTGTGCGCGCGAAAGACTCGCATCATTTCAAGTTTAACTATTTTCTGGTCATGTGCTCCTGTAACTAACCCGCAGTTTAAATTTCAGTATTGTTTTAAGAATAATAACCCAGTAACCCGACTCAAGCTCAGGTCAGTTTATAGAATATTCTATATAATAAGGTTTTAAAAAGTATGTCAATACGTACGATATATCGTGAGACAAAAAATATATGAACCTTGTAAAAAATATCTTATTTGGCTATAATTAATAACTTTAGTACCTAATCACGACTAATTTAAGTAAAATATTAAACAATGAATTCACTTACATTACTCTTAACTTTTAATACTTAAATAGCATTTTTTTTGTTTGATTATAATGCATGCAATTATTATGAGATATTTGAACATACATGTTCGTTTGTTTGCCTTCTTTAAGTTTTTCTTTTAAGTTATCAAGTAATATTTCAAATGAGTATTGACTTAACACTTGGAGTAATAGAATAGTCGTACTGATGCCATATAAAGCTAAATAACAAATATTATTGTAGTTGTAATTAAAGATTGTTACGCTATCACGTATCTCTTTTGAACTTTAAAGGGTTATGAAGGTGTTATATATACATATTCTTGAGCTTATTATAACGATTAAGTAAAAATTTAAAGAAAATAAAGTTGCATTTCAAATTTAATAGGACATATGCATACACCTTATCACTTTTAAAACAGTTATTACTTTTTACAAAATAAATTTAACAGAACGACCACATAATATCTAATATTTTTCGTATGCATGTTTTTTTTTAATTCTTGTGAGCTGCTACTAATGAGCACGTTCAATTGATTAAAGACAACTTGTCCTTATTTTGAAGTGTTGAGATTATTTTTCACATCTTCTATGACTACTATTTATTGATCAGGATGGTGGAACGAACTGAAAACCAATTTATCAATCCACTCATAGAACAAAAAAATTCAAGAGCTTCGAGCTTCTAAGTTATATTTTGCATATCTACTAAATGCACTTAATAATACTTTCTCATGAATGATGCTTATTTTATCACGACATAATGCAACCTCTATATACCAAAATACGTCATGTTATACCTACAACTATAATGAACTTAGAAATTATAAACAATATCATTATATCAGGCTAATATTATAGGACGAGCGTTAATCAACCACTTGCTATTGAATTCACACAACAATCACGACCCATAGTTACAATCAATTGCATTATAAGAAAGAACAACACTAACAGAACCTGAAAGACTGCTAATTAGTCTTATTTTTCTAAAAAAATAATTAAGCATAAAAAATAAGTCTTTTTGTTGATCGTGACGGCATAGTTAGTTTTGAAAAATTACACAAATACATTTTTGCATCTTAAAGTTTTTTTTGGATATTCTCAAATATAGTACCTAAGCTTAATTATACCATTTTCCTTCTAATGCATACGTTATTTTTGTTCAAAATCTCATATATGTGATATAACGACTTTGTTGGCCGTTCAGGCTTATTAAAGTAAAAAAGTATCCTATAATTTGATTATCAAAATTATATATTATATAGATATCTTGTTACAGTCATTAACTGTATTATAGGGATCACATCTAAAATAATATTTGCATACCTTTGAAATTGTTGATTGTGTGGTCCCACCCATTAAATATTGTCAATTGTTAAAGTTAACAAAAAATCATAATATATTAGTATATTACTAATGCAGAATTTAGAATGTTTAAGAGTTTAGTTCCTCACAATAAAAACACCATAGAAAAAAGATTTGTTCAAAAATTTTTCACCATGAAATTAGTTGAATTAACTCATGCTCACATTCCTAAGGCTTTAAATTTACATTATTTTTAAAATAAATCTTATATGGAACTTGCATATTATGATGTTTGTACATTTAACCAATGCGACTAAATGGGATAGTGCAAAATCTTAGAATAATAAAATCATTGACCAAATTTTTAACCAATGTATTTATCAAGTTAGATCGATCTTTAGATATCTTGACTCACAAAAAAGAGGGTCGGGAATGGGGAATTCAATCACTTCAAGTTATTTGGTTTAAACTTACCAAGATTGACAATCTAGTTGAAATTAAAATTAACCATGCTTACTTTATTTTGTTTTTTTACATAATTTTAAAATAAAATTCTACAATAACTTATTTGTGCAATACCTCATCGTTTATCATCACATTATATATATTCAGTGTGAAATAAAATTTACAAACACAATATGTCAAATACAAAAGTGCCGCCCAAAGTCAACATTGTCTTGAATGTGGTCTTTATCTCTAGATTAGTTCATTTCTATATTAGTAAGTCTTATCTATAGATTAGTTCATTTCTATGTCTACACATACACAGTGTGTGTGTGTGTGTGTGTGGAGAGGGGGAGAGAGAGAGAGAGAGAGAGAGAGAGAGAGTTTCTTTTCAATTTATAGAGTTTTTTTTAACGAATATTAATGAAATAAAGTCTTAATATGTTGGTATATTACTGATTTAGAACTTTAAAAGGCTTAAAATTGAATGAATAGAAAAATAAGGACACCATAAAAAAGATTTGCTTAATTTTTCTTTCAAACAAAGTTTATTTAATTCAATTCATGTTTTATCTACTATATTGCGTATAGTTAATAGTTTATTCTTTTATTATAAATATCAGATGTGGCTCTTTTTTTTTTCTTCTTCAAATATGTAGGCTTTTGTTTTCAAGTTGTCTAGGTTATTATATGGATTGATTGTGCTTTGAAATGTAAACGAATGATAGAACTAAGGATCTTGTAAAAGAATAATTTGTCTCTAGCCCATATACCATAAGGTAATAAAACTGAACTATGAATTCCAAATAGTACATAATCTTTCTTATTAAATCTCTTAAGTAATCTTGGTTTTGCAGGTAATTGACTTATATTAGAGAGCTTTTTCGATATCTAATGTTGACTACAATGAGCTTTTTCAGGTTATTCTCGTTGACTATAATGAGCTAGTAAAATTTAGCAAATATCTTTATGCTAAGCTAATAATTATAGGGTGAAGATTAGTTCATATAATTATTGTTGAAAGCAAACAACAATGACCACTCATAGTTATAATCGACTTTATTATAGTCAAAATAAAGTTTCAAAGCTTATAATTATTTTAATATCTACTAATTAGTCTTGATGTTCATGTAAGCTTAATCAACTACAAAAATAAATAATTTTTATTGGTTGTTACGGTCCTATTAAAGATCAACTGTTAGTCTATAGTCAATTACAGTAAGCTTTTTAAAATTACTTAAAACAAATTTATTTTAAGTAATATATTTTCTTAGATATACTAATTAAGAGTACATAAATCTTATCACTTTTTTTTTTCAAATCTCATATTTGATTTGTTTTCCAAATCTTTATATATGGGATATAATCGGTTTGGTGGACATGAGGTCTTATTCAAAAGTGTTGACTTATAATTCATTTATTAAATTTATATATCACATTATTCATTTTTTATGATGAGTATATTATGTATATATCTATATATATGAATAAGGATAGTATATTTAACTCAATTAGAACATCATTTTTTTCCTTCTAAATCTATTATGTTATTTTCATTTTTTTGATATATGAACTTTTATATTCACATTAAAGAATGATTTTAAGAATACAATAGTCAAAATTAAGTCATAATAAGCTACTATAATGGTTTGAATTCTAAATGTTTAGAATTATTTTTTAAATTATACAACCCTCATTATTCTTGTAAAATTAATCAAATTTATAAATAGGTACCTATCAAAATTCAAATCATTATATCATTTTTTTTCTAAGTCTCATAGGTGTTTAATCTTAATTGTAACATTAAATTTTACTCCTAATCAATGTATCAACATATTAAGACTTAATTTTAACTATTAATACCTCAAAAATACTTTAAGATAACAAAATAAACACTAACAGAAAACGTAAAATATTTTTAAAAATTAAGTCATATATATCACTTTGTAAAATATTTTCAAAAGATCTTAACTTGTGAATTATTTATCTTTGATTTCATACATGATTTTCGTATTTTTCATTTGTGAGATTTTATTTTGTTTTTAAAGTACTTTTGAGGTATTAGTAGTGAAAATTAAGACATAATATGTTACTATATTAAATGGATAGAGTTTTAGAAGGCATAGAATTGGTTTTCTACTATTATAAAATTATGCCAATAATACCTGCTAATTTTCTTAAGGATAAAGTATAGTGAAAAGTCATGATGCATGTGTCGCCTCCAGAATGCAGAACGATCAGTCTATTATATATTGGACAAAATTTGGTTGCTATCCAGGTTGTAAGAATTTTTTTTCAATCCCGTATATAGAGACAACTAATAGTCGTTAAATGTTTCCAGTGGCTTTTCTGCTTACACTTTCAACGACAATGCTTAACAATATTTTTTTTAGCGTCACTAAAAATGTGTAGCAGCCATTAATGTCGCTATATAAAGGGTAGGAGGAAGATCCATTCATCCGGGGTAGCAGCAAAAACTTTTCATTATATATTTATTCGACATAGATATACAAGAAACTGAGTTATTGTTTTAGAAGCTTAGGCGACAGTTACATCATTTTTATTTTAGATTTAAATTGCACTTTTCCCAAACTTGCCACCAAATCCGTCACCCGAACTACTGTCACCCTCCTTGTTCCTCATTCCTTTACAAAACAACCACCGCTTTCCCCACCAAACCCACCACCCCTCTCCCTCCCACTTTTACCCATCGCGCCACTACTTTTTCACGACCACCGCCACCATAAAGCCCAATACAACCATCGGCATAACACAGACCTGCACAACTTGTCGATTTTGGATATATGCTTAACCATGACCATCATCCATAGCACCTTTTATTTTACTATGGTCTATCCATTATCGACAACCAAATAATGTAAGTCTCTTTAATCACAAAATTCTGCCATCTGAAAACCATAAGATTCCATTTGTTTAAAAAAAATGACTCGCCTAGTGAAGATGGGTTTGGAGAAAGGAGGAGTCAATAATGGGTTAGGTTAAAGGAAAATGGTGGTTGCAGCCAGCGGGAGAGGGGTGGGTTAGGATAGAGGAGAGAGGAGTAAAGTGTAACTATGTTATGACACGACTGCCTACAAGGATTTTATGTGAAACTGTCCATTTTTGCCTTAAAAATCTAACTAACATCCAAAAAATATGTGTCTTGCTGTCATTTGGATACTGAGGGAACAATAGAAGTCTGGCTGGTATGGTATGGTGGAAAGACTACAGGGTCCTTTTGTGCATACGATCCCAGACCATGATATTTAATGAACAATTAATCCTAGACAAACCTTTGGTAGGCAAGATAAAGCACAAGATGATCTTAGTACAGGCAAAACTGTGCTTTTGTAACTTTAGTATTTCCGGTAAGTATTAGCTCATACACTTGGTAAAATTTTATTTTATTGAGATATGCAGGATAAATAATATATTGAAGAAAGGGAGTTTTGAGGCCAAGATTCATGAATAAGTTGGGCAAAATTTGATTGGAATCACAAAAAAAAAGACAAAAAATATCAATTTTGAGGTAAGCAAAATTTTAAAGATATACTGTATTTTTTCCAACAAATATGAATGTAGTAATGAACTCAAAAAAGTTAACAAAACCCAATATCTCTCTGGAGAGAGTTAACGAACCATACATATGGTACATGACACCATGGTATATGAATTACCATTTCTCGACATTTTTCTTAAAATAATTTAGAGATTAGTAGTTATGAAAAAGTGAATTCAAAGCCTAGGACGGGCAAGTGACCACCATCAATGGCAAGGCCATACTTCTTATAAGGGCGGGGCACTTGTCCATTAGCCTACTAAAACACCTAAAAACTAAGAATGTGATGGGGTTAAGGTTTGTTTGCCCACCTTAAACTAGCTAAAACAATGAAGAATGCACCACTTTAACCAATTGATCACTATTGGAAGGAGGTTATTTCAGTAGGCAAATTAAGATATTGGTCATTTAACCTTGAGATAAATATATAAATAGTCACTCTCCTTTAGTTTGTTATGAATTCGTTCTGTAACTTCACTTTCATCACATAATTGGTCCTTCCATCCACCAAATACCTGTTATGTGGTCACATGACATTTATTTGACCGATTTTGAGGGGCAATTTGGTCATGCAATACACAATGCCACGTAAATTAAGATATAACTCACCACTTTGTTCTCGCGTCAACACATTTGCCCCAAAAAACTACGTGGCGAAGTGTATTTCCTAAAAATAAGGTTTTCCAAAAGTTATTTTCCCAAACCAAAGATAGAAGGACGTCGGATTGATGGTGCGTACAAAAAGTGAGAAGAAGACTACCATTATTGTAATCATCGTGTCAAATCTTGGCAAAGAAAACTAGGAGATATACGCCCAATCATAGTATGTATTTGACTTGTGGGAAGTAATTGTGATTAGGCTTGATTAAAGGTTCAATCTAATCATTACGACAATATATAACATCATCGACGCTTTTTTAGGACATTTTGGTAAGGAAAAAAATTTGTTGCACACCTAGGAGTAGCGTCAACCTCCTACCCCTCCACGTGGTAGCATGTGGTTGGTCCAGCGTCAAGGCCATGCTCATCGCACGTGAAGGAACTGGCTGGAGAAAGGTAATGGACATTAAGCTGGTCCCTGAATTTTTGGAAGAGAAGATAATCAGCAAGCTGTATTTCTCTCTCTATATCTCTCTCCCGTAATCAGCTTGCAGTCTATTTCTCTCTCTTAGTCTCTCTTTCTATCTCTTCCTTCCCGTATTCTTCCTCCCCACCACAGCTCAGCCAATTCACGTGGACAAGGATCGATCATATCGTCTGTTACCTGCATCACCTTTGTGACTGCATATCCCTCATCCCATGCACCCATCTCCTTGTCCAGGAGTAGCAAAGAACCTAGCAGCCGAGTTGGGAAAGGATGGGATAAGGGTTAACTTCGTTTCGCCCGGGGGAGTGGTCAGCCAGTCCAATTTTGGGGTGCCTGCCGAGAAAGTGGCAGTGAGTTCGCACGCAACTGCAACTATGAAAGGGAAGATTCCGAGGGTCAAGGATGTGGAGATGGTCACGCTCTACTTGGCGAGCAATGGAGCGAGTTATATGAGTGGACTCAACCTGGTGGTTGATGGCGGGTACAGTGTTGTGAATCCTACCATGATGAAGGCTGCTGGCTTAATTCCGTAACTAGGCTGTTAGTGAGGCGTTGGGGGAATTGTTAGATGTATTTCTTAAGAGTTGCAGTTTGTGTTAATTATTAAGACTTGTGCCACCACCTTTAGGATAGAAAACTTTGTTTTGGTTGTTATCTAAATTAAAGTGTAGCACTAAAAGTCAATCCGTTCATAAAGACATTTTAGAAATGAATTCTACCACCATTATATTCAGGTGCTTCAAAAAGACTAAGTTGAAAGAGGATAGACTGGCCAACTTATTGATGCTTCAGTGAAGCTTCATTGAGTTGAAAGGTTTGTTCCCATGCTAGCTAAAATGACTGTGTACTCTCTTGTTATAATCCAAGTGGTGCAATATACAGCTACATGATGTTGAAGCTTGGAAGAAATTTGCTTTTGCAGAATTTAGCTAACCGTAGGAAGCAAGTACTCTGTCTAACACTTCTTTGAATAACTAAGCACAACGGCATGCAAATAAGAATGTTTTCAAAGCTATTATTTGGCATTGTCGTGAATCAATTACCGCCAACAAACAAAAAATTACTACCATCGATTAAGCTAACTCTTTCAAAGCGTATGAAGGAGTAAACACTAGAATCATAACTTAAACATTAGAAATGTTTCAATCGAGGGATAGAAGTGATCTAAACCAATTCATTTATAGTCTTCAAACTTTACATAGTAGCTTGGGAATAGTTTTTCATTGTTCATTATGGATCAACTGATTAGTTTTGGCTTTCTTTTTGCAACCGCCTTCTACATCTTTTCTGTCTAAATTGCTGTCATCTCAGTTTTGTTGTTGCAAATTGCCACAAGGAGTTGATGATGCCTAAGAAATCAAAGAAGAGTTATAAAACAAGTTCGAAGGCAAATATTCAGAACATTTTAGAATTTACCTGAAGCAACTCAGTGAAGGACAAACGACGACATTGCAACTCAGTATTGTGAATAGTTGATTATCTTGGGAATATAGTCAAATGAGTATTTGTTTTGATGTGAGCTTTGCATTGCATGATGCTGATGAAGAGCAAAGTGAGCTTAATCTGTGGAACCCCAAGAAAAGTCCCAGTCTGTAGAACCTTTGGGTTTGTGGTGATTCTTATTTTGCTTGAGAGAGTGCCCTTGTTAGGCGTGCAATCATCCTAAAGGGATCCTTGCCGAATTTGATTCGTAATGACAAGTGTTCTTGTGGTGACTACAGGTAGTGTAGTGAAGCTATTGATGAGAGTTGGAATTACTAGCTCTGTTGGACAGTTGTTATTTGTGCGGGCTAGCTAGGTTGATTGCATCAGAATCAATTTAATATTTATTTCTGCAAATTTTAGAGCCAGAGGTTCCATGGATAGTGATCTCAGCATGACCATAATTTATAGTTGCAAATGTTGGCGAACGATAATTCATGGCCTCGTAAAATGTAGGTTGCACATATTCCCCCCTTGTGTCAGTAATGCAGCGGTAGAGTTCACATTCCTAACCCAATCCATTTGAGAAGAAATCCATCAGCACCTGCCATTCTTAGTTTGTCGGTCTGTGTAAACACTTTAGGCCGCCAATAGTAGCATGAACGAAACCCAATTCGAGAACAAGCCAAACTCGATGCACCAAAAGATTTACTAGTTGAAACATATAAAGTAGCAAGCGTTTGAATGAAATCGTGAGCTTCTAATACTGTTGCTGTGCTTTTATCTTTCAGGTGAAAAGTAGGGTAAATCAAACAAGCTGAGAATGATGCCGTTTGGTTGAAACAGATGCAACTTTCTCCTATACTTTATCCCGCTCTTTCTTTGTTTATCAAATCAGTTTGTTTATCAAATCATAAAGGTGATGCAGGTAATCTCCACGAGACTGTTTTGCTACTCCTGGACAAGGAGATGGGTGGCATGGGATGAGGGATATGCAGTCATAAAGGTGATGCAGGTAACAGACGATATGATCAATCCTTGTCCATGTGAACTGGCTGAGCTGTGGTGGGGAGGAAGGATACGAGAAGGAAGAGATAGAAAGGGAGATATAGAGAGAGAGAGAAATAGACTGCAAGGTGATTACGGGGGAGAGATATATAGAGAGAAAAATAAAGCTGGTTGATTATCTTCTTTTCCAAAAATTCAGGGACCAACTTAATGTCCGTTACCTTTCTCCAGTCAGTTCCTTCACGTGCGATAAGCATGGCCTTGATGCTGGACTAACCATATGCTGCCATGTGGAGGGGTAGCAGCTTAACGCTGCTCCTTGGTGTGTAGCAAAAAATTTTCCTTTTTGGTAAGAGCCGCTAAAAAGGAGATGTTTCTAACTTAATGCAAAAAAATTCTTAATATTATAAAGTAAAACATCTTCTTTTTTTGTGTGTTTGTCAATTGCCATGTAACTAAGGCGGTTTTTGGCATTACGTCGCATTTATGAGGCTGTCTTTTTTTCCTCTTTACGTTTTTCCCACCCCTACTCCAAACACACCACTGTTTTCCCCACAATCGTTACTTTTCCCATCTATTAAACTGTTAGACCACTGCCGCTGATGATTAGAATTTCACCCACCAGGCTCGTCCCCCCTCTCTTTGCACTTAGTAGTAGCATTTTCTTACTACAATTAGGGTTTTAGTTATAGGGTTCTGATTGGTTGAATCAATTAGGCTAGTAATTATTCATTGTGATGCCAAGTAAGTAGGTTCACTGTAGACGTGAAGGTACCACAAGGAGTACAACCTCAGTTAGATGCCAAATATGTTGATGTAGGCAGAGCAAGGACTGAGAGCAAGACTTTTTAGGCAGAGTCTGAGGAGTAGCAGTGCTACAAAGGCAAAGGCACAGGGGGAATACACAACGAAGTCACCGTCTAATGCTTAGGTCTAGAATCAAGGTCCAAAGTCAAGGTCATGTGTCTGTGTGTTTTCTCTCTAGAATTCTCGAGTCGAAAAATAAAATGAATTACAAAGTTAAAAGTCTAAAAAAGAATTATTTACCTTGTTTATAGCGGTTGAGATTGTGGTACCATCAAGTGACACATGGCGTTCCCCAAGAGTGATGCCTTACCAAGAGGCCACAGATGTCGGTGCTCCGTGGATTATCGGATAACATATTCACTTGACCTGCCTGGCACATTATCATTCTATCTGTCTAGAAGACTGGCCCATATAGCATCGATGTGGCTAAAGAACCCCTTAATCTAGCCACCAATCAGAAGCCCTTGTAAAGTCCTACAGGGGAGTCAAAAGGCATAAAGAACCTGACAGTGGCGGAGGAAGAACATGTAGATTAGGCGCGATGCCTTCCGGAGACCTGCTCCCCTCTCGAAGTGACCCGAGGGTCATATTCCCTAGGGGTGTCGATGAAGAGCCCCAGTGCTAAAGCACGTAGACTAATCAAGTAAACAATAGTGTCCAGGGATAGTCGCCTATTCCACAGGTGAATCCTTGTGCCAGAGCACTTAGAGCGCACCAAAGTATTGTCCAAGAAGAGTCGGTTACCAGACGAGTTAAGGTAGTGTCCGGAAAGAGTCATGTGCCATATACATCAAGATAACGTCCAGAAAGAGTCGCCTACACAACAAGCAAGGTAGTGTCCCAAAGGAGTTGCCTACCAAGAGAAAGGGGAGTCCTCATGCCAAAACACTTGGAGCTCTTTGATAGAGATAGTGTCACGGAGGAGTCGCCCATCCTTGTGGGTGATTTCTTGTACCTGAGCATTCAGAGTGAACCAACATAGTGTTACGGAGGAGTCACCCACTCGATCGACAAAGGTAGTGTCCCTGAAGAGTAGCCTGCATGATAGAAGGGGAGTCCTCATGCTAGAGCACTTGGAACTCCCTAATAGAGATAGTATCCAGGATGAGTTGCCTATCCCTGCGATGAGTTATTGTGTTAGAGCACTCAGAGCCTGCCAAGGAAGTGCCACGAAAGAGTCACTTACGCTGAAGGATGCTGCACAGTCTAAAGAGTGGGTTGAAGCTTTTTCCATGACAAAGGCAAGGTGCAAGTGTGGTGAAAGGATGGGCGAACGCCAAGGGACTTGGTAGTGTGATAGGATACCGAAGGTGAACTGTATAAGTGGTAGACGCATGGGCATAGCAGGATGTGTGCGGTACCCGAGGCATGCTCAATGGAGATAACAGCGGTGTGGTGGATAAGTGTTGTGTAAGGCACATGAGACAATGACAGTGCATGGGCCTGGCTGAGGGAAAGAGTGCCGGGGGTATGTATTACGGGAGGTGTCACAGAGATGGGCATCGTATTGGGAGAATGTGACACGGTGATGGTGCTCGGGGAAGCAACGAGTGTTGCGGGGATAAGCATCGTGCTGGTGGCATGTAATGCTGAGATGATACTCGGGCATGTTGCTGGTGTGACAGAAAGGGGCGTCGTGCCGAAGGCACGTGACTCAGAGACGATGCTCGGGGCGATAGGTTTACATATCTTGGGCACCAAGTAAATTGTCTACCTAGCTTCATTTGAACTTGGCAGAGTATTGATGTAGCATAGCCATGTCAATTTACTTTTTTTTGTGTTATAGTTGCGCGTTCGCACAAACACACGCATATAAAAAGAGGTTGGGGGCATTTTGGAGGGAATCTTCCTGTGGGTATGTGCTAACGTGGCGATGGGGTACCGGGTCTTAGTTTAGATGGCATTGTGTATCAAATGACACGGCCTTAAAAGTTGGTCACTTGAAGGTCATGCGACCACTTAACGGGTATTTGGTGGATGGAGTGACCAAATGGAAGTGAAGTTAGCAGACAAATTCATAACAGATCAACAAAGAGGAAAGATTTAAACATTTATCCCAAAGTTAGAACCAAAAGTGCAATTTATCCTATTCCATTTATGCAAGCACCGGCATAAGCCCACTTCCAACTTTTCTGCTGTTGGACATTGTCAAAGAAAGAAAGCTCAATTATTATCGTCTTTTTCTACTCCAAAACCTACAATAAAATTCTTATCGAACACAAAAAGGGGAAAAAAAACTTGTTTCATTAGTTGTATACATGAAAATTTTCATTTTTCATATATTTTTGTTTCTTCTAACTTTTCATACGTTTCAAAAAAAAATTTCTAACCTTGCCACTGCCTGCCATAAGGTACAACATTTGACCATGTCGCGTTGGACATTCAACCACAGCCAAGAAGAGACAAATGGTCACTCTAGAGAGAAAAAAAAAGAATACTATTTTGAGAGAAGATTAAATCCACACCATTCATAAAACCTATTTATTGCTAAATCTATAGACTTAAAACAAAGTTTAACTTTTAGCTAAAAGTGGAGTATATTCATTTTATATTTTTTCATTTAGTTATTGTTTATCTAGAAGAAAGGACCTGTAGAGTGTAATCTACCATGTTTGAAGTCACCAAGGATTCATTTGACTACGTAGAATGTCATGAAAAGTGAAGGAGGTGAACATACCTTAAACTTCTAAAAGTTTCCTTAGCTGAAGATAGAAAGTGATGGCGAAAAAAAATGGCATTTGTTAGATTTTTTTAATGTAATTGATTCATTTTTTTTCGCAATAAAAAAACACAAGGAAATGAAGATTTTTTAGGTAAGTCTGCATATTTATGGTATATATATTTTTTGGGAAAATTGCATATTTTCACTTTATTTACGGTGAGTACCATAACTTATATTCTGTCAACCAAAAAGTCTTCATTAAAATGATGAGATGGCATAAATTGGGGGGGGGGGGGGGCGCAAAGGTGAAAATGCAGGTTTCCATTGCTGACTTGGATGCCATATGGACCCCCAAGCGGCGTCCAAGTTAGCAATGGAGATGGAAGAACAACTCTTTTCGGACGACCCATGGATCCCATTTCCAGGACACCGCTATCCATTTCCACAAATCCTAACTCCACAGTATCAACTAGTTTATGGTAGCAGTTGACTGCTTATTTCTGGCGGTAAGATTTTGTGATTTTGGATGGTGATTGGTAATGATTGTGGTTAGATTAGCGGGGGTCAGCAGGGTGGGTTTCAGTTTGGTCGGGATGTGAGTGGCCTACGACAGTGATTTAAGAGGGCCGACTGGGCACAATAGTGGTAGGCTGACGGTGATGGAGGTTGGCAATGGCCAGTGACCGAATGAAACTGAAAGGTATGGCGGTAACAAGTTTTCCTTGATGAAAGTTTGCACAGTGAGGGAAATTCTTATGGTGGCTATGTGTAATGTGGGCGGTGGAAGCTATTTGTAATGTGCGAGGCTGGCCGATGGCGGAGGCTGGTGATGACAGTAGGAGAGAAAGGCCTGATAAATAGGGAGAAATGAGAGAGAGAAAAAGAAAAAAGAAAAAAGAAAAAGAAAATTTATCAAATTTGCCGCATAAGCAAGGTCTTAATGGATGCCTGGATTTTCACCTTTGCCCTTACATTTCAATACTTAACGAAAGGACTAAGAGGGTGTTTACGATTGATTAAATTTGATTAAATCTAGATTAAATCAGTTTTGAAGTGTTTGGAAAAAAATATAAACTGATTAAATTTGCTCCAATATGCTCAAAACTGATTAAATCCATAATCCTCATTTTCTTAGATTAAGATTTAATTAATTTTAAAGAATCAGGTTTGACTAAGAAATTTTCTAAAATATTCTTACATATAAACAACATTAAATGTTAAATTTCAATTTTAATACACTATATTTTAATTTTACTAAACTAACTTACTTTAATCCTTTTTTATCCAAACACCTTCAGCAATTTTTAATCTATTATGTTTAAAATGAATTAAAGCTAATTTTAAAAATTAATTTTAATTTAATTAAAATTTACTTTTAAGAATCAATTTCAAACAACCCTCGAATGGGTCGATGTAACGGTACTTATCCAAACAAAGTGAAAATATGGACCCCTTAAAAATTGGCCCCGACATATATGGCCAAAATTGCAATTTACCCCCTTTTTCCTTCTATATTCAAACGGATCCAAAACGATCCATGTCAGACACCAAACCCGATCCCTAACTACCCGTAAAAATAGCTCACGAAGTAATTTTGCTCCGACTCCGAAAGTATAGAGAAACTTTTGACGACGCACAAACAGACATCTCATTTCCGATCCAAAGGTACGATCGACTCAAATTAGGGTTCTGTAACGCCCAAATCACATCATGAGTCTAAAAAATTAGTTGAGAATTACTTGATCCAGATTTTATGTATTCAAAAATCTAGCTCAGACGCGCGCACACACACAATGTGGGAATTTGACACCCTTGAGATGCATCTTATAGTACTTGAGCTGTAGTGTTCATGGATCTAAAGGGAAATCATTCGCCAGTTCCGTTTATCATTTTCGAAAAGTTGTGTACATTTATGTGTTTGTTTGATGTACTTTGAATACAGGTATCATCATATTTTTCCTTTTGGAATTACTTTTGCTGACAATTAGTGGATTACGTCATTTGCTTATACATGTATGGATCTATTTGTTTGTACATATCTCACTCTTCCGTTTTGGAATTTTGCCCCGGTTGACTATTTTATAATTTTCTTGGATACAATTTGAACATGTAAGTATTGGATAGAATCGAGATAGTCGTTACAGATCAAATAAGTACCTTCTGACAAGTCAAAGTAGGGCGATACAACATGTTAAGTCAATATTTACATGTTCAAATTCTGGGAATTCGCTAGAAATCAAGGGGCAGATTATGGAATCTGAAGGAGTATATTACTGAAAATTGTCTGTTTGGTTTACCATGTTTGTCATGTGGTCTCACAATAGTGCTAGTGTGGATGGCAGAAGTTAGAGCTGCTCTTTTTCCTTCTCTCATATGAACATACGTCACATTCTAAAATGTCTTTAGGAAGTTTTTGGCCACTTGGTTCGCTGAGCTCCTTGATGAGATGACTTTGTATTGTCGAACATGCACTATTCATCTTTGAGAGGAAGAAGGACAATGTTTGGTCTATAAAGTTTAGAGAGCATATATCCCTTGGGGAAGTGATGCATGGAAATTTTGATATGGAAGCAATTTGATTTCTAGTTTGTACTCCAATCTATGACATATATATTAACTTTTAACCATTTGATACCAATTCATACAAGGTTTGACTTGGAAACTCTAGATACAACAGATATCAGATTAGTTCTTCCA
Organism: Escallonia herrerae; assembly: GCA_033070095.1. Taxonomy (NCBI): domain Eukaryota; kingdom Viridiplantae; phylum Streptophyta; class Magnoliopsida; order Escalloniales; family Escalloniaceae; genus Escallonia; species Escallonia herrerae. The sequence goes on along the minus strand of JAVXUP010000001.1, from coordinate 1,439,748 downwards.
TCACTTAATCCATTTCTTAAAACAGGGACACCACTAGTGCATGAAAATTGCCTTATTGTTACTCTAGGGGAGGCATCTCTGGTATGTAGCTTATAATGTCCTGATGATCGGTTGTGAATAAATTTTTCTATGCAGGAGTCATTAGCCTCCAAAAGTGAGAGCGACACGGTAAACCGTCGACATTACCATGTGAGTATATCTTGAATAAGGACTTTCCATGTTTATTTTGTTTGCACAGTTATCTCCGATACATCTGGGGCCTTTAGCCATTCAATTTAGAAAAGACCCAAGTGCAACCTAAGTGTGGCTAGGAAAATAATGAGAGATGTTGTCGTGCTTGATAATGACTTGAATCTTACAATTCAATTGAACCATTTTGCTTCTCATTAAAATGAGAGTAGGGTTTGGTTTAGATCCTTTGCTTATACTTGGCACTATACTTACCATTATAAGGGAAAAAAAAATGAACACTTAGGGTTTGTTTGAAATCACTTCCAGCTTGGTTTTCTATTTCCAAAAAAACAAAAACAAAATTCAATTTAGTTTTTATTTTTTACAAAAACAAATGGGTGGTTGACTACCCAGTTTTTATTTTGAGTTTTTTCTTTGGTGGTGGTTGCGGTGTTAGGGGTGGCGGTGGCCCGCGGCGGGGGGTGGCGGTGGGGTGGGGGTGGTCTCAAAACGAAAACAAAACTGGAAATCCAAAACTCCAAAATGGTAGTTTTAAAACACAACCATGTTTTAAAAACTGAAGGAAAAAAAAACCGAAAACTCAGGAAAACCGTGTACCAAACGCGTTTTTTCCTCCAGTTTACAAAATTGGAGACGGAATAGATTTCAAATGGTACCTTAGTTTGGTACATTTGTTGCTCACCAATTTTAAGGAAATGGAATAACTACCTTGGCTGCTCTCAAATGAATATTTGGTGGTCTTTGACTCACTATGCCGTCAGCAGTATTCAGAGCTTGGTTATCAGGGGACCATGTACGTCTCTGTAACCATAATTTATTACTTGCGTGGTCATGATGATAACTAGCATTTAGCTCTCAGAACAAGGTTATCAACTGTTGGGATTAGGAAGAACTCCTGTGTGAGTATTCATGAGTTGTTGGTACTAGCATGTTTAACTGTAATGTCAAGTGTGAATGTGGTGAAAGACAGCACTAAAACCCTAGACTAGAAGGTGCATTTAACCCTGCTGTTTGGAAACAGTCTGTGCAGTCGACTGAACTAACAAGCCTGAACATTTGAGGTTGCATAACTGTATAAATGTGCCAGTTACTAGACTTAGTGCCGAACTATAGTCACTAGATAAGCTTATATATTAACATTCTTCGATTTGATATCTCATTTCAAACTGATATGCCTTTGGACGATTCTTAGGGCGGACGAGGATCCTGTTGATCCAAAGAAGCATCTTGAAGACTCTTGCAAGTCTAAATGTGCAAGACCTTTGTTTGGATATCAGGTAAAACATGTTCGGATATTTTAATCATAATGTTCTTCTTCTTCTTCTTATTTTGTTTAAACTATGTGCTTATCTGATGTTCCTTGTAGTCATTATGTCTGGTTACCCACCATATGAATGAGGACACATCTAGCATAAGTTATGTGTGCCTCTTTGACGTGCTTTAAGCATTGGTATATCAAAAGTTTTAGGAACCACAATGAAGAAAGACTGAAAGAGTAATAGGATGCGAATTTTGGAAGCAACTGCTACCAAATGAGGTAATTGAGTCATGTCTTCCTCAAATGCCTTCCGTGTTGTAGTTCATCATGCCTGGCTATTAAGTGGTTCTAATGAAACTAAAGATGGCAGACACTTAAAATCTTGCATTGACGATAGTTAAGGCTGGTTTTGTTTGGTTCATTGGAATGCCCTTGAACCTTACTCGGGAATACCGTACCATCCAATAATAATATATGGAAAGGATGGTAGCTCTCTTGCTCTAGTTTGCCACACCCCCTGAGTATCCCTTATTTTTCATGGATAATGGGTTTGGCTTTCTTTTACTAGCTCTCTCTCTCTCTCTCTCTCTTCCTTCTTTTTTATTAGTCGCCAACACTAGCTGTCTCCTTACGTTCCATTATCTAAGGTTTTTCTTCTTTCAATTTTTAAGTTATTATCTTTGTACCATTAAACTATTGGTAGATTCTTACGTTCCCCTTGCATATAACTACGTCCATATCTCGTATGCTTGTCTGGTGGCGTCGTATTGATACTGATTTGTATCATTGTTGCTTGTTTCGGTGCCACGTAATGAATCCTCGGTTCACTATCTGCACAAAGCTTTCAGTCCAAAACAGTAAACATTTTGCAAGTAGCTTTAACTTACTCCTGTGTGTGTCTGGATGTGTCGGTACTTCTTCATCCTGTATCTACATCTTGTCCCCACCCTGTTGTTTAAGGGGTGAAAAGTGATCAGTAAACCCATCATGTAGGAAAAAGTGGATGCACACGGTTTTGAGAATGCTTTGCGACCTTATTACCTGAATTTCTGCTCTCTATATATCTAGATTTGCACTTCATATATGTCATATAAGTATGTGTCTGTGTGTGTGTATATGTGAGCTTTTCCTCACCAAAGGTTGGGATGGCTCCCGTTTTCTCAAGCTATATCCCCGCCACGTGGATGGTCCAAGATGCCTCTTTCGAAAACCAAACAGCTATGTGGTAGATATTTAGGCGCATTATTCACATCGACCAAATTCCTTGCATCAGTTATCATATGGCACTTGTGTTAGCACCTTTAGATATGCCCTAGATGAACTGGCAGTTTAATAAAGACATTCACAATTCATATTAGCACCCATTGTTGTCAATCTTTTTCACAAAACAAATCTGGGCAGAAATTTCTAAGTTTATGAACCATAGACCATCCAAAATGCTGTAAAGCTGCAAATATCATATTAATGATCGGAGATCTCAACGAAACAAGAAGTCTTCAATTTTGGATCTTGGTTTTTTGAACCATGAATACCACCATTGAACCCCACTCAGTTGTCATCAAATGACAAACTCACTAACACCGCACAAGCATTCGAAGTCTATGACTATGAAACCATCGTTCTATACCCAAATCAATTGCACCATTGTCAGTCGTCTTTATTGACTCCGCAGAAGACATCAGGATTTTCCGTCTATATTGTACCTTTTGTCAATCTTCCAAGATATCCATAATAAAAAAACAAAAATGAGGTTGTCTATCTTTGCAGTTTAAAGTTTAATCTTAACCCAGATCTGTCAATAGGGATTGAGGGGGTGGTGGTCGGACTGAGGGATAGTGGCAATTGTGGTGGTTTTGGGGCTTGTGGCACTTGTGGGAGGTGAACAATCGATTTGTTGACTACTACCACCAATAGCGTTGACGATGGGAGGGAACATTAATGAACGCAGTAATCACGACAAGGCTGGTGTTTGTGGTTTAGGCTTTGACTGAAAGGCATAATGGCAATGGGTCACCCGTAGTAGATGGGGGGATAGGTGGTGGTTGTGGTTGGTAATGGTGGCGGTGGTGGCGGCGATGAAAAGAAGGGGGAGAGAGAGAGAGTGAAACTTGGTTCTGCTGTGGGTGGAATTAGACTTGAGGAAGAGAGAGAAAAGGGGAAGGGACAATTAGTCAATATGAACGGTGTGCACTAGCTTTTAGATTATATGGAAAATGAATCCTGACTGTCTACGTAGCGCGGTTAGAAGGTCCAAGATGGGTTGGAGACATGAGAGCCATCGCACTCTGGTTGAGGATGGGTTTCCATCGGGGCTGATAAAAATCAAGCGCTTGTAGAAAGACATTTATCTAGCTGATCTGAGGCCGTCCCCGTGACAACGCCGACGGTCTAGATTGACTCTTTTTCACCTCTTTTGTGGGGTCTGTACAAATTTACCCAATTGCCTTTGTTCCCTAAAGAAAATTTTAAATTCAAAGGGTTGATTTGTAGAGATGTTCTACAAGGGCAGTTGGTGGAGGAGAAAAAGAAAAAACTCACCTGATCTTGGCAAAACTAGTCACCACCCCATCAAACCCACAACCTCTCACAACCCCCATTTAAAAAAACCGTTGCGAACCATCAACAACCCTGCAAGCCACCACCAATCCATCAAACCAACAACCTTCATTAACCACACCACCACCACTGCTGCAAAACTTAATTTAACAAACAACCACCACCACGTATCCCTAGCAGCCCCCTCCACCAACCTCTAACGGCCACCACACCACACCACTGCACAAATCAACTGCCAACGTATGAACCAGCAACCCACCACTGCACAGGCACCCACCACCACACAAAAACATGGCCCCTACCCCCGCCTCCCCTTGTCCTCCTCATTTTGACACACTTTGACCGTCCCATCCTGCCATCCCTCCACCTCTCATCTCTGCCCCACCAACCAGGATGTCAAGCCACCACCAACCATTCTAACCAAAATCCACAACTACCACCATCAATCTACGCCATATCAGCCACCATAAACGGGAAAGAAAATGGTAAGATGGAGATGGAGATGGACTTGTTCTGATGAATGCAGTGCGAATGGGTGGGGAATTTAAAGAGAACGGGAAGAAAAGGGGATGAGGGGATTTTTGACAGAATGCTCCTCTTGGACGGCTGAGATGATTTTTTTTTTTTCTTTTTTGAGAGTTTTGCATAAGTGCCCCTGGGTTGTCAGAAAATTTGCCCAAAATGCCCTCCTTATATTGGGACAAAATTGCTAGACTAAAATTCAACCAATAACTCATTCGGTTTCCAGCAGATAGACTAGGATATTACCTATTTTTTCTCCTTTCCCGTTTCATTCTTGTAGAATGAATCTATTATGGAGGTTACAGTATTTTCTGAAGGGTGCAATGGATGTTAAGGGTAAGATTTCAAGCATGGACGGCAAGATCATGACTAAATTTAACATTACTGGAACATCAAGACCACCACATTTCCTAGATGCCATTCCAATATCTCTCGGGGAAGAAGCAAAGTCACACACCCCCTCACGCCATTACCAACACCAGTTACACCACTTCACCACCGCCACCAAAGACCAACCACTGCTAACAACACACCACCACTATGCCAGAAACAAAGCAGCAAATTGAACCCACAGAAGCATTTGTGTTATGGATCTTGAAATAAAAAAAGGGAAGGCATGGTGGTCATGTCGAAGATTGGATGGCCGGAGCGTTGACAAGGGGCAGCGTCAGCGTCGGTGAGAGGCAGCAACAGCCAGAAGCAGCAGCTGCATTGACGAGGGGCATAAGCAGTTGGAAGCAGCAACAGCATCGACGAGGGGCGGCAATGGGGTTGCCTGGGCGAGCGGCAGGCAGCGTTAATGAGGGGAGGGTGGCATCGGCACCGGTGAGGGGCAGGTGGCAGTGGCGGCTTAAATCTACGAAGAATAGTCTCTTTCTTTTCTCTGTTATCTTTTATTCTACGAAGGAAAATGACAAAGATTTATGAAGTTACTGGGGTATTTTTTGAGCAAAGAGTGACCGCTCCTCTTTAGGCGGTTAAGCGAGTAATTAGAAAAAGAAGAGGCATCTCACCCTTCCATTTTCCGACGTGGACATCTGGATTAGTGCCGGGAAAATAGGGGTTTTCAACACACATGCATATGTGTGTGTATATATTTTTTTTTGTGTGTGTGTGTGTACAAATATATATTTGTGTGTATATACATGTGTTTATATAAAAAAAATGTGTGTATTCGATTTAGTTTTTGACAAAGTATTTAAAAAGATTGAGTTTCTGACAAAGTATTCAATTTATTTTAGTGTAAAGTATTACCTTGCTCCTTTTGTTGCGGAAAAGGGTGCAGGGAGCTCTCTGCAAGAAGTTGTTAAATAGAATTTGTTGGAAAAGATGTAGTAACTTTAGAAGTTTAGGGTAGTTTAATTTTAGGTAGGTTTTGATAGGGTTCTTTCTGTAAGATGTTAAGAGTGCACTAAGAATGATTTTATATGGTTTCATAGGGCTTTTTTGGGAGGAAAAATCAAAACAACCCTTAACTCTTAACAAAAACATATACTCCAATAAGGGTATTTTGGGAAAAGAGGCTTGATATTCTATGAGAAGTCAAAAACACCCTTTTTAATGACACTTTAGTCCAAAAAGGATCTTTTATCGAACAAGGAAGTTATAAGTCGAAAACATTTCTAATCACCCCTAAGTTTGCGTGAAGACTACAAATTAAAAAAGGACTTCTAAGGAAAAAAAGATTAGCCATTTTACCCATCTGTACTTTTTATACACAGCATAAATAGTATGTTTTTTTCCTTGGATACTCACACTGAAAATGCAGGAGGAAAGAACGGTACCTTTATATGCATTCTGTCACCTTTATTTGAAGAAAAAAAGTACACTTTTTGAGTAATCACTTTGCAAGGGATGATGAACAACTGAGGCAGAAATGTACCTACAGATTAATATTCAAAAGCGGAACCCAAATAGAGACACCGACCTTGCACTAAAATCACTTGGGAGGGAGCAACCACCCTTCAAAGACAACACTTCCACGGGTGAGTTCTGCATACATTCGAAACCTATCTAGCAAAATACACACCGATCTTTGCCCTCCTTCAGTCGGCTTTTTCTTTTGCTCGATCGGCTCCAATTGATCCGTCTTGCATGTGATCAGAGGTTGCTTTTGATCACGTCTCTTAGATCCGAAACTCTGAATTGACAGCACATACCCGTCTTTCTGAGTGCCAAAATACTGTTCTGGCATGTTTTTGCCCCCGGGGTTGGTGGCGGGACTGAGAATTGTATCGTGAGAAGCGAAGACTCACAGCCAACGATGCCGAAACCTCAATGTCGATGGCTTCAAAGACGAGATCATACTGTTCAAAGTCTCAGACTTTCAAGAAAAACAGTCAAGGTGGGTGGTGTTGTGGTTGTGTGTGTCTGTGTGCGGATTTGTGCGTATGTGTGCGTGTGTGCGGATGTGTGCGTATGTGTGCGGATGTGCAGATCTGTGCACGTTTGTGGTTCCGCAGATTTCTATTGGTGTTCGGTTGGTGCAGTGGTTGGTATCGGGGTGATGCGGTGGTGTTGGTGGTTGGTGTTGTTGAGCTGGTGGCGTGGTGGTTGTAGTTGAAGGGGGCAGATCTGAGTTTAAGAGAGAGAGAAGAGGAAAAAGGCCGGAGGACAATTGTGTCTTTTCATAAAAAATTTAACCCCAACGCATTATATTTGGTCGAAGGACAACAAGTACTATTATGGCAAGACACACTTCTCCATTATATTTTACTCCTCAACATAATGATTTAAGTGATATTAACCCCAATAGCATTCTAGGCATCCTTATTAAGTGATTTTAACTTTGTGGATGCTTACGTCATTTCAACAGAATTTGAGGCATAAATTAAGAATTTGACGGAGTGAGAACGATAGAGAGACCTGTAACTAATGGTGGCTAATTTACAAAACTAGCCGTGTATCTATGGAAATTGAGATGAAAGGCCATTTGTTGTCGGGGAAAAAACATGTATTTATGAAGAGATTCCACGTAACTCCTGTATGTTTAGTTATTTAGTCCTTAGAATATCTTTAGTGCCGGTCTATGCTGTTAGAGACACTCATTGTCATGTTCGGCTGCAACTTAGAGATTATAAAATGATATTACTACAGTTGTATAACATGATAGACATAGCCTATACTTTTGGCTTGCAAGTTAATCGGGAACTAAACTAAGATCTTGCTGAATGATGAAAGGCTTGTAATTGACTGAAAACAGATGGAGTTATTGTGGATCGGATACAGCTCATTTGTTATTTACTCATCTGATGGCTATGAATGTAACTATTTACGCTCTTGATGAATTAACAGGCCTGTGTTAAAAGGGTTGAAGGTGATGAAACTGGGCACAAGCACTGCACAGGGCAGTACTTTGACTACTTGTGTTGTGTTGACAAATGTGTAAGTCTTGTTGTTTTCAATGAATTGACATGTTTCATGGATATGGTCAAGTGAGATTGTTGCTCTGGTTTATCGGGTTTTGTTGCCCTCTTGTTTGACTACAGGTTGCGCCCAAGCTGTTTGCGGAGCTGAAGTGATGGTAAGGTGCTTTATCAAATCTCCTTGCCGTCCTCTGATCTCTGGTTTAAGTTTCTACATACCAAAATTATTCATCTCTTTCCAAGATCTCTGTTCTTTAGTTTCCTGGTTGCATTTCTGCTTCCAAAAGTATTGAGATGCTTTATATCCCTACTTTTAACTTATTTAGTTTAGGAAAATATCTTGATCATTATCCATGTACTGGTATATCCTCGACCATACCTTTTCGGATAGTCGGATGTTTTGAATAAGAGTGGGGATCTGTGCAAACTAAAATTTTCAGCTCAAATTTGTTAGGTTGAGGAGCAAATATCCTTCTAGGTTGTCTGGACCATACAAGGTTGAATGGCTTCTGTTGTTTTTACATTTGCAAAATGAGCAAGGAAAACCAAATGGATGCAAGCAAAACATTTTTTTGCTTGTCTAAGGCTCCGTTTGGATCATGGAATCCATTAGAAAATGGAAAGGAAAGAGGAAAAGGAAAAAATAAAGTGCAAAAAATCCAGAATCTCGCTCGTGCTTGGTTGCCCAAACATAGTATTGGGAATGAATCGGATCCGAAGAAAGCAAATGAAAATTTTCATTTCTTTGCCTTTTTTCAATTTGCATTATCATGCCTAGCAAATTCTCTTCGCTAATATAGCATTATGTGCTCTCATTTGCTTCTGAAAGACAAAAATAAAATGGTCGCTAAATTGTTTACGATCTTCATCCTTCATTGTTATGAGTCGTTTTATTAACTTATGGCACTCATTCTTCATCCTTTACACACTCTTTCCCACCATGGTTAAAGCGACGAAGTAAAAGAATTCTTGAGTAGCATAAGATCCACTGGTAACTTTACAAGTAGCCACCCACTTCATGTACTCGTTCTATGCCTGGCAAAATGGATGGATCGGTTGGGTTTAGATTTTGATTAAATGGGTTTGGATAAAATGGGTGGCTGATCTATTTATAAATGGGTTAGCTGTGTTAATCATTAAATGAGTTAGTTTAACTCATTATCTCTACATGATCCAATTACCATGACTTGAACTAATTAGGCATTTTCTTACCGGACCCAGTTTTTGACCCGACACAGTGCCTGGAACGACTCATTTTTACCTGACCTGTTGACTTTTTGACCCATTGGCTTTTTGACTTATATTTCATTTTTTTTTGAAAATGATAATAATATAGTCGTAGCTATAAGTTGTGCTTTCACACTTCTAATAATAAGTTACGCACTCACCTTGAATGATTAGATCTTTAAAAAATATAGACATAATATGAACAAAAATATAAATAATTAAAAATAAAGAAGAACATATGAAACAACGTGAGTTCAAACTTTCAAAATGTTAAGAAAGTAAATTACCTAAGTTCGATAAATATTAATTAGTTACAATCTAAAATTAAGGTTCCTTAAACTGAATCTTTTTTGCCCTAAATGTGGCCAAATATACTCAAATAATCACATACGAAGCAACTACATTTTTTGAAATCAACAAGTTTGAGAGTCTACAGCGAGAATCCCCTCTTCATCGGCACGATGTAGACGCTTCAAAATAAATAGAGAGTTAATTAGAAAGGAAAACCAAAGGAAAAGAAATCTAAAGTTACGTATAACACGTAAACAACTTATATAAATCATATGTTAAACTACAGTCTATTTAAAAATTCTAAACAAAATTGAAAATTTAGAAAGATAAACGGCAAAATTGACAATTCAACTAAAAACTCTCCTTAGCTCTCTTTCATCCACTATTCCTTTCCCTTCTTTCCGGTTTTCCCGGTCAATCTCCTAGCCTTTTTTGACTAACACCCAAAAGCCAGAACAAGGAAAGAGACATGGTGATCAAACCACGTAACGTTCCAACTTCTTACCTTCCCCTTTTTCAATTGCTTCACAACTCTCTTTCCATTGAGGAAAGCTTCAGTAGTGTGAGCTGGTATGCCTCGGGTTACGAATTTTGGGTTCTATGCCCAATGCCAAAAGGTAATCTCCCTCCTAGTAATGTAGGTGGTTATCTATTCAATTTCTCTTATCAGGGTGTTTGAGATTGATTCTAAAATGGTTAAACCTGGTTAAATTCAGATGAAATCAGGTTTGAAGTATTTTGTAAAAAAAAAAAAAGTAAACTGATTAAATCTGCTTCAATGTGCTTAAAACTGATTAAATCTATAATTCTCATTTTCTTGGATTAAGATTTAATCAGTTTTGGAGAATCAGATTTGACCAAAAGAATTATCAAAATATCCTTACATATAAACTGATATTAAATGCTCCTTTCAACTTGATAACACTATATGATAATTTTGTCACACTAAACCTACTTTAATCACTTTTTATCCAAACAAACAACTTTTAATCTATTATGCTTAAAATAGATTAAAGCTAATTCTAGAAACTAATTCTGATTTAATCAAAATCTACTTTTAAGAATTAATCTCAAACGGCCTTTAATTCTGTTGCTTCCTCTTAGCTTAGTTTGTCCTTTTTGTGGAAGAGGAATTCAAAGAGATTTCTGACCATTAAGTTTGAATTTCAAGTGATAACACCAGAATTCATAGCCAAACTGAGGACCTTTTCCATTGTAAGAATAGATTCACATCTCACAAGAGGGTGCTTATATCAGATACCTCATTGAAGTTATAAGATCACAAGTTTGAATCTTATGTAAACGTGATACTCAAGTAGGAAAAAAAAAACCGATAGGATCACACGTTTGAGTCTCATGTGGACGTACACCAGAAAAATACAAAATACAAAAAGAACAGTTTGTATAGTTGGAAACTCTAAAGTATCAACATCTAAAGGTTGTAATAGTTAATTGAAATCTTCCATTTAGTAAAGAAATACATGGAGTAGAACCTTTAACTGAATTTGGTCCAAAAGAGAGAACAAGAAGGCATACGGATGTGTAATTGATTCCTAGGCATAGACATGGATGTTAAGAATAATAAGGAACAGAATGAGAAGCAAACCATAAAGAAAAGTGTTGAGTAACGGGGATAATACACTAGTCTTCGTGTTCATGAAATCAATACGTGCAAGTTTTATACTAATATTGTGAAAGCTTTTTTAGTTTCTACTGGTTGACATCACAATCACCTCCAATCCCCTTAAGAAGGTCTCAGTTATACACAAACCCAAAAAGCAGGAGAGGGGAATACAAAAAGGCCGTTATGGAAACATGCCGCAATAAGCGATGAATCAAACAAACCCTCGTGCCATTCCTTCTGTTCCTCTATCTTACATGGCAAAGCACAAAGCAGCTAAAAGCCAAATCATAATTGCCAATTTTAAACTTAAAAGCAGAAGAAGAAAGAGGAGATCGGTTTACTTCCACGGCTATCCAAATTCGACGAGAGGAGAAGTGTTGGCAGCAGCGTGATTACGGTTCGGTTATATTTTTCCGCTCAAATTTGTTAGTCTGAGGAGCAAGATCCTTCTAGATGGTCTGGATCATTGTTTCTCAACCATACGAGGTTACAAGGTTGAATGGCTTCTGTAGTTTTTACATTTGCAAAATGAGCAAGAACAATCAAATGGATGAAAGCAAAACTTTTTTTTTGCTCCTCTTAGGCATTATTTTGATCATGTCATCCATTAATAAATGGAAAGGTAAGAGGAAAATAAAAAAAAGAGTTCAAAATATCCAGAATCTCACTCGTACTTGGTGGCCCTATCGTGAAAGAATTGAATTCTTAAGAAAAGTACTTTCCTTTACGAGAAAGATCGATGAAAACAAATGAAAATTTTCAATTCTTTGCCTTTTTTCAATTTGCATAATCGTGGCATGCAAATTCTCTTTGCTAGTATAGTATTGCATGGATCATTTGCTTCTGAAAGACAAAAATAAAATGGTCACTAAATTGTTTACAATCTAAATCCCTCATTGTTATTAGTCCTGTTATTAACATATGGCGCTCAGTATCCATCGTCTACGCTCTCGTTCCCACCATGCTTGAAGCCACGATGTAAAAGAATAAGAAGAGCAGCATAACATCCACAAATAACTTTACATGTACCCACCCACTTCGTGTTAGTGAAAACCGATCTCTATGAACATAATTCCGCATAACCTAGCTCTTAAACTTGTCTATTCGTCTGCTAATGGTATAGTGACCTTATGGTCTAGAGTACCCAAAAAGGATTTTGACAAGCACATGAAGTTCTTTTATTGGTGAATAGTAGAAACATTATGTTAACAATCACAAAGAACGGTTATAAGAGTAAGGAATCATTAGGGCAGTTACAAGAGTAAGGAATTGTAATATCCTGAACTTTGGGAGCAGTTTAAAATAACTATCGGTACTCCAAAAAATAAATGGGTACTAATTTTGGGCAAGGCTCGAGTATTAGTATAGTATCGAAGCTCAAAAGAATTTTGAACAAAAATATAAATTTTGAAATTCTGGGGGAATTTTCATAATTTTGGAAAAACTTTGGGGGCACAAATGTAATTAATATTTTTAGCGATGAAAAGTTATTAAACGAGGGATATTGTATGTCTTAGTGACATTTAAACTAATTCATAAAGATTAGGAGTGTATGTCTTAGTGACATTTAAACTAATTAATAAAGATTAGGTGAGTTTTGAGGCAAAAATGTAAATTTTGCCATTTTTGGGGCCATTTTGTAAATTTTGGAACGGAGGGACTATTCTGCAATTTTTAAAAATTATGCCTTACGCGTCAATTTTTCAGAAAAATGGGTGTAAGGAGATGCCACCTCCTTCTTATGGATCTGATGACTAACCTAATTAACTATAGATTGAATTAAATAAAAAGAAAAGAAAGGAAAAGGTTTGGGGAGGAAAATTGAAATTAAGGAAAAAAGAGAAACAGAGGTACAATGGATGAATAGAGAAGAGAAAGAAAACAAGGAGGAAGAAGAAGAAGAAGAAGCTCGGGGAGAGGGAATAAAAAAGGGGGGGGGGGAGAGAACTTCCAAGCGTAAATTTTTGCACCCTTAATGTTTATTTTCAACAGGTGTCTCTGTGAGCAGCATATGTGTGTACTGTGTGTGTACTGAGGGTGCATGTATGTATAGGTGTGCATACAAGTGTAATCAAGTTAATTCATGAATAATCTTGGGTTGTTGTGTGGGTTTATAAAGTTAGTAAGTAGAATTGTGAGTTTTCGATGAATTTTTGAGGGATTAGGGTGTGAGTTTGTGTGAGTTCTGTGCGTGTTTGTGACTGAACTCTATGTGTGTGTGTTGTTGGTGTGCGGTTGTGTGAGAGTGTGGAATGTGTTAAATTGTGTGTTAAGGTGTGGGTTGTATATAGGGTAGTGTGTTTTGAGGGAGTTGGAGTGGATTGGAAGTGAAGTAGTGTGGGTCATGAAGTGTTTGTGCGATGAATGTGTTTCCGCAAAAGAAGGAGGTTGAAGAAAGTGTGTATTTCACGGGGTAATAGTGTGGGTGAACGATTTGAATAGTGTTTATTTTTGTCGCTAAAAAGGAAGGTTAATTAGGCAAATTTTTTTTTATAAATATCTAGGATCAAAATTAGACAAAGTCCAAAACAACAATTCCTAATATTTTTATGAGACCGACGCTCTGGAATATTTCGAGAATTTTTAGTGTCTGCGAAGGGTGCTAAATTGGGGTACCGATTAAAGATATTTATCAAATTATTTAGCATAGCAAACCAAGTTATTTTGATCTAAAAATTTTAGAAAAATCTTTTTTTACTGATATGTTTCATATTCTAAAATTTCGGGTCATTCTAAGGACGATATGTAGTTTTCGCGAAATTGGCCTTTTAGCGCTTAGTCTGACACCAATTCAGGATTTTCGGACGAAAATTTTTCTAAAATGCTTTCTAGTCCGAAAATGATATCAGGATGCTTAAAATAGCATTTTAAGATATTTTTTGAGATTTTTTCGGTGCCGGAAACCCCCAGGGGTATTTTGGTAATTTTATACATAAAGGATAATTTTTGAGTAAATTTGCACACGGTCAGGATATTTCAGTGAATTTGCTTACCGAAAGGTCATTTTGATGATTTAAGTGTAACATGAGGTATTTTGGTAATTTACCATCCCGATGGGGTATTTTGACCTAAAAAAGTATTTTTGGGAAAAATTGTGTGCGATAAGGTTATTATAGTGATTCTACTTACGAGAAGACCATTTTGATAATTTAAGTCCGAGAGGAGCACTTTGGTAATTTTACATCCCAGGGATGTTTCGATAATTCTACATACCTAGTGAGGGGGTTCATTTTGAGAGTATGCGTGAGTTCATATTAAGTTACAATATTGTAATATAGACTGTATTCTAATTAGTTGATTGTTCAATTTAGGTTAAAACCAAAGACTTCCGGTTAGGATAATTTAGCTGCGGTTCCAGGTAGGAAAATCTATCTGAACCCTAAGTAAGGACTTTCGTTCGAACTCTTATTTTGATAACTCATACTCGTAAGTACTCATTTGATTTACTTATAACTAATGTCGAACTCTGAAGTATGTACTGATACCAGCATGTTATTACCCAGAAAACCCCAATATTGAACCTAAATCAATTTAATTGAAAATATCGTGATGCTTGCCTGATATTGCATGCTGAGCAAATTTGACAATTATTTGTATCCGTTCTTCTGAATTGTTGTGCCTAAATTCAATAATTATTCGCAATCGTTTTTGCCATTTATTTGTGATTTTCTTTTGGAACTCCGAATGATAACGCATATCAGTATGTTTATTGTTATTGAAACCCGAATTGATTTGGTGATTTGAGCTTATGTTAACGCTCATTGATATTGTTGATTTTTTGTTGACCTGGGTATCCTTTTTATGGGGAGGCGGTATAAGGCTGGATTGTTACTGGGTACATCATGCATGTGTACACTATGTTAGCTTGCCTGAATGGCATTGCAATCGCCCATGATCAATGTTGATTTTGATTTTATCTACACCATATGTACCATTGATTGTTACAAAAATGATTGGAAAGTATTAGTGAAAATGATTTGTGCTTGGGTTAAAATTCCTTGACAAGTCTTCATTATACTTTGGAAAAGATGACTTTAGAAATGATCTTTTATTGATCGTTTTGGAATCTATCGTGATTGTATTTATCTATGTTGGTCTTTATTTATGATGAATTTTGATCATTATAAAGATCTTTGAGTTTTTGATCGTTCAAAGTATTTTGGAAATTTTCGTTAGTTGGATTCTTTGGAATCGTTTTGTAATTTTTTGTTAGTCCTTGTACGACCTTACTGAGCTTTGAAAAGCTCACCATTCATTTGATTCCCTTATGTAGGTTTTGATCAACAGTTGATTGATGGGGAATGGGGTTCAGAGTCTGTGTGAGATTCCGATGAACCCACCACTACTATAAGACCCCTGCGTGGGTCGGTAATGTTAATTTTTTTTTAGAAATTTGAATTATGAAGGGACTAAGTTGTAATAGAAATCTGAGTTAATGTTGAATTAGATGATTTAAAATATGTGTTAGTGGACAGATTTGACAGGTTTGAGGTGATCCGGTAGGTTGACGACCTAGAAGTTTAGGGTGTTGAGCTCCAGATTTTTCGGGGCGTTACAGTTGGTATCAAAGAAGTTCGGTCTCGTTGTATTAAGAGTATAAGTACATGATTCTGTAGGCACAGACCCACAGAGCATGGGTAACACGATTCTGTAGAAGGGTATTCCGGTTGACGAGAATGGGGTAGGATGATGGTAGAGTTAAGAAGTCTGCCTTTGACTAGTCATTGTGTTGTTCTTTATAACCGTGTTGGTATAACCCTGATAACTGTTTATTATATCCGTATGGTCTGCACTTAAAGCACTGGCAGTGGAGATGGTACGGAGGGTCTAGAGGTCGCCTATAAATGAGACTCTAACATATCTATATAAAGTGAGTAGAGATTTTTCCAGTATTGGAAAGACTTAAACAGAGAATCCTTAGATTGGAAAATTTACTGTATGGAGGTTTTATAATTGTAGAGGGGCATCTTTATCTAATAGGGGGAAACAACAAAACCTAGAACTGATAATTATAATTCTGAGCACTATGAACTCGATTCTGACCTTGATGACATTGAATCTGGCTAACCAGTGGCAAGGAGTATCAAATCCGATCCAACCCTAATCTCAAAATGAGAGTACCTTGGGTAAATTTAAAGAACATAATGCGACTAGTTGTAAGGGGTTATTGGACCCTATATAGACAGTGAACTGGATTAGCAAAATTGAGGAATTTTTGAGCAACTGTATAAATTCTGAGCAACTGTAAGTGAAGCGAGAAAGGATTGAATTTGTTGTGTATAACCTGAAAGAGGAGGCCGGTTAGCGGTGAACAATGGTAGCGAAGAGTCCGACTCATCAGCAATTGATTCATATCCCTTGGGAATAGTTTAGGAAATTATATTTGACCGGTATTTGTACGAGATTTATGAATAGATGTTAAGAGAATTTGTTCGTTGTGGCGCAAATAGATCATGAGTCGATATAAGAATTTGAAATGAGAATTTACTGTCTCGCTAGATTCGAAGCAAGAATGTTACTGACAGAGGCAGATATATGCCAGAAGTTTGAGTGGGAGATTAGGCCTGAACTGAGAGATAAAATAATCCCAACTCGATCGACGAGTTATATGGAATGTCCTTATTTTTTATGTGTTGGAACAGTTTAAGTTTGAAAATGAAGGAAGGCGTGAGTAAACACAGGCATGATAGAAGAGCGATAAGTGAGAATTTTCCTTGAACAGATTTGTAGGAGCTAACGGTCATTAGTAAATTTTTTTATAGGTGGCACAACAAGGTGCCCAAGGTTAAAGGTTGGGGAAGAATTAGAGATTTAGGCCCACTTTGGTTCGGTGGTATCAAGATCTGGATAGAGTTCTGCAATTCGATCAAGGCATGATATGGGATTTAGGGGAGCGCAGGGTGAAGGCTCTCTACCAGCTCAGAATACTAGAGTTGAACCATCGCATGGTTTGGGAGTTTGACCTACACAGAGTGCTGGTTAGGGTGGCGGGTCAGCTTTTTCAGGCCACCCCATTCGTCATGTGTGAAAGAAGTCAGAGTACTGAGTTATGCTATAAATTGACCAGATGATGTTTTGAGCAGGCAGTATGGAGCATTAAGTTTGAAGCTGTCTGTTTGTCAGAAATAATCAGTCAATTTCTTTTGTCATGCATTTATAGCTAGTGTAACAACAAGTAGTACACTTCGGCAGGAAAGAGAATAAGGTTGGTAAGGGCAGAGGCCCAAGACATCAGCTAAATTTTGTTCAATGTCTGCTTAGGATGTTGTCACATCTGATGACGTGGTGTCAGGCACTTTACTGGTTAACCCATTAGACACGTGTATACTATTTAAGTTTGGAGCGTCATATTTCTTTACATCTTTTACTTTGGCATAGAGATTGAGGATGAAGATCCGTCCTTAAACTAACTGATATTGTGATAATTACTCAATTGGGAGAGTCTTCGACTGTTTTGCGGTTCTCCGTGAATGTAGAGTCTATGTTTGTGATAGAGATCCTTCTATGGACCTCATTCCATTTGTTGTTCAGGATTTTGATATCATACTAGGTATGAATCGGTGATTTGCTAATCACGCATCCGTGTATTGTCAAGGAAAACCCTAGTTGTATTTAGAAAGTTTATAAGGTATGAGTAGTAGTTAAGTTGGTGATTTGATTTAAGGATACAAGAAGAAATCTGGAATTTTACTTCATCATCTCATTCATTTTTCTGCATATTGAACTCAAGTACGACTTAATTGAATGTCAGCTTACGCTGAGACGTCAGAGAAGATGTTATTCATGCTAAGTCGTCTTATTCCTTTTTCCAGGTATTTATCAGTTTCTTTCAAATCAATTTTGACTTGATGGGGTAGTATCTGACCCACTGGCCATGGAAAATCTACGAATCTTAGTAAGGACCAATAGCTCCTTCCGATTTTGATTGTTCCGAGTCGTCGGGTTGACTTTGCTTCGCCAGACCTATATCATCATTTCTATGTCCATCGTTTTTTCTGGAATGTCACAGAATTTTGTTGTGAACCCCGAGAGCCAATATGCATGATTTATGTTAAAGATTTTCATGTTTTGATTGCATGATTACAATTATTGTTATCATTATTGCCTAGTTTCACCTACCTGGATCTGAGATTAAGTAGATTGCTAAGCCTCAGATAATCTGTGAGGGAGAATAGACTCTGGGAACATGGATTAGGTTTGGATAAGCTATTCGATGATTTGGTATAAGATGGAAATTTGGTTGAAACCGTGATAGTAGGTCGCTGGTTATTTGTTTTGAGAATCGAAAGGTTTTAAACGTTTAACTGCAACAGATGATTGAAGATTGAGACTATGAGATTTTTGTACATAATGTGACCGTGAATCGAAAGTAATGTGATAACTTAGAGCCTTAAACTTTGGTAGAAGTACAAGACATGTGAGTGCAAAATCATATTTCGCGTAGGATTAAAATAAGACATCTCTCTGTAATGAATTTGAAAACAATATGGATTTGTTAGACTTAAAAAGATAACTTGTCTTTCTGTAATGACTTCGGTGATAGTTTTGGACCCATTTGATTTAAGATACCCGAACGTGTAGCGAAACCGTAGTGGTTACAGTTCTCTATCGTTATGTGAAGTGGATGCAGAATCATAGATATGCACTACATAGTTATGTTAAGATAACACGTCTCTCGGTGACAACCTGACAATAATTTGAACTCATTGTTTTGAGGTATGAGGGTGTGTGGTAAAAGCCTAATGGCTACATACTTAATCTTCAGAACTCTCGTCGGAAGTTGCCTAAAGGTGTAGCCTAACTGACAAAAAAGTAACATTGATAAAAAATCTCGATTGTTCTTGATAATAACAAAGAACCCAATATACTTTTCCTTCCTTCCTTCTTCATCTTCTTCTTTTTTAACCTTTACTTGATCCTACCATATATATATATATATACTATTCGTCAAAATATCACGACAATAAAATTGACAAAGAAAATCATTCCTATCATACCAAAACTTGATAGAAAATTGCACTACAATGACAGTCCGCTTATCCTTTGTAACTTCAATCGGTAGTGAAAAATGTTCGAACTTCGTCAAATTTAGCTTTAGAAGCCGACAAGGGATCAAGAGAGTAGTCACAACCATCTTAAAACTTACTAAAAGAAAAATGACTTTAATTTGTATTAAAACTCAAAGAGGCCACTTAAGCAAAGAGGCTTAGTGTGTATTAAAAGTTAAAATCATCTGTAATTTTATAAACTTTAGAGCTCAAAAGGACATTTTAAGTAAAGATGGTTAATGTTGTACTCAAAGTAAAAATCGCCCCCAATTAAAAAAAAGGCTCTTAAATTAACAAAAGCGTCTCTTCAAAAAGAAATTTAACTTCATCCATACTTTGTGTACAGACAGATATAGGTTTGACGCATAAATTAAGAATTTGAGGCAGAGAGAGGGTGCGAAAATAGACCATTAACAAAAATGGTCATGTATTTATGGAAAGATTTCACCTCACTCCTATTTGTCTACTCCTGTAGTTCATAGGATATTTTTTAGTGTCTACCCTCAGAGACACTCAAATCCTTAAGGATTCTAATCATTCCAATCCGTCTTAGTCTTCAATTCATTCTATAACCTAATCAACTCGCCAACGGGAAAAACCAAAACTTTCCACATATTTCTTGGTTGGGTGGACCAACCCTTTACGTTCAGGAAATTCAAGCGATTTACGACAAGTCTTTCTTCATCTTTAGAGCAAGAACCAGAACTACAAGCAAACTTTCTTTATCTTTACGGATAAGCAATTCATTTTCAAATATAGTTGGGAAACTTTAACCAAGAAATGGGTCAAAAAAATGAAAAGATCAGAACATAGATCTGATACCAATACAGAATACCCATTTCAATTGTTGTGCAACCTAGAAATAAGTAAAAAAGAGAATTTGTACCCTTAAAGACACTTATGAATGACTGCAATCTAGACAATATAAAAGAGAATTATTATAATCGTACGAAATGATAGCCATAACCTTCACACACGTGCACGCGCGCGCGACTTTTTGTTGCAACTGAATTCAGAAAAACTTTAAGATTTTAAATTTGTTGAAAAGAGAAGAATAATTAATGTAATTGAGGACATACATGCAATTCTTCTCCATTTTTCCGTGTTCTGATTTCAAAGTAAGTAGCTGCCTTACAAAAATACCCTTTAATTGGTTTGGAAAAGTACATTTGACTTCACTGCTCTATTGAGCCTAACTAGATGTGTCATAGCTAGATAGGTAGTAGACCTCTTTGAGTATCCTAAGGCACTTCTTCCAGTTGTGGCAGTTGCAGTTATGATATTTTCTAAGTATCAATGCCCACCCGAGATTTTTCATTTAGGATAACAGCAATATATATCCGAAAAAAAGTTATTTACACAACTTTTGGACGAACTAATATAAACAGATCAGCTAAGAGAGCAATAAAACTCAGCAGATCTTGCCAAAAATACGAATGACATCGAGAAAAAGCTAGTAAAACACAAAACCTCAGTCGGACTAAAAACTAAAAGCTATCGTCTCAAAAACTGCCAAGAGAAACCAAAATCATCTAGTAGCTCGAACCTCAGCCCATCCAAGATCTTCTTCGACAGTATATCGACTCCCTTACGCAGTGACAATTCGAACCCCACCCCTTATCCTAACACCGCCGTACAGAGACATCAAAGGTAATAATAATAATAATAAGGAAAATGTTGCTTACAGGCAGTTATACAATAAGCTTTAGTAGCAGTAAATCACTCTAAGTGGCATACTTTGCTTGGACACTAGAGTTCCCTAATAACTACTATCAAGCAGCTAAATACCTAAATCTTAAATGCTAGTGCGTAGTCTTTTATGAAAGGAAAAAATTTGGCTGCTACCCCGGTTAAAAGAATCTTCCTCCTACCCCCCATGTAGCGACAATTGATAATTGCTAAATGTTTTTAATGACTTTTATTTAGTGACGCTAAAAAAATGCTATTAAGAGTTGTCGCTGAAAGTGTTAACAGAAAAGTCATTAAAGACATTTAGCGGCTATTAATTGTCACTATATATGGGGTTGGAGGAAGATTCCTACGACCGAGGTAGCAGCCAAAGTTTGTTCTTTATGAAAAGTCATTTCGCGCAAGTTATTGAATTTTCAGTATGCATTTGATGGTGTTGACAAGAATTATTTGGTATTTTTGCTTCGCATAAAACTCCTTAGAAGAAAGAAGCATAACAAAACTGAGATTGCAGACGATGTGAGAAAATGATAGCATAAATATTGCACTTAGCAATAGGAGCAAGGTACAACTTCTGTTCAAAAATTTGGGTTCCTTGACTATATAACACGTTCACATTAACAACCAGAGAGCTCCGGTGATCATTTAGTATGAAGGAAGGAGAATAAACTTACTATTTTGTCACAAAGCTTTGTCTTCCAACTTGCCAAAAGAAGTTCAAGGCTTTTCCTCATCAGAAGACTTTTAATTTCCATCCACCGCTTATGAAACCCCATTTACTTCTCTCTTATTTTCCTCTCCTTGCGTGCTTGTTTGGAAAAGGACCCTCAAGAATGAAACAGAGCTAGAAAGCTTCTCTGAAGTTTATATGTTATTTGTTATATGTAATCCGCCTTAAACTTTCTTTGTTATTTATTTTTCTCTCATTTTCCTCTCCTTGTGTGCTTGTTTGGAAAAAGACCCTCAAGAACGAAACAGAGCTAGAAAGCTTCATTGGAGTTTGAATGTGATCTGTCCACCAAGTCGTGATCTTTTCCACGTGTTTCTGTTTATCAGAGATCTATTACCAGCCAGCTCCTTCTCATTCCCTTATTCTACCCTTAAATTATTCCTTTTGGTTGTGATTGGTATTAGATCATACAAACCTTACCTGAGAAGTGGAAAAAAGAAAAATGATGATTTGCAAATCCACATATCAAATTCACATGCATGCTAATTTGTTATTTGAGGATGACATTCTCATGTAGAAAGCACGTGCAACATACGTGTGACTTCTTAAATGGCACATGAACATTGCATGTGTCTTACAAAAACATACTTTACTTGCCCGTCTAGAAGAGACACTGGAGCTTTTCTCCTTGCATTCTTTCTTCTTTGTATGTCTAGATATGGAAAATTTGAGTTAGCCGATTTTAATCTACGTAGCCTTGTTCTCTTCCTCCAAAGAAGCCTTCCTCTTCATTAAGTTAGTTCATAATTCACGATTCACTTGATCCATCATATATTGCTGAGATAGATCATACATCAAAACTTACGAAATGTGTATATCCAAAATGTACTTACACATATTTCCGTGTAGCTTGCACATGGTGTCTACCAGAGTTTGTTTGGTCTTGGAAGAAGATAATTATATTTGGCTATAACGAAAATGATACAATGTGGTTGACGAGGAGCAGATTTTTTTTATTAAAAGTTTTTCAAATCATCAATACGTTAATTTACTTGTAGTATTTAGTTTGAAAAAACATTGAGTTTGACACGTGTCTATGCAAGCACACGTGTGTGTCTAACAACTTAGTTTGTTTGTTATTTGAAGATGACATTATCATGTACAAAGCGTGCAACGAATGTGCAACTTCTGAGATGGTGCATCCAAACATTGCACGTGCTTTACAAAAACATGCTTTACTTGCCCTCTAGAAGAGACACTGTGGCTTTTCTCTAAGCGTTGGTTCTTCTTCGCATCTTTGGACATGGTAAATTTGAGTTAGTAGATATCAATATCCATAGCCTTGCTCTCTTTATTTGAAGAAGCCTTCTCTTCTTTAAGTTAGCCCATAATTCATGATTCATTTGATCCATCATATATTGCTAAGATAGATCGTATACCAAAACTTAAGAACTATGTGTGTATCCAAAATCTACTTGCACATATCTTCATGTAGCTTGCACATGGTGTCTAGCATAGTTTGCTTGGTCTTGGAAGAGGAAGATTATATTTGGTTATAACAAAAAGGGTACTATGTGGTTAATGATGACTACTTGCTCCACATTGACGACCTCTAAAGAATGACTAGAACATTGAAGAATCTTTTTTTTTTCTTTTTTTTAAGAGAAGATTAGAAGAGGGGGTTACAAAACATGCCAAGTAAAAAACATTCGGATGACATCCCCATCCGATAAACAATGCAATAAAATAAACCCTGTAACAACAGAAGACAAAGCAAAACAAACTATACTAATTTTTATTTTTTTTCTTTGGATAATCAGTAACAAGCTAACGAACCAACTAAATACAAAATAACACTAACTAAAAACAGGATAAGTAATAACCAAACAAGATAAAGACAAAAGCCACAGCCAATCAAAAAGCAACACTAGATGACAACACCAACCCAAATCTACAGACACCTGTCTTCATCACTGCCATGTCACCTAGATCCACGTGCATCCACGTCAGCGCAGGAAATCACCTTCGCCATCCATCTTCCCACTGTTGCCCAGTCCTATGGGACACCACCATAGCAGATCCCATCGGAACCCCGAACGGAATCGCCAAAATCGAACTTTTAGATAAGATCCCCTCGGCGACGAACCCAAAACCAACAGAAGCACCACAACCCAAGACCATCGCAGACCACCAACATCCACTGACTGAAGCTACCTCCGCCCTAACTCTGACAAACTAACCTAATTCATACACAACAACAAAAGGCAAACTCAACCAGCTTCAATCATCAACCACAAGACCTTTCTAGATCTAGGGGGAGGGGGGTCAACTAGGGGGAAGGGGGAGATAAAACCCTACAAAAAAAAAATTGATCTAGACTTACCAAAACCATCTCTAACCCAAGGTCGTGCCTCACCCACAAGCCCGTCGGCAAATTGGACTTTCACCCATCAACCATCAACCACCAACTCAATCTGGTAGCACCCTTAGGAGCCAACAGCTTCAACCCACAACCAACACTGCCCTATCACCAACGCTGGAAAAATGAAAAAACTCATATCTGACGGAAGGCAAACCGTCGTGACGCCGACGGCGTCAAACCCACCAAGAGCCCCAAAGTGAAAAACCCTAACAAACAGCTAGGCTAAGCTACCACGTCCCTATCCACCAGGAAAACTGACGGTGGTGACGGACACGAGAGGGGGAAAGGGTTGTAGCAGCGAGGGGACAACATTGAAGAGTCTCGCACAGAGAGGGACAACATTGAAGAGTCTCACACAGAGAGGGACAACATTGAAGAGTCTTAAGTACTCGTAAACTCTATGTGGAGCAAGACCGATGAGTCAGGAAAGGATACATCCTTAAGGTGCCGTGGGACCCAAGAGACCATAAGGTTTATTTAAATTTTAATTTCTTCTTGGGAGATATGAATATTCCTATGGACGGCATCTTTCTCTTTGAATGACATGAACTATAGATTACTTTGTCAATTTGAACTTTTCTTAATGCATTGGGTATATAAATCTGTGGACCTATGTCCTTACTTTCCTCGAATATTTAGGAGAAAAAACAAGAAAAGCTCCTCGAAAGTTCATTAAACCTTTGTTCTGCATTACCTCACATGATCTGATTAGCTATGGTCAAGGGATCGATAGTGAAAAATGTTTGAACTTTGACAAATTTAGCTTTAGATGCCGGCAAGGGATCAAGAGACTAGCCACAACTTTTGGATCTAATCAAGCCATCTAAAAACTTAGTAAAAGAAAAACAATACCAAGGAAAAGACACCCTCCGAAGGAGTCAACGACAAATTAGGAGAAGAGTGGAAAAGAAGAGAGATAGCAAAAAAACCAAATGAAAATAATATTAAAAAATCCACAGTAAGAATTCTCATCACCACACAAGGCTAAACCCTGAAGCCAAGTAGCCCCGAACAAGATCTCAAAATTCTAACCACGACATTGTGCTATAATCGTGCTGAAGTAGTCCCCCTCCACATTGGTTCGAGATGGCAAACATGGTGGAGGGAAGGTGGTCTCCTAGGTTCTAGAATGGAAGGTGCTCACCTTAAATTCACAGTTACAAATTTTGATCATTAACATGTATCTTCGGTGGTGGCTTGTTCTTCTATGAGAAGCAATGGTTCTTGTAAATTCGTGTTAGTTTTTTAATCAGTATATCACACCTAATTCATGCAAGACAAGACCTCTTGTACACAAACAATGTTAAGACAAAGAGAGCATTAGAGGGGAAAAATTTTGGTTGTTAGGATTTTCTTCCTGTTGACCGCAACCTTATCAACTTGTAGGCTTTTCCATGGTCATAACGACTAGGCATACTAAGGATATAGCTACACTTTAGCCTATTTCTCGACCTCCTCGTCAATTTTACTCATGTCATCCCAACAGCAACATTGGATGGGTAGGGGCACTTTAGCCCTTTTCAATATTTTTCCTCATTCTTCTTGTCAATTTTGTTTACGTTATTCTAAAAGCATCATTCGTTAGGTAGGCAAACTTCGATCATTTTACTCAATCTCATTCTTCGTTGCCTTGCTTTAATTGTCTATAAGCCACTTCAATCTAATTGTAATGGCTAACTACTATAAGCCCAATTACCATCACAAAAAGTATTACTCAAGTATCTCTCTCTCTCTCTCTATATATATATATATATATATATATATATATATATAGCAACTTTAATTTATCAGTGAATGAACTTATAAGCTTTTCCAAAGGTGGAAGATCAAGTGCTTTCACGTAAGCCATTTCTTTCAAAAGCGAATCTCCATCTCTCTTAACTGAATCTATACGCTCTAAAGGTGCATCAAAGAGCCTTTCTTTTAAGCTCTAAAGGTGCTTCAAAGAGCCTTTCTTTTAAGCTCTGAAGGTGGTTTATCTCCACCTAGCGGCGGAACTACATATGTACGAGGGGGGCTAATGTATTCCCTCAGATTTTGAAATATATATATATATAGTTTTTGTTTTCACTCGCAATTTTCTCTCTCTCTCTCTCTTCTCTTGTCCTTTCACTCAGTCACTCTTTCAATTCCCGTCGACGGTCAACCTCTCACCGTCTCAGTGTCTCACGGCCACGGCAGTCGCCTCATCTCACAGTCACCAGTCACGGCGCCTCTCAGTCACTGCCCACCAGTCATCGGTCACGGTCTCAACTTTCACAGATGGCGGTCGAAGCCTCGAAGGCCCTCACTAACTCTGGCCAAATCTAGCCTAGATCTCCAAGCCCACGGACAAAGTGACGAACCTCACCGGTCACGGTGCCTAAAATTCAAGCAGATTTGAGCCTCAGTCACCGGTCACGGACAACAGTCGCCCTCACGCCCTTACCAGTCACCAACTCTGGTCTCCGGCCACTGCCAGATCTAGCCTCATCTAAGGTTCGAACTTTGAATTGAAAGTTTTAGTCTAACTCTAAGACTTCTGTAATCTGTTTCTTTCTTTTTGTCGAAAATCAACAGAAGATTAAAGGCTGTAACTTGTAAGCTCTAATGTTTGTAACTGCAACACTTTCAGAACATCAAGGTTCCGCGCCTACGAGTCGGACGAAGTGATGAACCAGATGAATTGACGAAGTGACGACCTCACCTCAACCGACGAATGATCTTCTTCAGTCTTCACTCCACCGGTGGCGAAGAACCCACCGCCGACGACATTGTGACAACGGTGCCGTTCTGATTTCTGAGGACTGAGGTCAGTGTGCATTTTGAACAATTTTTTTTGCTATTGAGAATTGATTATTTGATTAATAATTTTAGGCTGTTAGTTGTGCATTTGAGAATTTAGATTATTAATTAAGTTTTATGGTTGTTAGTCGTGCATTGAGCACTTGAGAATTGAGATTGTTGATGGAGGATGGGACCCAATTGGATTTTTACCCAATTTGAGCATTGATTATTTGATTGATAATTGTAGGTTGTGTTAATGGTGCATTTGAAAATTAAGATTATTAATTGCTGATTATAGGTTGTTAATTGTGCATTGAGCATTTGAAAATTGAGATTGTTGATGGAAGATTGGATCCATTTGGATTGAAATATCGGATATGTGATTTAGTTACATGGTGGTTTGAAATTAGGTTAACGCGATAATGAAACATGACTGGAAAAGTAAAAGAATAAAATATTTGTAATTAACTAGGCTATTTGATTGATAATTGATGAATTGATACTTAAAATAAAATATATTTTTTTTAGAATGGAAAGTTTTTTTAAAAAGAAAGTAAAGGTGGAAGAATTATTACAGTCTAATAAGAATGAGTGTAGAAATCAAGATACTATTCAACAGTTTCCGATTCTAACAGTAAGGGACAAGGCTCCCATTGTGTATCGTGATATTCATTCCTGACATTCAAGCAGAGTTAGCAATGAGTTCAACTCTAACGAACTTATTATGGATCTTGGGTTGCGTCCGAATATTTTAGATTATGGTCCTAATGTTCGAGATAAATTGCACTTTGTTTTTGTGTGCTATTTTACTTATAAAAAAATTTATTGATTTCGATATATTTTTAGCACTTTCTGAGATGAAATCCTGGTTCTGCCACTGTCTCCATCAGATTCCAATGGAAGAGGGGATACGATTGAGAATGCTAATGCAAAGGCTCCTCGACTTTCTTCTATTTTTGTGAAGGACTCTAATCTTTCTTGTAATAGTAGGAAGAGCACAAGAGTTCGTTCAGCAAGTGACGAGGCAAGCAACACAATAATGATGATCAACATTGGAAACGACCAACTAAAAAGAACAAGAGCCAGACATTTGACTTGGCTCCAGAGGGTTTTTTTTAAAGGACGGCTCTATCTCGCTGTCATCTCTTCCAACATCGACAAGACATGTATCCAGGCTTCATTTTATGAAAGACTTTACTTTTCTGCTTAGAATTGTTCCTGCATTCTAAGATAATCTCTTTCTTCGTTTCCATCTAGTTAATGATTATTGGAGGATCTTTTGTTTCCATGTATGTCTTGTATCAGATCATTGACTCAACCTTAATCACCACAATCACCATAATCATAGGGACATAATCACCATGATCATAGGATAATTGTCAGGCTATAATTAGTTGGAATAGCTTGTATTTATGAGTGATATTAGGTGTTTTTGTTGTATATAAACTTGTAGCCAAGTGCTATGAATAGAGACAAGAAACATTCTACAGTTTCTCAAATTTTCATGGTATCAGAGCAAGGCTTCTGAGACCTTTGATTTTTTTTCAACATGGCCGGGACTGGAACGAAGGAGATTGCCAAAACCACCATCGATACTTCATCACCTTATTACCTTCATCCATCAGATCATCCTGGCTTGATTTTTGTGACACACCCTCTAAGTGAAAGTGGAGACAATTATTTCACTTGGAGACGTGGTTTTCTTAACGCTCTTCATTCCAAAAACAAAGCTGGCTTTGTAGATGGAACGATTGAAAAACCAGATGATGCCTCTTCTGATTTTCAAGCATGGATCCAGTGTAACGCTGTTGTTCTTGCTTGGCTCACAAATGCACTTGCAAAAGAACTTCAAGGGAATGCTACGCATGCTGAAACAGCAAGAGAAGTGTGGAAAGATTTAGAAGAAAGATTCACTCAAGGAATAGCTCCAAGAGTTTATGAGTTGAAGCATGCCATAGTTCTTTTGCAACAAGAAAAGGCTTCAGTTGCATCATATTATGGCAAATTGAAGAGTGTTTGGGGGGAATTGCAAGGTCTGAATCCCACGTCAATATGCAAATGCGGATGTACCTGTGGTGCAGCGAAGAAAATGCAGATTATGCGAGAAGAAGAAAAAGTTTTCAATTTTTTGATGGGACTTGATGAGGCATACACAACAGTGCGATCTCAAATACTGAGCATTGATCCCTTACCAAATATTGGAAGGGCCTATGCTATTGCTGCCCAAGAAGAAAAGCAGCGTTCTATTGCAGCAAGTCGCACTCCTACCATTGAAGTTGCTGCCTTACTCACCAAGAAAAGTGATTCGCAAATGAGATGGAATGGCAGTGGAAGACGTAACTAATTTCCACCTTGTCCACACTGTGGGAAAACAAACCATAGCCAAGAGTATTGCTTCAAGGTGATTGGTTATCCATCAGATTGGCGCAAACCTAGAAAAGGGAATAGTTCATGAGCAGATCATAAACAAACCAACTTTTCCAACGCTGCATTTACAGCAAAGATGGATGGAGAAAATTTGCTGATTCCAGGATTAACACCTTCTCAACAACAACAATTGATGGCTTTGTTAAATGGACAAGAAGCACCTGGAGGTAACCCATCCGCAAATATGGCTACATCAAACTTCTCGGGTAAGACAGAAAATGAGTGGATTGTTGACACTGGAGCAACAAACCACATAACTCATGATGTAAATTCCTTATCCAATGTTGAACAACAGCATAATATACCACCTGTCCAAATACCTGATGGAAAAACAGTACCTGTTCATGCTTTAGGGCAGATTACTATTGGGAAAAGATTGATTCTTGATCAAGTCCTTGGAGTTCCAGAATTTTGTTTCAATTTAATGTCAGTTAGTAAATTAACACGTGATCTAAATTGTACACTGACATTTTGGCAAAATTTCTTTGTGATTCAGGACTTACACTCGAGGAGGCTGATTGGAGTGGGTAGAGAGCGTAATGGACTCTACTATTTGGAGCCAATAAAAGGGGGAAAGGCATTAACGGCAAGGAACACGATTTCTGCAAACATGTGGCACTTGCGGTTGGGCCATCTCCCGGTTAATCGCATTCCTTTAATTCCAGATTTGTCGGTCAATTTTGATTGCAAGAAAACTTCATTCTGTGATGCTTGTTACAAAGCAAAATAGACAAGATTATCTTTTCCTCTCAGTATGAATAAAGCCCAGCATGTTTTTGATTTGATTCATTGTGACATATGGGGTCCGTATAAAACAAAATCAATCTCTGGATGTCATTTCTTCTTGACTATAGTGGATGATTTCAGTCGAGCAACATGGGTTTTTCTCATGAAACACAAGTCAGAAACTAAGGAATATTTGTTGCAATTTTTCAACTGGGTTCATACACAATTTCATGTGGACATAAAAGCTCTTCGAATTGACAATGGCTTAGAGTTTTCTCATCGTGATTTAATGAGCTATTATTCTGATCATGGCATGGAACATCAAACTAGTTGCACAGATACTCCACAACAAAATGGAGTAGTTGAACGCAAACATCGGCATCTTTTGGAAGTGGCTCGTGCATTGCGATTTCAAGCAAATCTTCCAATTTTCTTTTGGGGAGAATGTGTTCTTACTGCTGCATATTTAATCAATCGAATGCCACTTTCAACTCTAAAGGACAGAACTCCATATGAAATTTTACTTGGAAAGACGCCAACATATGAGCATTTAAGGAACTTCGGGTGTCTATGTTATGGACATGTGAACAGTAAACCTCGTGATAAATTTGCTCCTCGTGCTAAACCAGGAATTTTCATTGGATATCCTAATGGGCAGAAAGGGTATAGGATATACGATCTCGAAAGCAAAAGGATTTATGTTTCCAGAGATGTTCAATTCCTAGAGGGAATCTATCCGTATACCAAGTCCAGTTTGGGTGAATCAAGATAAGTAAGCAATGAAGAACCAGATGCTAGCAATATTCCTTTGAGTACTGACTTGTGCACTGATCCTGTCAAAGAGCCTGCTATGGAATCTATCGCAACTGAACCCATTTCGCCAGATATGGAGGTTGGGTGCTCTGAATCAGATGAATCGGATCCAACAGTTGAGAATCAGCAAGCCGCCATGGTATCGGATCCAACAGTTGAGAATCAGCAAGCCGCCACTCTCCCTCGCAAAAGGCAACGGCATGTGTCACGTTTTCTATCAGGCTATCAGTACGTCTTGCCTCCCTCCCTTGCTCCTGTAGAGACTAACACGCCTCCATCCTCTCCTTCGGCCAATTCGACGGTACATCCTTTGTCTCATTTTATTTCATATTCCAAGTTTTCTCCTAATCATACTGCTTTCTTAGCGGCCATCTCATCCAATGATGAGCCGAGATCCTTTTCTCAAGCAGTCCAACATGAACATTGGAGAGATGCAATGACAAAGGAAATTGCTGCTTTGGAAGAAAATCAAACTTGGACTTTGGAATCATTGCCCTCTGACAAAAGAGCTATAGATTCCAAATGGGTCTACAAAATCAAATATAGACCAGATGGGAGCATTGAACGTTACAAGGCGCGTCTCGTTGCAAAGGTTACACTCAGATTGAGGGCATTGATTTTCATGAGACCTTTGCCCCGGTTGCAAAATTAGTCACTGTCCGTTGTTTATTGACAATTGCTTCAGTGAAAAATTGGGAAATACATCAATTAGATGTGAATAACGCTTTCTTACATGGCGATTTGGAGGAAGAAGTGTATATGAAGATTCCACAAGGGTTTGCCAAAAAGGGGGAGCAGCGTGTTTGCAGATTACGGAAATCTCTCTATGGTCTTCGCCAGGCATCTAGAAATTGATATAAAAAATTTACTGCTGCTCTTCTTGCTATTGGTTTTCGGCAATCCACTACAGATTACTCCTTGTTTACTTTCACCCTTGGAGGATCTTTTGTTGCTGTTCTTGTCTACGTCGATGATGTTATTATCACAGGGACAGATTCAGATCATATTTGCAAGCTGAAGAATTACTTGGATACAAAATTTCACATCAAAAATCTTGGGAAGCTTAAGTATTTTCTGGGGATCGAGGTGGCACGTTCTCCAGCAGGGATATTTTTGAGCCAACGCAAATATGTCCTTGACATCTTGGCTGAATGTGGTCTGACTGGATGTAAATCGGCTTCTTTTCTGATGGAACAGCAACATAAGCTTTCCAATGAATCTGGTGAAATATGCAAAAATCCAGAAGAATATCGTCGGTTAGTGGGTCGATTATTGTATCTCAATATCACTCGTCCAGATATCAGCTATGCTGTTCATATTCTTAGTCAATTTATGCATGACCCGCGACAACCTCATCTTGATGCTGCTTATAGGGTACTTCATTATTTGAAAGGGTCACCAGGTTAGGGTATCTTGCTCCCTTCAAATCACACCTTATATTTGCAAGCATTTTGTGATGCAGATTGGGCAGGATGCCCCATGACACGCAAGTCAACTACTGGTTACATCATATTTCTTGGTTCTTCGCCAGTTTCATGGCGAGCTAAGAAGCAAACAGTGGTCTCCCGTTCTTCTGCTGAGGCGGAATATAGAGCCATGGCAACCACCACTAGTGAAATTATTTGGCTCAAACAGCTCTTGCAAGACCTTGAAGTATCGTGTACTACTCTGGTTTCCTTATTTTGTGACAATCGAGCAGCTATTCACATTGCAGCTAATCCTGTATTCCATGAACGAACAAAACATATCGAGATAGATTGCCATTTCATTCGGCAACATATTCAGTCAGAAACCATTGCCACCAAATCAATTTCTTCACAAGATCAATTGGCAGACATTTTCACCAAAGCTCTGGGACATGATCGATTTCATCAGCTACTTGGCAAGTTGGGCATTTCCACTCTTCATGCTCCAACTTGAGGGGGAGTATTGGAGGATCTTTTGTTTCCATGTATGTCTTGTATCAGATCATTGACTCAACCTTAATCACCACAATCACCATAATCATAGGGACATAATCACCATGATCATAGGATAATTGTCAGGCTGTAATTAGTTGGAATAGCTTGTATTTAGGAGTGATATTAGGTGTTTTTGTTGTATATAAACTTGTAGCCAAGTGCTATGAATAGAGACAAGAAACATTCTACAGTTTCTCAAATTTTCAATGATCACGGACTTCCTTTGGATGACGGGAATGACCAAGTGTTGTTCTTAGAGGACGGACAGTTGACAATGCTACTTAATGAACACTCTGTGGTTGAACCAAGCTCTTTTCAGTTAATGGGCACTCGAGCAAAGAGTGACGGTGAAGGGAAGAGGCCACAACAAGCCCGTGAAGCTACACCACCATCATCTGCCAGTGAAGTTATGGCAATGGTTACTGCCTGTGTAAGGATCGGCTTCCTATGTTCTTCTGTTTTTTCTCTTGGCGTACGTGTAGACATAATTTTCCGTCCACTCCTATTCTTAGAGCATTCAAAATTTTTCCTTTTCTTCTTGATTCGGCTGTGAGCAAGACCGTGTGACTGCTTTCCCGTTGCAAGACACTGATGAGCCGTGAAATAGATGTTGAAGGTGAATTTCACTTTCTTCCTAATCACAGCATTTTAGGGGGTGAAAATAGTCATTCTCACTCATTGTTTTCTTAAATTGAAAGGGGGGGGGGGGGGGGGGGTGTGGAGAGAAGTGAATAGGTCTTTAGCAAGATTTGTCTTTCGCTTGGATCTAACATTTTTAGATACCAATATCACAAACATAAAGGAGTCAAAGCAATCCCTTCAAAATATTGTTCCTCGTGCTTCTTTTTGGATGCCCCTAGGAGGGTGATATCTTTTGAGTTTGGCGTAGTATCTCTTCTCCTCAAGTTCAAGAAGGTCAGCACTGGAATGTGGGTGCGCACAAGAGAAGACCAACAAATTTTTGGCATGATGACCACCGGGTCTGTGAGATAAAGGATTTAATCTATTCTATATGTTCTTCTCCTCAGGATGACAATGCAAGTCGCTTGAGTTGTAGTTCAAGAAAAGAAGAGTAAAAAAATAAGTGGCTGAGTGTTTCGCTCTCAGCTTCTTCATTTGCTGTTGGACTCTTGGTTTTTGGTACAAGACGATCTGATTCTCACCTCTCCTGTCTAATAGGAGGTCTGTAACCTCTCCTTAAGTAAGGGAAGTCTCCCATTCAACTACTAGTTTACGAGGGTAAAATCCTTGAGATAACGCTCCCTTAAAAGAAAAATTTGTCCCTCTCCCGGTAGGTAGGTCGAGTGACTTCATTCCTTGGCACTATCAGCTTCTCATGGAAGGCATAGGTTCTCCGGGATAACCAAAAGCTTTGAAGATCATCTCAGAGTGGGGAGATGAAGATGGACTTGGACGGGGCAAGTCATAGTGTAGGACGTAAGTCTAATGTTAGCTCAATTAGATATTTCCTAAGGAGACCAAAGGCCAGGAAGATACTGAGAATTCTCTAAATGTTTTGGCGTAGGATGTAAGAACTTGCAATCCCCTATAAAATCATCACCTTTTTTGCGGTAGGCTTGTTTGGATAGGCTCCCTAGAATAAAAGGTGGTTCAAATGCAGATTGTATGTTTTGACGCCATCAGGAAGTAACACATGTTGTTGGAGTGTCCTATGCTTCAGACGGTTCTCTCGATTGAATTCGGATACCAGGTCAGCCTTTTTTTTGCCTATTTGCAGGGACTCCTCCATGCATCCCGTACTCCTAAGCACAAACTTGGACACGAGGAATGAGGTTATCTTGCGTTCAACTTCCAAGCCCAGAAGATCAGATGGATGCTGAAGAATTTGGAGTTTGGAAGGATAAACTGGACAAGAGTACGGCATCCTCTACGTCTCCCGTTGAGGGAAGCCTTTTGAGGTCAAGTGTTAAGGAAAAATCTACGTAGCCTGCATTCAGACTTCTAGTACCTCTAGCCGGTGTTCAGGTTTGGAGTTTGTCTTTGACGTTAATGGGGGTGATGATCCTGGCACCCTTCACGGTTACAAATAGCTCTGGATAGCAGTTGACTGCAATCTATGTACGAAACTCCTGCGGCGATTGTGGGTTTGTTACGTCATCATAAGGGACCGTTGTGTCAGCTTTCGGTAACGCTCGCTCTCTCTCTCTCTCTCTCTCTCTCTCTGTGCTGCGCTGCCCTGCCCTGCCCTGCCTTTTTTTTAAACCAGGTTCTTGATTGGGCCATAGGCCAAGGCATCTCTCAGCCCATCTTTGAGTGCTTTCGGAATCACGTGTGACATGCAACCGGCATCCTCAAGCCGCACGCTGAAGAACATCCCGATCATGGCCTAGACGAAGTTTAGGAGAACTGCACGGTATCGCTCTGGGCCTAGCCCTGTCGGCTATGGCTATGTCACTCCAGTTGTACTTTTACTATTCCATGATCAAGGTCTTAAAGCTTTACCAAAGCAAAGAACCCGATGAGCGACAACAGAACGCAGTTCAACCCTTTGCCTATGTCATTGCTCCTTGTTACGTTTTGCCTATGTCATTGTGCGTTGTTACCTTGAGCTTCGAGAATTCCCCTAATCCATCAGATGTGCCTAATAATCTTTGGCGCTTAGACATGCTCCGTGAATGCCATGCGAACTCCAAAGTAGCTCGAGGCCCCCTAAAGGTTTAGGTTGGATTTTTCTTCTGAGTTGCACTTGTTTGTTCAGCCAGCAGATACTGCTGATAGTAAGCTGAACCAGCAATACCTTGATAGTTTTTGCTTACTTCCCAGTGTCATTTATCAGCTTCACATTAAGTGTTAAATAGTGATACAGGTATACTCTAACAGCATTGTTAGTGATACTAATGCTTCATAAGGTAGGGCGTAAAACACAAAAAACCAAGTCTATTGCAGATTACTTTTACACTGAGAACACTATCACGTTGTCAAGACAGCTTGAACTAAGATTAGCCGGAAAGAAGTTAAAAACATTAAGATTATAACAGGACAGCAGCATATCTTGCATTTCATCTCAGGGATGCGCTCTATTATTGCACCTCCAGGTCAAGCGGTCCTAAGTGGGGGAGAAACCAGAATAACACCATCTCCTCGAACAAAGAGAAAAGGGACTGTGCGCCTTGTGGTCTGAAATCGAAGCCAAACAAAAATGTAAAGGCAAAGTGATCACCTGAGATGATTAATATGGAAAAGCTGAAACGAATGAATAACTACAAAGCATCACCATATAACGAGCATTTGATGCCCCTCAAAGCATACTAAAAACGTTGAGATCTACAATCCTTTTTTATTTTCTTTGCTTTTTTCCTGATTATATGTAGATATGGGTGGCAATTTTTTGCTCTTTATTGGTGACACTCGCCATAGAACCTCGTACTTTTGCAAGAACATATCCTTATCATAGAATTCATTTCAAGAGCATCCATGGTTGTTAACCAAAAAAGGGTCAAATGCTCAAGGCATGAGGTGAGAGACGAGGCATCTGCCTGAGCTTTATACAAAACTTGATATGTAGGACAAATTAGTCCAAAAAAAGAGGTCATTTGACGAAATTTGAAAGCCGAATGCCGTGTAAGATGTAAATTATGCAAATATTACATGAAAAAGGACTGAGAATTAGAGAAGAGTACAATCACTAATACCAAATAAACTTAGCTAAAACAGTGGTGCAGACAGTCGTTCGCTTCTTCCTTTTGGTTTTTGTGTTAAAAGTCTTTCACACTGTTGAGCCTTTGACCTTTTTCTTTAAAGTTTTCACCCTTTAATCTTTTAGTCTTTGATCCCATGCTTGAGCGAGAAAGGCATGCGCCTCTTTAAGTGCACGCCAGTCACCTAAGTTCGTCTCTCGCCTGGGTCGCTTTGACAAATGAGAGCATTTGTGCAGTAACAAATGAAAAAGGAAGGAGTTCTCTGTGTAAAACCTCACAACCAACTCCTTAAAGTACAAGCAAACGGCGAACTTTACCCAACTCCTGTTTTAAATCGGGGAGTAACCTCAAACTCATCACCAACTAGTATTGCGCCAAAAAATCTCAGTTCCCCATTTCCCCACCCCCCACAAAAACCCCTGGTGCATTTCCACTGCAAAACCAAAATGCTTCACTACCTATGAAGTACGGATACGGGTGCGGCTACGCGAATACGCCTTTTTTGAAAATTTTAGGATACGGGTGCGGCGGGGATACGGCAAATTATATATACTTAATATTTACTTTTAAACAAAATAGGAATTATTTAAATTTTAAGAAAGTGAATATATATTGCAATTTAATTTGTCATAGCTGCTATATACTTGCATGTGACTGTGACTGAGACTTCTGGGAGCTATTGAAGTCATTGGGTCTGAAAATGCATAGACCCAGTCACATGTGGGCTGACATGTGTACAATTAGTGGCCTTGCATATCATTATTGAGTGCCATGTGGCCCAAAAAGGATCTGCTACTGTGTCCCAACCTAGTTTCACAAAAGATAAAAGAAGAGGCAAATTGTAACTAAAAGCAAGAACAGGAGCTGCTTCCAGAGCGCAAGGTCGCGGGTGCTCAACTTCCAATGCGGAGTGGCCTCGCGGAGGTCGCGGGTGGTCCGATCGTCGCCGGTGGTTGCGGGTGGCTCCAATCGACGCCGGTGGTTGCGGAGTGGTTGCGGGTCGTCGCCGGTGGTTGCCGTTGTCACCGGCCGTCACTCTCTCTCTCTCTCTCTCTCAGTCTTACTCTCTGCCCTTCAAACCCCAGCCGTAAAGGATCTACCATTTATTAGGTTAAGTATGATTTTTATTATTTAGGATTTGACCCAACAACTTCTGTTTTTGAGTTTTGACTTCTAAAACTTCTTTCGAGAATTGTATTTTTCACCCACCAATAAGTATCGGATCCGCACCCGATCCGTATCCTACCCGCACCCGAGCCGCACCAGCTATTTAGGAAATTAAAAAAATAAATAAAAAATACTGGACACGCACCCGACACGTACCCATGCCGCACCCGCGCCCAACGCGCACCCGGTGCCGGTGCCGGTGCCGGTACCGGTGCTTCACTCTTCTAGGCACACCCGTGCTTCATAGTTCACAACTCTACCCGTTCACTCCAACTATCTTCTTTCACAATTTCACCCACTGACTCCAAATTTGCCCTTACCATACGAAATTATCACCATTAAAAAAGACTCTTCTCTTGCTTGGCTCCAAATTCAGCTCAACCAACTCTTCCAAATGCAATTTTTTTTTACGGTAAACTAAAGGCTCTTGATATTGTTTCCACTTTTCTCCAAGCATCATCTTGCTGAAATAAAGACAGAGGAAGGGTCGAAAAAGCTACCAAACCACGGCTCAGAAGTAGGAATCAAGATACTTCTTTATCATGAGCCATATTAAAAGCAGTAACCACTAAGTTAAGTAAATTACCGCTTTGACAACTTATGCGAAAGCTGTATTCGACTGGGGTAATCGTTTGACAACTTATGGCACACCATCCCAAATTGCTTTGGCTTTAGCAAGAGGGCCCCAAATGCAGCTCCATCTAAGAACTTAGCGGGGAAATGCTTTTTATTTTCCATGAAAACCTAACAAAATCACCTAGGAAGACACATGCCAAATGCCAACCTGGTTTCTGTTCTTGACAATAGACAAGGAGTGTACAATCCAGTTTCTGTTCTTGACATGTCCCCGTGCCTTGGATTCTAAAAATTTCTCTTCTTATCTTTTTAAGCAGGTAATATAAAAACTAAAGAACATAAAATTAAGATGAGATATGCAAAATTAAAGCATACCCTGACAATCTCCTCATAAGTTTCATCATCAATCTCGACAGTCGTAACAATTTCTTCAACATCCCCAAGAATCATATTCAAATGCTGATCATAAGCCTACAAAAAATGCCAAATTACACGAAAACATAGTATGTTAACACAAATCACATATAACAACTAAAATTCACGTTAAAATAAAAGAAAGGATTCCGGATTCCCTTGTCCATGTCACACCTCAAACAGGGCCAACAAACGTAGAAAGTACAAATTAGATCAAATCGCCCATTGATTGTTGCCAAACGCCCATCTCAAATGGATGACTTGAGTGATATCTTACATGGACTTTGTACAGGTCTCGGGATCAGATACGTGTCCCCAAGTGTCGGATTCATCTAATTTTTAGAATCCAAGACACGGGGACATTGGCAAAACATTTGTATCTTAAAATATCTTTTAATTATTCCCAAGGTAAAGTGGTGTTCTATGTGACATGCATTCTTTGCATTGAAACTATTTTTGTCTATGTAGCAACAATGAACCTTGGTGGCATATCCTATGAGAGGTGTCGGATGTATATATCCCATATCCATGTTCGAGTGTTGAGAGTCCATGTAACAGAGCTTGAACGCAAAGTCCTGGTCAAACCGTAATTGGTTTTTGATAAGTAACTATTTGTTACAAAGGCTTGGTCAAACAGCAATCGATAAAGACAAAATTGCAAATCTGGACAGTCAAAGTCAAGTCTCCAGGAGCAGACTAATGAAAGCATGCAGGCCTGCTTTAAAGCATCTCACGTGCATTTAATAAGTGTCTTCAGCTGCATTTGCTGCTCTTCAGCTAAGCAAGTCATTTGCATATAAATCTCTAGTTCAATGAGTGTAACAGGTTTATTCAAACTTATAAAAGCACTATATGAGCAGGATTTAAAGCAGGGACCTCACCCTTCAGTAGGTAAACCCAAATGGCCCTTTTTATTACCATTTTTTCGTGTCAATTTTCATGTATCTCAACATATGAAAAAGATGCCTTATGGAAAAGAATAAAAACATGTATCGACTTGCTTGGGCTCCTCATATCAGAATTACAAAAACAATGCCATTTGATTCTATACCACTTTAACATATTGAAAATTGTTCAAATACCATTTTTCAACACATTTTAGGTCAAAAAATGGGGGATCAATCTGATATTATGTTTGCGAGGAAGTGGCGAATAGTGGTTTCAGTACCCCGGAAAATATAATCTGACAATGGTAACCAACATGTATAACTGGATTCCGAGAAATAGAAAACAGGAAAAAAATGGTAACCAAAAAGGGCGAAAAGTTAAGCAACTCTACATCAAGTATTCATATTTTCGTCGTGCTAAAAAATATTTTCTTTACACTCCTTCCATTCCATTCAATTTTCCCATTTTGAGTTTCTGCAGACTCCCAGGATAGAGTTTAGTAAATGTGAACTCTAACTTTGCTCATTGTTTTGACCCTAGCTCAACTTGCCAAATGATATGTATTTTATCTATCATTCCTACTCGACTTCAATTCAATATCGACAAAAGGGAGAAAATACAACCGGAAAAGAGGAAGTCCACGTAGCATAGACAGCCTGAACTGCTCTCATTAACATTTCAAAATCGACGATTATGCACTCGCACCCTCACCGGAAAACTGGTCAGTTAAGGTCACGGCGGGGCCTAAGTAAGCCCTAGGTTCGAATAACATGATATTAGGCTTGATAACGTTCATATACAAGCTATCAGAGAGTCATAGCCGGAATCTGGAAAGCATGGGTACTAATTGTCGTTTCAAAACCCTAGCTACAGTAGAGCATGGCAATATGTGAATACCCCCAATTAGTGACTGCCAAATTGTAAATTCTAGATTTAGGGGCCACAAAACAACGATAGATAGAAGATTACATGGAGCTTGCCGCGAAGTTCGCGGTCGGAGCGGAGCTTGACGTAGATGCGCTCGTCGAGGCTGAGTCTGATTAGATCCAGTGGCTCTTTCACTGCGCTCTCCTCTTCGCTCGCCATCCCTTTTCCTTCCTTGCTTTGCTCTTGACTCGCCTCTCTTCTGGTTTGGCTTCTCTCTGTTAGCCAATTGCTCTTTCCTCGTAAAACCAAAGCCACTTGCTCTGACGGCGACACTCAAATTGAGAGCTGCCAAGGCAATGCCCCCGCTTTATTTACGCAATTTTGGCTAGTGAAGCTCTTTGCAAACTCGTGCTTCCTTCGTCTAAATTAGGCTTGCCATGTAGGATTGATTAATGGGCTCGGAAAATTCTACAGCGCGTCCTCATTAGGGCCGAGCCTTCAATGGAAATGTCAAGCCCTGCTGAGACAAGACGACCCTCGACAAAAAGCTGAAGTCCAATTTGACTTCGGGCCAAGCCTGGGCAACATTAAGCTCCGGTTATTATGGGCATAGGGTTTCAGGCCGAATTGATGTTATAAACAGGCTCTTAAGATCGTCCGGGAGGAGATTTAGTCTCGGTTGACGTTAAAACTGATCCGAAGATACTTCTTACCGTCCAACAAAAAAAAAATATTTACTTTATAGTGGAGGACAAACAGAGTCCATGAATCATGCATGGAACAGATATCCTAGTCCTGTATAACACAAACATCCGATCAAAATATTAGCACACAATCCAAGTCATTTGTCATTTTGCTTACAGATAACAAGTTAAAGCAGAAATCTGGTACTCCGAGAACATTCTTAAGCACAAGTTTCTTATCCAATTTTACAGTCC
The DNA here is from genome assembly GCA_033070095.1 of Escallonia herrerae. Classification (NCBI taxonomy): domain Eukaryota; kingdom Viridiplantae; phylum Streptophyta; class Magnoliopsida; order Escalloniales; family Escalloniaceae; genus Escallonia; species Escallonia herrerae. The sequence continues at coordinate 1,398,682 of JAVXUP010000001.1, read as the reverse complement.
CTAATGCATGAACGCGGGCCAAGTCACCGTTAGGGATTTGCACCGGTGGAATTTTAGGATGCATAACGGGATCAGATAATTGATTGATGTCGTAACACACATGATCTGTTGCTCTTGTGTCGATGATCCAAGGTTTGATTTTCTTACCAGAAATGTTATTCACCAGATTTGCAGAGGGAGAAATATCACTTCTAAGAAGAGCCAGTAGTTGTTGGTACTGTTTTGCCGAAAGTCCCAGCATGGATGAGGTCCCAGCGCTACCGTCGACAATTTTGGCAAACCTGGAACTTGCCGCAGACGTCTGGGAATTTAGGGACGTATTTCCTCGACCACCACTTACTGGTTCACCACGAGTGTGACTGTGTCCTTTTTTGTTAATGTTCAGGATAACCAATGAGTTCGCAACACTCTTCGCAATTGTGATTTCCTCTCCCCCAATACTGCATCGGGCCCAATCTATCTGTCACTCGCCATTCATCATGCCGCCATTGTCGCGTTTGCTAGATGTTGTGTCTCTATGTGAGAGCAGTGCAGTTGACTCCAATAGTGGCAAGCCATCTACAGCCACACTCTTTTGCTTCTTTTATTGGGTTGTGATGGCGCAGGCCCGACCCAAAGTTGGCAATGGGTCTATGTTCAAAACTTGTGACAGTACTGTGCTGACGCTTTCATCTAAGCCCATGAGACAATCAAAGACTTTCTCTTCTTCTCGCATGGATTGCATTTTTCTTTGCAGCCCTGCAAGGGCATCCACAAGCGCAAATAGGTACAGGGTTGAGTGCCTGTAACTCATTCCAGATTGCCTTCAGTCTCCCATAATAAGTGGATGTGGGAGCCTTTTCTTGTTTTAACAGTGCGATCGAACGCTTTAACTCGTACACCCTTGGCACTAGTCCTTGTGTGAACCGTTCTTGTAATTCTTTATTGAGCGCGTTTGTGATCCATGACAACACAATTGCATTGCATTGCACCCATGATTCAAAATCCCTGGAATTTACATCCTGCTTTTCAATTCTTCCATTAATGAAACCCGCCTTATTCTTTGCGACGAGGGCGTTTAACATATTCCTACGCCACGTAAAATAGCTTTCGCCATTTTCTTTAAGAGGATTTGTATCAAAAAGTAATTCTGGATGATCAGAAGCTGACAAACAGTATAGAGATTTGGGATCAATTGTTGCATTCTGAGATGCTACCACAACTGGTACCAAACGCTCATTAATCTGGTTTGCAATTGCTTCTGCCATACCTATGAACAATATAATAGCAAGGATATCATCCTTGCTCTGATACCATGAAGAGTTTGAGAATTCTTTTGGATGATTTTATTGAACTGAAAAGTGTAGTATTTATAGTACAATATATTAATGCTGATTTCTTAACTTAGGGATCCTATTTAAATTAGATCATTTCCGCTGCTCATTATATTTTTTTAGCAGCCATTTCTTCCATGGATGAGCCCAAGGCCTTCTCTCAGGCAGTAAAACACCAGCATTAGAGAGATGCCATGGCTAAAGAAATTAGCGCTTTAGAGGCAAATCAAACCTGGACCCTCACACGACTAACACCTGGTAAACGTGCTATTGATTCCAAATGGATCTACAAGGTTAAGCACAATCTGGATGGAAGCATTGAGAGATTTAAAGCCTGCCTTGTTGCTAAGGGCTACACACAAATTGAAGAGGTTGACTTTCATGAGAATTCGCACATGTAGCCAAACTTGTTACACTACACTGTTTATTTGTTGTAGCTTTAATTTTCCTATGGCAACTTCATCAATTGGATGTTAACAATGCATTCCTCCACGGTGACCTTGATGAGGAAGTCTACATGAAAATCCCACAGGGCTTTGCCAAACAGGGAAGATGCGTGTTTGCAAGTTGCAAAAGTCCCTTTATGAACTCTGTCAAGCTTCTTGTAATTGGTACCACAAATTCGCTACAACTTTGCTTACCATTGGTTTTCATGAGTCTCGCGCTGACCATTCTCTATTTACTTATAGCGATGGCTCATCTTTTCTTGTCGTTTTAACTTATGTGGATGATGTTATTATTATTGGTAATGATATCGTGCGTATTTGCCGACTCAAGAGTTATCTGGATCAGAAATTTCACATTAAGGATCTTGCAAAACTTAAGTATTTTCTTGGCATCGAGGTGGCACGCTCTCGCTCGGACATTATTATTTGCCAAAGAAAATATACGCTGGATATTCTTGAAGAAAACGGGCTTTTGGGTGCAAAGCCCTCTCCTTTACCCATGGATTCTAAACATAAACTTCAGACTGACATCGACGCTTATGCTCGGACCTCGGGTCGTTATAGGCGCTTAATAAGCCGACTGCTATATCTCACCATTACACGACCTGACATCAGCTATGCGGTCCACATTCTCAGTCAGTTTATGCAGTCTCCATGACAACCGTATCATTTCAAAGGCTCTCCTGGTCGAGGCCTTTTTTTCCCTTCCGCTGGACCTTTATCTTTGCGGGCATACGGCGATTTCGACTGGGCTAGTTGTCCCACCACGCGTCAATCCACCACTGTCTACATTGTGTGCCTTGGGTCATCTCCTATTTCCTGGCGGTCCAAGAAACAATCTGTGGTCTCTCGCTCTTCTGCTTAAGTTGAGTGCTATGGCCATAACATCTAGTGAAATCATCTGGCTCACTCATTTTTTTACGTGATCTCCGAGTCTCTTGGAATAAACCAGTTCCACTCTTTTATGACAATCAAACAGCTCTCCACATTGCCACCAATCCCGTCTTTCATGAAAGAACCAAACATATCGAGATTGATTGTCACTTCATCCGTCAACACATTCAGTCACATGTCTTATTTCCCATATCCATTTCTTCTCGACTACAATTGGCGGACATCTTTACTAAAGCACTCAGTCGAGATCGTTTTGATGCGCTACTTCACAAGATGGGATTTTCCACTCTTTATGCACCAACTTGAGGGGGAGTAATCATGGAACGGATATTTTAGTCCATGATTCATGGAAAATCGAATATTGTGTCATTATGTATCAACTTATGTTATTTTAGGTAGGTCAACTTATCTAATTTAGGTAAGTCAATTGATCTAATTTAAATAGGATCCTTAAGTTTAGCAATCAGCATTAAATATCTTGTATTATAAATACTACACTTTTCAGTTCAATAAAATCACCCAAAAGAATTCTCAAATTCTTCACTTTAGGAAGTAGATTACTTAGGATTTGTGATGTATTTTGTGTTTCAATTCTTTTACTACATATGGAATGGCCGGTCCTTTAAATTTCTTATTTCAAAGTCATTTTACATAAATAATTCTAAAACTTACCTCATAAACTTAACTTACTAAAGAGCATAATTCTTGACGGTTAATTCATAATAGATTAGGGTATTAGATGGAAGTGGAAATGAGAAGGACCTAGCAATGAATGAATTTTAGTGGCATTGCTACTGATGGTACGGTTTACTATTGCAGCTTAGAAAGGGGGAGTGCAAGTTATGTACTTATTGATTATATGTATTTCTACCATAATAGTTACGGGCATTTACAACTATTAAAAGGATTTTCCTTTAAAGAAGGACTTTATTAATAGCAATTAATAGAAGGGACTAATGCCAAAACTATACCATAAAGTATCACTCCAATACAGTTTGAGTATCCAACGTCTTAAAAATGTCAATCAAGTACCTAAGTTTCAAAAAATGGGCAATAATAGTTTGTCGTTAACGATAGCTGGATGCAGGTAAAAAATTTAGGGGCAAGACCGTCATTATAAAAAATGCTATTATACAGCCCCCATGGAAGCTCTCTCTCTCTCTCTCTCTCTCTCTCTCTCTCCCCCGCCCCCCTTTAATTCAACCCACACACATACACCCACAGAATAACAATTGCAACTTCACCCACACACACAAATGCTATTATACAGCCCAAATTGTAAATTCTAGATTTAGGGGCCACAAAACAACGATAGATAGAAGATTACATGGAGCTAGACGCGAAGTTCGCGGTCGGAGCGGAGCTTAACGTAGATGCGCTCGTCGAGGCTGAGCCTGATTAGATCCAGTGGCTCTTTCACTGCGCTCTCCTTTTCGCTTGCCATCCCTTTTCCTTCTTTGCTTTGCTCTTGACTCGCCTCTCTTCTGGTTTGGTTTCTCTCTGTTAGCCAATTGCTCTTTCCTCGTAAAACCAAAGCCACTTGCTCTGACGGCGACACTCAAATTGAGCTGCCAAGGCAATGCCCCCGCTTTATTTACGCAATTTTGGCTAGTGAAGCTCTTTACGAGATTATGCTTCCTTCGTCTAAATTATGCTTGCCAAGTAGGACTGATTAATGGGCTCGTGAGATGCGGTTGTCATGTCTTTGGATGATTGTTGACGTATGGAAAAAACTAGTATTTCGGTCGCCGAGTTGAAGCCATCTTAAAGTTGATTTCTATGCCCAGAAGGTTTCCTCACAGTCTAATAACCAATCAAGTTTTTCTCTTGTTTTCTTTTCCATTTTCTGAGCATTGGTATGCGGTAATTTGCTTTGGAAATGTGAAAGTTCTCTTTTGGCGTCATCAATTTAAGCTCCAAGATTTCCAAATCTTTGTTTATTCCAAATCTTCAAAAGCTTCATCATATTCCGGCCCCAAAAGGCAACTTTAAACAGAGGGGAGCCCTCGCAGTCTATGGTCCATGCCTGTTTTATGAGCTGAGTACATTGCGGGTGCTTCAACCACATCGCTTCAAATCTTTGCGGTCGTAGTAGGAATTGTTGAGATGGAGTTGTGTCTAGAAGAATCGGGGCATGATCTGACGTTTGAATTCCCAAGTTTGTGACTTGTGCAGTTGGGAAAAGAGATAGCCAAAGAGGATGGGCGACACATCTGTCCAGTCTTTCATAAGTACAGAAGATCCCTTCTCTATTGTTGGTCCATGTGAAGGGGGTCCCACCCAATGTATATCCATTAAGTGATTCTGATTTAGGAAATCTTGAAGAAAATTGTGTCCAGGAATGAACAAATAATTGGTGCCAGTTTTGTCGGAAGGTGTCAGAACCTGGTTGAAATCACCGACTAACATAATTGGCCGAGAGACAGTTGAAATGATATCTGAAAGACGTGACCAAGTGGCCTTCCTTTTGGCTAAAACCGGACGACCATAGATAAAACCGGAGACCCAAGGACTGGCGTTCAAGGAGTGAAATTCCACAAGGATGAGATTCTTCTCTGGATATAGGATAGAGCCATTTACATCCTCTGTCCATCCCACCCAAAGACCGCCTTTTGTACTAATAATTCCAATAGGTTCAATGCCCGTAGCAGTGAGCTTGCGGAATTTTGCAGAAATGGTAGAAACAGGTTGTTTCGTTTCATGAAGAAAAACACATTGGGGCTTATGAGCCCGGGTCAACTTGAGAGCTGCTCGAACTGTGCGGGTTTGACCGAGCCCACGACAGTTCCAGCTGAGAAACTTCATTGAAGGTGAAGGGGTTGCGAAGGGGCAACACCCGAAACCCATATCGAGGCAGGTATTAAAGAAGGAGAGAAATCTTGGGGGAAGGGGTAGTCTCTATTGCATAAGCTTCGTTCTTTCGAAATCCTAGAGTCAGAAAAGCAGGGGCGAAGAATCATGTCTAGGACTTTGTGCTCTATGAAATCTATTTGAGGTGGGCGATTGGTTCTTGTCGTAGTAAGCTTACGATTTTTTTATCTGGGAGCGATAAGGAAGATGGTTTAAATGGGTTCTCTGTTTTATGCGTATCACCGGGGTGACTGAAATGAAGTCATTTGTGAATGTTTTTTTATTTTTAGAAAATTGCAAGCACTGATCTTCTAGATTATCTACCAGGTCAAGTTTTCTTTTCCTCAAGGTTTTGTAAGAATAATAACAACTAGGCATAGAGCAAAGAGAGAGCATGCAGTTATATAGACACGAAAGGAAGAAAGGCAGATGCGAAGGGGAAGAGGGGAGGGAAACTGAGAAATATAAAGGCAAGGCGTATGGAGGATCACCTGGTGGGGGGTTGGGAGGATGTGGCATAGAAAGTCTCATCCTTTTTGAAGCCTGGTCATACGCGTTAGCATCTTTTAGATTCCTGCTTTGAGCCCAGATTTTAGAGTCCTCATGCGGTGATTTTTCGTCAGTAGGAACCGGGAATATTGGTGCTGGAGATTGTTAGCGTTTACGCGGAGTCAATAATGATGGTTGTTTTCCCTGTTCTTTGTCCTGGCAAGCTTCCTCCAGGCCAGGTTCAAAATTCTTTTCAGATGCTTCACTGTCGTCAGAAAAATTAGGAGCTTTAAAGATCTATCCTATACCATTTTGATCCATCAGATTGTGATTTTTCCCTTTGTCTTGTGTTGCACTCCAGAAGGGGTCATTTTCTAAGCTTAAAAAAGCTGAGGTTGTATTTATCCCGGTTGTGGGCGGATGGCTAGTGACATGCAGAATTAGATCTTGTTTGAGGTTTTCAATGTTATGGGCAAGGGTGGAGGGCGAAGGATCAAAGATTATGCCATCAAATGGTATGGGAGGGACAAGACAGAGAACTTGAGAAGTTTGCGGCAATTCGGCAGATTCCGTCTTATAAAGCGAGCAAGTAACAGAGGTGTTATTGTTGGTAATGGGTGCAAAGGGTAAAGGTCCGGTCATGGATTGGGGTAGGGCTGAAGTACTTGGGTTGAGAGATTGGGTTAAAGAGTTAGGAGATTAGTTGGCCCAAGTATTGGAAAATATATGGTGGTTTATGGGTTGGGCTAGAAGAGATAGTCCAAAATCTGAAAGGCCCAAAACAAATTTTGCTAGATTAAAATGGGGCCTTGGTTCATGTGGGTTCCATGTATTGTGGGTTGGTCCATCCAAGTTGGCCTGACTAGAATGTGAAGAGAGAATCATATTTGAAGACTCCCCTGATCCTTCATGATTTGCAGTTTCGTGACTAATCTATTGAGAGACTGACTTTCCTAATCGTTTGCAACATTTCGTAGGTAATGGCATTTTATTTATCACGGGATTAGGGGTAATATTGTCAAGCTGACCGTATGTAAGAGCATTAAAAAAAATCAGATCTGGTCCATCCATCTATAGTTGATGGATAGCCAGATGGTGAGAGCAACTTAACTTAAGTTACCAGGACGAGTTGCGGATCAGCTCTGCTATCTATATATACTGCGCTGACAACTCAAGTTAAGTTGTAAATGTGATCTAGCCTTCCAATTGTCACAGATGGACGAACCAAATCGCCATTGGTCGCAACCCCAATACCCCATTGGCTGTCGCCCACCGACAGCCATCAATTACGACAACCACATCGACGCTGCACGAACATCACCTACCACCTTGCACCATTATTTTCAGCACCCGTCGCTGTCGTCTTTGCCAGATCTTGACGGGTGCGGACATCACACATGGCCAACACTACTCCCACTTCCATCGCCACTGCCATTAAGCCAACCGCAAGTCTGCCTCACTCAAATCCCTGACCACCGCCATCGTCGCTGCTAGATCTGACAGGGGTCAGTATCACCCATGGCTAACGCCACCTCTAGCACCACCAAGTCAACCGTGACTTGCCTTAATTTTTGACTACCACTACCAGATCTAGGTTTTTTGCTTTTGATTTTTTAATTTTTTTCTCTCATCTTTGAGCTTGAATGATAACACTTGACAGAGGATGGTGGTGTCTTGGGATGACTTGTTTCTAATTTGATTGGGCTTAGATCTGTTTCAATTAGTACTTCCTATTGCGTGGAGCTTTGGATGGTGATGGTTGGGGGCAGTGGAGGTTCGGATGGTTATGGTTAGGGGACAGCAGTGGTTCAGACGGTGGGTGTTGAGGCAGGCAGAGGTAGTGCTTATTGGGTTCTTTCTTCCTCTCCTTCTATGGTGATGGGTTAATTTAAGGCTGTGGTGGCCTTGAAGATTGAATTAGAAACTTTCTTCGTCTCTTTTTGTTTCATGGTGGTGGTGAGTTTTTTGGATATTGATTCTGTAGATTGAACTTGAAATCTCAAACTAAATAATTACCAATTGAATAAAGAGCAATATGACAACCCTAATACTTGAACATAGCAAAATGAAAACTCTGATACTAGAACTTGAGATCAATATCCTAGCGTCCGCTACATTATGTAGTAGACGAAGTCACTTTCGCAGATAAGGGGTATACTTTTTAAAATATTGTCTGCTGTATAATGTAGCGGAGACGGACTTAAAAAAACGTGAAAGCAGATCTTGACCGTCTAGAAATTGGGTATGGACGGTTAGATCACGCATGCGACTTAGCTTAAGTTGCCCGCATGAATATGAATATATGTACACACACGCACACACACACACACACACACATACACACATAACCCAATGTACAAAAAATGCATGTTGGGTCTTTTTCAAAACAAGAATTTGCATGAAATGCATAAGTTTTATATCCAGTTTTAAGATAATTTTCGACATGAAATTTTTAACCACATGTCGTTTAATATTTGTAAAGTTTTCATAATATGAATGTTTTTGGCCTTTGTAATTTTATGTGTTGGCTAATGATTAAATAGATGACTTGTTATTTATATGGTGTTCGATAGAGAAATAGAGAAGTGGTTGGGATATTCTGTTACTCGTCTAATGAATATGCATGAGAAGACTAATTGTATATAGGGAGCTCATCCGTTGACAGTGCTAGCAAAATAAGATAAGTTGCAAACGCGATCTGGATGGACGGCCAGATCTTTTTTTTGAAAAGACTGTCAGTCGTCCGCTACATAGTGTAGCGGACGAGATTTTTTACCAAATTGCCCTCCACAGCAGTCCGCTACACCGTGTAGCAGACGTCTTTTTGACTTGTTGATGTGACAGCCAAAAGTCGCCCGCTACACTGTGTAGCGGACGAATTTTTGGCTATCACGACTGAGTCAATGTCCCTTCAGTTTTGACTCCCCAGGACTTAACTACGTCCGCTACATAATGTAGCGGACGAGAATTTATATTTGCCCAAAAACATAACTTCGAAAAACTTCTTCGTTATTTTTACTTACAAATTTTTCAGCGGCGTTGGCAAGCAAATCTGCGTAATTTTTTCCCAAGAAGTCCTCTAATTGTCTAATTAAGCACGTAAGTTCACAAAGCCAATCCTTTATTTGATTATGTTTTGATGGTGTGATAACGTTTGTCAATTATATATATATATATATGTATTGCGTATTATTCGTTCATGTGCTAGCGTTCGTAAAATCCGATTTTGTGTATGTATGTGTGTGTATTGCGTATTATTCGTTCATGTGCTAGCGTTTGTAAAATAGGATTCCGTGTATGAATGTGTGTGTGTGTGTGTGTGTGTGTGTGTGTGTTTTGTCATGCTAGCGTTGTATGTATTACGCATGTGCTTTGCTTATATGTATCATGCATTGTTCGAGCGTTTTAAAAAAGTTTTCGTTTTTCCATAAAAATTAGTTGCAAAAATGGATTTTAACCCTCGACCGAGATCCCTCCGTATTATACGACCAAACAAACCCTATCAGTACGCTCATATGAGATGGTGAAGTAAGATACTTATTTTATCAACTTTTTTATTCTCACGAACATTGTACACTTATAGCTTTGCATAAATTGTATTTATTTATTCGTAGGAAAGAACACTTCTCAACACAGTAGAGGTATCCGATAACTTCATATTGTGGAAATTGAACAAATACCAGAAAAGATTATTGCGTGGAATTGGGTTTGGGATTTTCACGCATGAGCAGATCTTTCAACACCTTGACCGACACTTAATAGGTGCCCTTGTTGAAAGGTGAAGAAGTGAAACGAATACGTTTCACTTCCCGCTCGGAGAGATGACAATTACCTTAGAAGATGTAGGGTTCATCTTAGGGTTACCGGTGACGGGGCGGCCAGTAATAGCTCCTCTGTCGGAAGCAACGAATAAGAAAACCGCTAGGGACTTCCTTACACGGATATTTGAGGACCAATTTAGTAGTGGTGGGATAAGCTAAAGTGGTTGCTAGATACCTACAGGGTTTTGCCGGATAACTACACAGATGAGATGCTTGTGTTCTACACACACACGTTCCTCTTGTGGGTGATGGGAGCAATTCTATTCCCAACGACGTCAAAAAATACGGTCAGCGTTAAATATTTACCGTTGTTGGGTAACCTTCGGGAGGTTAGGGATTATGCTTGGGGTGCAGCAACTCTTGCGTACCTGTACCTAGCATTGCACAAGGCAACAAGGCCCGACTCCAAAGCTATATGTGCATGTCTCTCGCTATTGCAAATATATCATATAAATATTGATTACATTATCAGTTTGTTTTGTTTGTGTAACGACCCGGTCCATGGCCCCACCACAGGGCATTGCCTCCCTCAAAAGGGCTAGCCAAGTAGGTACTTATGAGTTCATAGGCAGGGTCTTATAAGGCCAATCGCAAACTCTCCCATAACCGATGTGGGATATTACAATTATAAGGCCAATCGCAAACTCTCCCATAACCGATGTGGGATATTACAGTTTGAATCGACAATAAATTTTGTCTTTGTCCTCAGGTGTGGTCTTATGAACACTTTGCTCCTAGTGCACCCAGGCGTAGGAACAGAACTGATTATATGTGGCCTCGGTTGTGTACTTGGGAGTACAGCCGGAGAGAGAGCCACTACTTGAGAAGAGATGATCCCCATCACAACATTACCTACTATCGAGGGGAGTTCAACTCTTTATCTCCGGGCCAAATGCGTTGGACACCATACGAACGTCTGGCGCGACGGGTGGGAGAGTCGTTCGTCTTCACGCTCTTTGGGTTGCAGCGCACACCTCTGATCCACTTTGAGGTTGCCGAGTGGCAGCTGCCAGACCGAGCAATGCACCATTTTGATTGCCGACAGGGGTTGCCAGCCGATGCCCCAGATATGAAGGTTAACAGGAACCCACTGAGTGTCGTGCGGTTTGGCAAGGTCAATGTGCATGACTTGTGCGCATGGGAAATTGAGGTTTGGAATTCTTGGCAAGACACGATGGCGGCCATTGTGTTGGAGCCTGACCCCGTGATCAGTATCGAACAGTACAATGAGTAATACTACCACATCACCCGGAGGAGAGTAGCCAGGGTAAGTTTTAAACGCGGGGAAAAGTACCACCCTAGGGGTCAAATCGATTAGGGTATGGCATACGATCTGGTGAGTTGCCCAACAAGTGCATTTAATTGAATTTGATGATTCTAAGCGTGTGTTTGAAGTTACTTATTTATTATCTCTTTGAATGTAGGTTAACGCCTCGCTCGCCTTCTTCCAGAAGTTTAGCGCACTGAAGGATCTAGTGGATGCAATGGGCAAAGAACTTTGCCTACAGACTGATGCGTTGGCACATGGCTGAGGGAATTTTTTGGGCAGCGCATCGGGATAGCCTTCGGACGTCAGCCTGGGAATAGGTAATCCAGGGTGACAGCCTCCTTATGCACACGAGGGACATGGTGATCCTTCAGGATAGGCTTTAGGGGTGAGCCAAGGAGTTGGTGGTCCCTCTGTAGCGGGAATGGGTGGTGATTAAGGACCACCAATCACCATGAGACAGGCTCAAGTGCCGTGGGATAAGTACAGTGGGCCCTCGTTCTCTTTGTTCCCAGTCTTAGAACCCCTACCTCTCTTTCAGAGTCAAGTCATGCAGGACTGGGGTTTCAGAAACATCAGTCTATCGGAGACACAGCCTATTGTCTTGTGGGAGGGACCATCTGGCGCCCCCAGAGGGCAATATCCCTCGGTTGACCCCCACGGAGGGGGATATACCCTGGTTGCCCCCTCCCCCCGGAAGGCAATATCAGCCAGCCGAACATTATTCCCCAGTCAATCCCCCCGAAGGAAGGCAATATCCCCCGGTAGACCCCCGAGGACAATATCGCAAAGGGCATCCATTGAAGCCCCTAAAACCATATAAATGCGAAGAAATTCGATGTCGTTATTTTAGCCCCCCCGAGACAAAGCGGAGTATGGTGTGAATCATGCGAAGGGCATGGATTACTATTACTCGTGGGCAAAAATGTCCTCGCTGGCTCCAGGGGATTGGTTAGACAACGATGTCATCTTGACCTACGTGGAGATCTGAAGGAAAGGGGTTGGGACCGGCTGAATGAGCATCCACACGTTTTTATGGTGGATGCTTTTTTTCCATGACCTCCTAGTATTTGAATGGCGTGATTGGGTAGAGCACAAGAGGAAGAAAAGGTTGAGCAGTGGAGACCGACCGCTAACCTACGAGCGTATCTTACTAGGGATAGTCCAGTGAGCGCAAGGGTTGCCGACGTATTTCTAATCCCATTTTTAGGGGAAAGCCACTAGTACTTGGTTTGCTATGAACCAACATAGAAGATCGTATAAGTCATCGGCAGTCTCCACGACGATACCTCCCACATGGCTGTGTTGCGGATGTACAAAGCTCAGATGGATGCTATGGTAATCTTACGATTATTGTTTAATTCTTATTGTAACTTGCCAATTGTAAATGTTAGCTCGTGTCTTACGCCGTTTTCTATTTCTTGCAGAATCTATTTTGTGCCCTAGTCCACTCTATCCGTGATATAACAGTACCGGTGCGGCCAAAGCTCCAATTCCGACTGAAGAAGAGGAGGCCCAAGCAACGTAATACTTCGGATTGCCGCGTCTTCGTCTGCGTGTACATGGATTACATTTGCTGGTCTGAAAACCTCAAGGCGGCCGTTCGGAATGAAGAATGCGTAGAAGGCTTTAGATATAGCTTGGCAAATTATGAAAGGCCGGCCTAGACCAGTTAGGTTTATTAAAAATCCTTCTAAGAATTCTGCTGAAGATGAGGACCCCAGTTGACATTGTAATATTCAAATCAGTTTTTTTTAATAAATCTTGATTATCCAGTTAAAAGCTGTCATTGATTTGATTGGTTTGATTTGATTTGTGTTGAGATCAGTTGATTTGTGTTGAAGATGACTGATTTGACTAATTTTCGTGGTTGAAATCAGTTGACATTTGATTTGTGATGATTTGATTAGATTTGCTTTGAGATAGCATTGTTTGTGTGGTTTTTTTGCTCTGAATGAGACTGATTGAATGGTGGGAAGCAAAATGGGGGCAAGTCTTGTATATTTTAATGATGCATCGTCTGCTACACAATGATGCACCGTCTGCTACACAGTGTAGCAGACGGGTAGAAAACAAATTTTTTTCTAAGTGTTGGAGTCTACGGATTCTGCTGCGCCATCTGCTACATAGTGAAGCGGACAGCCTAAACACCCAAAACTTATTCTAAGCGTTGAAGTGTTAGGTGTCTGCTGTGCCGTCCGCTACATAGTATAGCGGACGATCTAAATACTAAAAAATAATCTAAGTGTTGAAGTGTTAGGGCACTACGGGCACTAAAACACCAAAAAAATTCTAATTGTTAAAGTCTAATAGTTCTGTTGTGCCGTCCGCTACATAGTGAAGCGGACAACATAAACACTCAATAATATTCAAAAATATTCTAAATGTTAAGGTGTTAGGATTCTACTCCGCCGTCCGCTACATAGTGTAGCGAACGGTCTGAACACCATAAAATATTCTAAGTCTTAGGGCACTACGGGCACTAAAACACCAAAAATATTCTAAGTGTTGAAGTTTAATATTTCTGTTGAGCCGTCTGCTACACAGTGCAACGGACAGTATAAACACCAAAAAATATTCTAAGTGTTGAGGTGTTAGGATTCTACTGCGCTGTCCGCTACATAGTGTAGCGGACGGTCTAAACACCAAAAAATAATATAAGTGTTGAAGTGTTAGGGCACTACGGGCACTAAAACACCAAAAATATTCTAAGTGTTGAAGTCTAATGGTTCTGCTGTGCCATCTGCTACATAGTGAAGCGGATAGCATAAACACCCAAAAATATTCTAAGTGTTGAGGTGTTAGGATTCTGCTGCGCCGTCCTCTACATTAGTGTAGTGGACGGTCTGAACATCATAAAATATTCTAAGTCTTAGGGCACTACGGGCACTACAACACCAAAAATATTCTAACTGTTGAAATTTAATGTTTCTGCTGCGCCGTCCACTACATAGTGCAGCGGACAGCATAAACACCCAAAAATATTCTAAGTGTTGAGGTGTTAGGATTCTGCTGCGCCGTCCGCTACATTAGTGTAGCAGACGGTCTGAACATCATAAAATATTCTAAGTCTTAGGGCACTACGGGCACTACAACACCAAAAATATTCTAACTGTTGAAATTTAATGTTTCTGCTGCGCCGTCCGCTACATAGTGCAGCGGACAGCATAAACACCCAAAAATATTCTAAGTGTTGAGGTGTTAGGATTCTGCTACGCTGTCCGCTACATAGTGTAGCGGACAGTCTGAACACAATAAAATATTCTAAGTCTTAGGGCACTATGGGCACTAAAACACCAAAAAAATTCTAAGTGTTGAAGTTTAATATTTCTGCTGCACCATCCGCTACATAGTGCAGCGGACAATATAAACACCCAAAAATATTCTAAGTGTTGAGGTGTTAGGATTCTGCTGCGCTGTCCGCCACATAGTGCAGCGGACAACATAAACACCCAAAAATATTCTAAGCACTATAAAATATTCTTAGTGTTTGAAGTCTAATGTTAGGGCACTAAGGGCACTAAAACACCAAAAAAATTATAAGTGTTGAAGTGTAAAAAATCACATAAAAAATGAGACTAAAGGTTATTACAAAAAAATTATTACTAAAAAATTATTATAAAAAGTCCGACAGGCTTGATGGCTCATAAATGAGTATTACAATAAAAATTCATTAGACTAAAGTTCCACTGCTTCTTCTTCCTCCTCATCTTCGGCATCATCTTCTTCGTCGTGTTGCAAACCCCCTGGACTTATCCCCAGTGCCTTGTAATGGTTTCGCTTGTCATGGTTGGTCATTTTGTTGCACAGTGCACACCTTCTTAGCTTTTTAGGTTGAGTTGCTTGATCAATAGAGCTCTTCATCCGCGTAGATCTCTTGCGACCTTTTGTTTGTTATATAATTGGATCCTAAGTCCGGATATCATTGTCCTCTTCCTCAACCGGCTCATCATCTTCTAATCTCTGTGTAGGCTTAGTGTCAACCCCATTGCTGACTGAGGCTACCTCAAACTGGTCAATGATGGGATCCTGTTGCTCCGCTACCTCGATGAGATGTTTATACCCAGTCATTGTAGCAGCACCCTTTACGGATAAGCGGGTAAACATTGTCACTAGATGATTATACCGCAACGTCTCTGATTCTTCAAAGTCAGTATACGGATGCTCCGGAAAGGCAATGGTACCGTGCAACCTGTTTACAACCTTTGTCCACCGCTACAGGACGTATTGATCGGGGATTGCCTTGATGTTCTTCTGGGTGAAAATGCGCTGAATGTGTCTACACAAGATGCCATCGAACTCAAACTTCTTACAAGCAGATGTCACCAAAATTCGTCAATGTGTCATGGCTCACCGTATACATTCTGCGCAGCTTCTCAGGGATGAGGTCATTCATTAGCAAATATACCTTGAACTCGTGTGTAGACTTTTCTTCCACCTTGTTTATACTGTATCGGCCCGATTTTTGTAGCTCTACTTGGTATTGCATGAATAACTCCTTCGTATAGACCTTTGCACCATTCAGTTCCAACTGGGTCTCAACTAACCTTCTCCTTTGTTTGTACGTGCTTGCAAAGTCTACAACCCTTTCTGTCACGAATACCGAGGCAACCACTTTTTGGGCGAATATAACGAAACTCTTCAAATTGGTAGGTGTACCCACATAACTATCGAACCAGGCATTCACAGATTCACTCCTGCCTGTTGTTTCATGCCCGCAGAAAAATACCTTCTTGTGAAAACACCAATCCATTGCTCTTTGAGCTCATACAAGTGTTGGAGCCACTCGTTGTCTTGCAATGAGTAATCCCGAACAAGCTTTTCCTACCTCTTTTCAAATTCCTCAATCGTTAACGACTTATTAACGCACTTTTCAAAGTCATGTTTAAAGTCTGGATACTTTGCATACACGTGATGCAAACGTTCAGGGTATTTGTTGCTTATGTGCCAAATGCACAAGTTGTGTCGAGTATCTGGGAAGACGGTAGCAATAGCCTTCTTCATTGCCAAATCTTGATCGGTGATGATAACTTTTGGTGCTTTGTTGTTCATAGCTTCCAGCCACGTCCTAAACAACCATTCAAAAGAACTCTCGCTCTCGTCCCTTAACAAGGCGAACCCGACAGGATGGAGTGATAATGATGATTGACCCCCGTGAAAGGAGCGAACGACATTGAGTACTTGTTGGTATGGTATGTGGTGTCGAAAGTCACGACATCTCCAAAATGCTTATAAGCTAGCCTCGAACGACCGTTGACCCAAAAAAAGTTGTACTAACTCGATGCTCATCGTCAAGTTTATAATCGAAGGTAAACTGCGGGTCCTCCATCTGCATCCGTTTTAATAGGCTCATTGTGGATTGAGCATCATTGAGGTCATACACGGCTCGTCTATGGGTTCGGACCGCGTTACGAACGTCTGTCGTGTTAAAGTTTAAATTTTGAATTTCCCCAGCCTGTTCAGCAAGAACATTAATCATGTCGGTAGGTCCTAGCCGCGCATTGCTCATTGTGTGAATCAGGCTCCTTGCGACCTTACCCATCTTCTTGTGTTGATGCATCTGACTCACCTTAGAAGGGGTTACTAATGGGTGATTGTGTGCCAATAAGCCGATGATCTTGCTTGGATTTATGGCTTACGAACATCTTGACCTGGCAATTCGTGCACCCAAAGAAGTCCTATTTTCTCCGCAAATATCCTATTTCGTCTTTACTGTCATCATTACCGACGTGTCTTATTTTGTAGTGGCTGTATACCCCCATGACACTCGTATAAGTGAGAGCATATTTTTTTGTTATGTTGCTTGTTCTTGAGGTCTTTATTCTAATGCCATAACCAACCCTCAACGAATACGCTCAAAAATTTTCTTTGGCTTCCTCCAATGTTTGAAAGGTTCGCCCTAGATACGGATCACTAGCATCTACTGAGGTGTTGGAGCTTGACACGAAATCAGACATTGTGAAACAAAACCTATGTAGAAATTAATTACACTTAACTATCAAAGAGAGTTTCTTGAACATAAGAAATCAAAATTACCTTCATGAATAGAACAATTAAGCATGACAAATATACCAAACATAATCTCAAAAGTATCTCCAATTTAACAATTTAGCATGACAATTATTAATTTCTCGAACATAACAAATTAAAATTACTAAGCTGAATAGACAAATTTAGCATGCCAAAAGCCAACAAACATAACCTTAAAAATTTTGAATTTAACTACCATAAATTTTTTGTAGTCAACCGAATTAATTTCTTGAAGATAACAAATTAAAATTAGTTTGATGAACAAACTGATAAATACAACAATCATAAACCCAAAAAAATCTATATATCCATCCAAAAAAAATAAAATAAATTTCATCATTCAATCCGTAAAGAAAACATCAAAACTTCACAATTCACAAACTTACCTTGCTTCGCAAGTGTTACTTGAAGCTTGAAAAGAGTTGAAAATGGAAGCAACGGATATCAAGTAGATGAAAATGGCAAAAAAAGAGGTTGGAATTAGGGCAGTGCTGGGGAATAGCTGTCAACCAATCTGCCACACTGTCTAGCGGACGACAGTTGTGGGACAAGATCTAACATGTGGATAGGATTAGGATTGACATGACATGTGTCAGGCAACCAGTCGCCCGCCACACAGTGTCGCGGACGACTGGCGGACTACACTATGTAGCGGACATCATGGTCCCCCTTGTCCGCTACACTGTGTAGCGGATAGCTTTTTCACCTACACAACTGACACACTTCCATTAATTTCTGTACCTTTATTTCTGTACACGTCAAAATTGGCCGCTTTGTGTAGCAGACAGAAAGAACACCAAAAAATTTTGACTCTACAGAGCTGTCCGCTACATTGTGTAGCGGACGTAAAGAACACCAGGAAATTTGAGCGATCAGCTACATTGTATGTCGGACGTGGTTATAAATTAGTGACGGAATATCCATCGCTAATTCTGTTTTACGTTATTTTAAATTTTTTTATGTAATTAGCAACGAAATAATTATTTTAGCGACGGAATCAACAATCTCAATATCTCAAATGCATGATTAACAATAAAAAATCATCAATTAACAACCTAAAATCATCGATCAATAATCACAATTCTCAAATGCACAATTAAGAACATAAAATTATGAAACAAATAATCAATGTTCAAATAACACAAAATTGTTCAAATTGTAAAAATCCGATGCGATTAATTTGATTTAGGGTTTAATTAGGGCTCAGAATTCAACATTGGGGAAAATTAACTTTTTCACAAGTGCTTCGATCAAACGCCAGCACTTGAAAATGCATATGCCCCATGTGTTCAAAGATTACAAAGTCCCCTAGATGGAGGTCATGCTGCTGTACGAATTTGTTCCAACCCTTTTCGAAACAAATTTCCTCTTGACCGCGCTTTTCTTGATTTTAAAAAGCCATGACCCCTTGTGGCTGGTGAAAGTTGTTTCATCTGATCTCATTGTGGTAAGCAATTTACAGAAGGCTACCGGTATGGCCTAACATATTCATAATACAGTAAGACAGGTAAGTTTTTAACCAAAGATAAAAATTTTAACACACGAAAACACAGAGAAAGAGGGATGACTTACAAGTTTTGTATGAAAACTAGGAGCCATGACCTTGAAGAAGTGTTTGCCGACTGAAACGTCACTGTTCAACGAAGCAGAAGCCATCAGGATGGATCTGTAGCCGGAGGTGGCGCCGCGTCGGGGGGAGGACGGGGGTGTCGCTGGAGATGTGGGTCGCAGTAGAGGGGGTCGCGGGTGGGTGAGATGCTCGAGACAGATAAAGAAATGAGAGGAAGATGAATGGCCGATCTGATTAATATTTAACAGGAGTTAGACGTGTATGGAAGTGTGTGAGTCGTGACAGCCAAAAAGTCGTCCACTACACAGTGAAACGGACAACTTTTTGGCTATCACATCAACAAGTCAAAAAGACGTCCACTACGCGGTGTAGCGGACGGCTGTGGAGGGAAGTTTGGTAAAAGATTCCGTCCGCTACACTATATAGCGGACGACTGTCAATCTTTTCAAAAAAAAAAAAAGATCTGGATGGACAGTCAGATCGCGTTTACAACTTATTCTATTTTGCTAGTGCTATCAACGGATCAGTTCCCTTGTATGTGTATATATATATATATGTATGTATATATGTATGTATGTATATGGGCCACTTAAATTCGTTTTGTTTAACATAAATTTTTTACCAACTTTTATTACTCCATATCAATTTACATAATTCAGGCACGAGCATAAACGGGTAAGTACGTGTACTTTTATGAGCAGTATTGAATAAAGATCATAAAGTACATAAAATAGAGCAGCGTATTGTATGACTGATTTGTTTTACTGTAAACTGATAGAATTTTTGAATAAAATCCCTTTGAAGTTACTAGCATTGATGACCATGGAGACAAGTGTGAAGTATGGAAGAAAGTGCACAATCAACTATTGATCAAAAGATATTAGTCATCAGATCTGGAGTTCGATATTTTCTTTTTCAACCTAAGATTGTGGAAATTCTAAAATATTTGTTTTTTTCCTTTTCATTTTTGGTCTATGGATTTAACTTTACCAACCAAATAATGCAAACTATTTTTCATGTGGTTTGATTAAATATAGTGCCTCACGTCCTAACATCATACTTTCTTTTTTATTCAATCATCACTTGCCAATATACAAAGATTCCTTTTATATTTATGTTGTTTTCTTAAAAAAAAAATAGGTCTTTTTAACTTTATATCTTTTGTCTTCTTGGTCTTATTTAAGTATAACGAGTGTCTCCATATTAAGTCCCTTTTGGAAAATTTTGAAAATACAACTTTCAAGGCAGATACACCAATAACAAAGTATTGTCGTAAAAAATTTGAGCTTTACCGTCGATTGGGAAATTGTGGGTTCAAAATCTGGAAAAAAAAATTTGATTTAAAAGATTGTTCAAGATCTTCCGTTGTCCAGGGATCGGGCAAAAAAGAGTATATTTGAGAATTGTAACTTACATGATGACAAAGTAAATACGCTATTTAGAAAGTAGAGAATGAAAGCTTCATCACTTATAGATTAAATTAAAAAAAACTAAATATGGATCCAAACACAACTGTGAGATCTCACATGCTGGCAAAAGAAAAAGTTTACCACAACCTTAAGCGCAAATGACTTAGTCCAAACATAACTTTCTACGTGCAATTGTGACTACATTTCCTTTTACATGGCCTATTAAAAGCATTCATTGAAAGTTAAGAGAAAAGTTCATTGACATGAGAAATTTGGCAGTTATGTTAGAAAAAATTGAAAAGAATTTTGTTGAAGGTGTGGATAAACTGAGGTTGGACACTCATAGACATACTGATGAGTACAGAAATGAAGAATTTTTTGGACCACGCATCTTATACAATTGTGTTTGATGCATTGTTAATTTAAACAAGCACTGCAAAGTGACTACATGATACTTCTCGTAGCGTTGGAGGCATTAAAATGAATCACTTATGAAAAACTTGGTCAACTATTTTGCATTATAAATTTCCTTTTTAAAATTGTTCATCGATGATTATTAAATTGGTTGAAGCACAAGTTATGTAATTGTAATTTTATAGTTTGGCTATGATGCAATTGTTACAACCCGCACATGCCATCCCTTTTACTATTGGTAATATTGTTGTCAATAGTTATATGACCTTTCTTAATAAGCACTTTTCAAATAATTATACAATGTTTTCGCGTGCAACGCACGAATTCAAGTGCATGATGCCTATGGACATTAAAGTGTATGATCACTTGAAGGAACTTGGACTGTACCTCTGAGATCACAATGTCTAAGGGAGTTTTTTTTTTTTGGTTATAATGAAAAAGAAGTTACAGATTACTTGGAGGGCCTTTCGAAGGCCACTCCACACAAGTCAGGCAGCAACATGCTCTTCATCTCTCTAGGCACCTCACTGATGTGTACATATAATTCCCCTTGGCTAGCACATAGATTGGCTAAGTAGTCAGAATATTTGTTTCATTCCCTTAACATATGGGTTAGGTTGCAACCCATTGTCTTGATGATTTCTCTGTAATCTTCCACAAGTGCACGTAGGGGGTGGTTCTTGACTTCTTATTCTCTGATTAGGATTAGTGCAGCTGTGGAATCAGATTCAATCATGGTTCGCATCCAGTTTCTTTCTCGCAGAGTCATGAGCCCTCTATGTATTCCTCCAACTTCTGCACTTAGGCTGGTATTTCAATCCATTGGCCTCAAAAAGTGGATTTCCATGTAGCCTCAATCCATGTAGCCCTCGATCATTAGCAATGCCTCCAAAAAGTGAATTGTGGTCTTGAGAAACAAATACAACATCCCTAGCAATCCTAGAGATTGGATTTCCAAAAGAAGAAAT
This sequence comes from Escallonia herrerae, assembly GCA_033070095.1. Lineage (NCBI taxonomy): Eukaryota > Viridiplantae > Streptophyta > Magnoliopsida > Escalloniales > Escalloniaceae > Escallonia > Escallonia herrerae. Next base: position 1,377,211 of record JAVXUP010000001.1, on the reverse strand, counting down.
TCCCACATTTAGAGAGGTATTATAAAGACTAAAGACACCCATATGTTAGGAACTAAATGGGTTGTTAGTAATGTTAGGACTATTTCCCTTTGGGAGGACTGATGGTGTGGTGGAAGGTCCTTTAACAGCATGAGTACTAGAGGCCCCAAGGATACCAGAGTTGAGAGCATAATTGAAAGTGGCACTTGGTCTACCTTTAGCATTGACTATCTGATATCCACCAATGAGAGAAAGGATATTATCAGCAACCCGATCCCAACCTTTACTAAACTCCAGGATACCCCCTGCTGAGGCGCTCTGGAAATGGTCTTTTTTACACCAAAGCTTTCTTTAACCTTCTCAATATCTCCAATCTTTAGCGAACCAGCATCCCCTCCACCAAATGGAAAAGGCTTTGGAACCTTAAAATCCCTTAAAAGTTAAAAGGGTTTCATATGGATTGCTCTTCATGATAGGCTGTTAACTAACTCCTTAAGAAAAATCAGAGGCTTAACTGATTCTAATCTCTGCCCTATGCAATATTTAAGAGGAATCTTGTATACATGTCTTCTGGCAACTCAAGTATGCCTTTTATGTTTGGAAAATGTATTTGAACAAGCAACATGTTCAACAATTACAAAATTTGGATATTTTTTATTGGTTCTGGAACGAAATAGAAATTGATGCTGGCAACATCCAAGATTATTTCTGGGCAAATCTCTTTATCTGTACTATGTGGATTAACTGGAAATGCAGGAATAGAAAGGTTTTCGATAACAAAAATTGCACTACTTTGGAGGTGACTTTCTCAGGTCAATACTTGGCAAGGGATGTCACGACCCAAATCCTATGGGTAGGCCATTGAGCTAGATCCGTGACCGGCCGCAAGCCCAATGGGACATCCACTCAAGTCTCTGTCAAGCCTTATTTAAACTTGTATACAAATCTAGAGTCATGCATTAACTACCACCTTAATATGACTTCTAAAGAGATACTTATAGATTTTTTCAAAATTTGTCTCTACTAAATCCCTCCATAAATGACTGACATAAATTATAAAAAGAAACCTCATGGATATTTAAACTCTAAACAATTTTCAAAAACATAAACAAGTAGTACTATGATTTCTCAAGAGACTTATTTTAATTTCTTAACGAGCATCTCCTGCAACTTCATCCTTGTTACCCTCGTAGTACTCGGGTTCATCTAAGTGATCACCTGAAAAATATTTATAAAAAGGGGTGAGCTTGCGGCCCAGTAAGTACACGTACCATATCCCTGAAATAGGTTTTGGGATTCATAAAAAATGCCATGGTTTCTCTTCGATTTAAAACTGATAAACATTTTAAAAGGAGATATTACACATATATATGGTATGTGTACTTATAAATATATGGTATGAATCCAGAAACATATTTCAGGGATATGGTATGTGTACTTACTGGGCCCCAAGCTCACTCATTTTATAAATATTTTTCAGATGATCACTTAGATGAACCCGAGTACTATGAGGGTAACGAGGATGGAGTCGCAGTAGATGCTCGTTAGGAAGTTATAATAAGTCTCTCGAGAAATCGTAGTATTACTTGTTTATGTTTTTGAGAATTGTTTAGAGTTTAAATCTCCATGAGGTTTCTTTTTGATAATTTATGTCAGTTATTTATTGAGGGATTTAATAGAGACAAATTTTTGAAAAATCTATAAGTATCTCTTTAGAAGTCATATTAAGGTGTTAGTTAATGCATGACTCTAAATTTGTATACATGTTTAAATAAGGCTTAGCAGAGCCCTGAGTGGATGTCCGATTGAGTCTGTGGCCGGTCATGGATCTAGCTCACGGGCCTATCCGTGGGGTTCAAGTCATGACATAAATGGTATTAGAGTATATATATATATATATATATATATATATATATATATATATATATATATATGATTCTGTAGACTCGTATCTAGGCTAATGAGAGTGGACTGGGATGGGAAAGGAAAAGGCTTTGACTAAATTTTAGGAGTTTTTTTATACGTGTTCTTATTACGAGTTTGGGAAAAGGTTAAGTGATTTGTTATGAAGCTAAAACATTACGATCTGGTGGTAGTTAGGTCTTAAGCTTGAGAAACTGTAGACTCCTATGCCTAAGATAATGTGTGATTGATATTAGACTTTGAAAAGGTGGATTAGTTTTTGACCATTTTTTTTATCTGATGTTTCAGCATAAAATTGAGATTTGGGCCAATTACGTAGTAGTTGACCGATACTATTTGCCTTTTGAATTGAAAGATTTTAAACAGTACCCAAAGAAGATGATTGAGGGATATGATTATGATCTTCTTATGAATAGCTCTAACAGCTAGTGGCTATAGGCTGGCTGTGATTTAGAGATATAAGTGAAGTGGTAGATTAGAGACTTAAACTTTGGTGGATGCGTGATATATGTGTGTAACTATATTTTGGGTACTTTTAAGGTAATACTTTTCTTTGTGTTGTATTTTGGCAATAATTTGACCTAGTTTTCCTGAGGTATTAGAATGCACAACGAAAGCATTACGGTCAGAGTTTTTAGTCTGAGGGTGTGATGTGTAAGTGCACATAGACATTGGTTAAACATATTGACTAAGTCCAAGTGGTATGCTTCATAGGTTGCCTGATGGTATTGATTTTGGTTTCAAACTAATAAAAATAGATAGGAGAAATATTCACCACTAGGTGATCTCATGATTTTGGTTAGTGAACTTCAAACACATTGTACTCATTGATTACATTAGTGAGATATATTGCGCCTTTAATCTGACGACCTCTCTTTTGCTTTAGCTGTAGGATGTCTAGACAAGAAGCCCTTATCGAACCTTCATTGGACAAGGGAAACTCCTCGTTATACCAGAAGACATCGTCGATCGAGCAACCTCAAGGGTCTAACCTAAGGACATTGACGAATCCACAGTTTAGGGCTATATGGGCGCCTATATCTGGCAGAAAAAGGGAATAGACATGGTAGAATTAGAGAAACAACGAGAAATAGACTTCAGAAAGATGATGTCTTTTTGCGAAAGGAACTGCACAAAACTTGGAATGGCCAATGGAAGAACTTCTAAAGTAACTTAGCACCTTGGAAGAGTGGAAAAACTAGATCGGTGCCATGCCGCAGGTGTAATCACTTTCATCCGGTTGACTCTGTAGGTGGAAAACAAGGAATTTTTTCTCATGTGGACAAGAGGGTCATTTCGTTAGGGATTGCCCTAGAATCAGACCACATGGTCAACCAAATGAGGATGCAACAGAACCCCCGGCAACGACAAAAGATTCTTGCCAAAAACCCAGCATGACTCGCATGCATCCGATTTAGTGGTTACAGGTGTGCTTTCTATTCCTTCCATCCTTGCAAGGGTATTTTCTAATTTAGTATTTTAGGCATATAATCTTGGTTCTAATGAACGAAAATGGTTGACTATGTTATTTTAGTTTGGCCGTGGTTTAAGTTGGACATAAGTTAAGAGCATTTTCTTTTGGTATGTGAAACATTTGAGAACTTTACCCCGATGTAGGCAATTTGATTAGATTGGGTTTATGTAAGTGTTCTAAACAATGCGTTCGAAATTTTCTTTCGAAAAGTGATTATTAAAAGAACAAGCTCTCTTTAATTTTGTTCTTATATAGAGACTTTTTTGTTAATAGATTTAGATTTTTTTGTCTATACCTGGTATTTCTAGTAATATAGCGGGTTAATATTTTATTTTAAGAACTTTGATAGTAGCCACGGCTTCCATTTTGGGGCGTGACAAGTCTTAGGTCCCGTTGTACTTAGAGTTTAAGTAATGATTTGGATTCTGAAAACCCAATATATGATCTAAATTTTTTAGTATGATGAAACATTTGAAGTTGACTATCATGGGACGTTGGTTAGACCTTACAGTATAACAACGATTTGATGGTAGAAATGGAGATAGGTTAAAAAGTAGAGATAGTACTTACACGGAGGTGGAACCTGTGATTCCCTGAGGTAATATTGATCGGTTGGTCAAGTGTGATAAATGTAAGTTATACCTTGAGGACTTTTGTACATATACTTTGTAAAGTGCTCGAAACTGTATTTGGGTTATTTAAATAGATGTAGAAAGATTTAAGGTGTATGTTGGTGGCTATTGAGATCAGGAATGGTTATCAGAAAACCAAATTTATAAGTGGGGGATAATGTAATACCCCGAACCTTGGTATTTTTTGCCGGTTATTTTAGTTCTTTAGCGATAATTTTTACACGCAACATTTAACATCAATTTGCATAAACGATATTTTATCGGCAACCTTTAGCGACAAATTTTTAGAAAGCATAACTTGAAATTCAATGATAGTTATTATATGTGATGTTAATTGGAGCATTTAGTAACGATTAGCGTGAGTGAAATTTTGGAGATTTTTAGCTACCATTTTCTTTTAGTTAGTATTGATGTTTTAGGGTGGCTTATAGCGACAATTGGTGAAGTGAGTGACACAACAAACTGTTAAAATTTTTTCTAACACATAAAATGTTGTAAGTAGTTATTGGGTCCTTTCTTTTGGCAATAATATTAAGCCGGGGCAAAAATTCAATTAACTAATGAAAATTGGGGGATTTTTATGAAAATTTGTCAAAACTAGGTATATATATATATATATATATATATATATATATATATATATATATATATGAGACATTAGGATTAGCCGACCCTAAAGATCACACACTATCTGGAAGCAGCTGAGCACAGAGAAGGAGTGAAGGAGGCCTTCGGCGCTTGAGAAACATTCGGTAAGCTTACTTGAAATTTAAGTTTATTTGAAAATATTACGGGTATGGGTGTAAATGGGTCTCTAGGTGTATAAATTCTATATACATTTATATAGTCATAATGCTGAGAGATGGATAGTCGTGGGAGGCTGCATCAGGTGCGTGCTTGAGTGTTGTTGAAGGAACCATGCATGGGTGTGGCGTAATGGGTCTTTAGTGAAGGACCGTTTATGCATAAGAGAGATTTCGGTAGTCATGTTGTCGTGATGAATTGTGGGAAGGCAGCGATGGCTGCAGTGGTATGGTGCGCTATGGTATGGTGTGCCGTAGGTGATGGCGCCAAAGGAAAAGAAACGGCTGTGGCGTGGCGCGGTGGAAACAGGATGGCTTGTATGAAATTTTCTGGAACTTTTTAAGGAAAAAGGTTGTTGTGAAGCAAATGCTCATTCTCCAGTTTATACTTGTAGCTCAGAATTCAACGCGAAGTTGGGACAAGAGAGTTAAAATGCATCGCATAACAATTGCATATTGCATGGAAGTTCTACATTGAACTCTTATATTTTGGCTTGTTAATTCTAAAAGTTCATATAGTGTGCGGATGGATTACAAGTTGAAGCCAAGGTGCATGCACTTTGGGTATCAATGATATTTAAGTAGTATCTTAAGTCTTGCTATATGCAGGCTATCATAAAGAAAAACTTACCCAGTTTTAAGATTTATTTTATGTATTATATAGATGGATGAGAGGTGAAAAACAAGGAGTGGTGTGCATATATGTGTGTAGGTGTAGATCAAGGTAATGGGTACTTGTGTGTATATTGGTGTGAAGAGTGGAGTGTAAGAATTAATTTGGAAGGCAATGCAAGCTACTGCTGTGATGGAGGAGGAGAAATGTTGTAATGGGTTGTGAGCTTTGAGAGAAGAAGTAAGGTTTGTGTGAGTGGTATATAGAAGTGGGTATGAATATATGTGAGTGTGTAATGTAAACTGGTGTAGTGGTTTCGGGTAAAGAGAATAGTGGGTTCTGAGGAAGAAGAATATATTGACAGAGAGAGGGAAAAGCTTTAGTTTAAATTGAACTTAAAAGTGTCGCTAATGAAAATTTATTTTAGCAGTTCTTTTCCGAATTTTTAAGATATATCTAAAAATTTATTTGGACAAAAATCAAAAGAGTAACTTATATTATTTTTGCAAGAGCTACACACATGAAAAATTTTAGATTTTTCTGAACTCGGGAAGCATGCTAACTAATTTTATCCGAACAAGAGATTTCTATGTATTTTAAAATCGTAAATTAAGTTATTAAATTTTGAAGCTTTTATAATAATTTTATATAGCTAAGATAAGGTACTTTCTAAAATTTTAAAATTTTTTAAAGTCGTTTACTATTTTTAGCGTTGTTGGTCGAGTAGCACTCAATCGGACATCACGTAGTGTTTTACTATTGCAATAGTTTATTAAACTATTCTTAAAGACCATTTCTGCATAGATTTAGGCAAAGTATAAAACTAAAACTTTTTTTATTTTTGTGAAACCTTTGACACAAATTTTTTTAGGATTTTTCTGGGCATGACAAGTGTCTCAAATAATTTTATTTTAAAAACAGGTTTTTGAATTTTTTAATATAGTAAACAAAATTATTTTTAGCCTATAATTGTATAGTAATCTAAAATTACTGCGACGTTTGAGTGTCCAAAATTTCGTGGCATTTTGGTGCCATTTGATATTTTTTGAAACATGAACATTAGCTTTCAATTTAGGATTTGAAAAATCCCCAGAACGAATATTCTTGTCCCAAAAACCCACCTAGTTGTTTAAAAAGATCCTTTTGGGTTATATCTGGGTGTGTAACGATACGTTAGATGTTCGGGGTAAATAGGTAATTTTGCAGAAGCCTAGGGGCGGTTTGGTAATCTTACTCACTTGATAGAAACTTAATACTTAGGCATGCTCGAGCGACAATGAATGACATCCGTGCGGTTTATTATTTAGATTTCGATAGACAAGAGATAGGACCGGCTTTTGAACGAACTCAAGAACTAGTTACTAAGCAAGGTAAGTACTCATGCCATGTTCGTCCGTATGCTCCATTTTTCAACTATGTATATGTATAAATAATTTATTCCAATTAAAAGTTTTAAAGTCTTTGACATGCTACTGTTTTTGTGTAAATTGGTTGATAAGAAAATGCATAAAAAATGCCATGAAATGTTTAGTGTTTTAAAGTTGGCTTATGCTGAATGAGATGGTATTTCTGGCTTGGTAGTTGTGTCCCATATCCACCGGAAAAAGTTAGATTGTTGGGTCGTGGTCAACGAGACGATACGTTAATGCACAGTACTGTGGCTAATGGTTCGCCCTTGCATCCACAATAATAGTCAAGAAAGCGCATACCCTGACCGAATAATATTTATTCCAGGTGGAGTAGGGATAATGGGCTCTAGTCAGGGAGGAATGTACGTTGACCGCAACATACCTAGGTTATGATGAACTGTGATAGTTGTTAATGAGCCTTCTTAATGTCATGCTCCTGTTCTGAGATTCTTGGATGAATTACTTTCATAAAGTAAGCATATGTGTGTGTGTGTGTGTGTGTTATCTCCTTTGAAAATGTTTACTAGTTTTAAATCGAAGAGAAACCATGGCATGTTTTTATGAATCTCAAAACCTATTTTAGGGATATGGTATGTGTACTTACTAGGCTCCAAGCTTACCCCTTTTATAAATGTTTTTCAGGTGATCACTTAGTTGAACCCTAGTACTATGAGGGTAACGAGGATGGAGTCGCAGGAAATGCTCGTTAAGAAGTTAAAATAAGTCTCTTAAGAAATCGTAGTACTACTTGTTTATGTTTTTGAGAATTGTTTAGAGTTTAAATCTCCATGAGGTTTCTTTTTGATAATTTATGTCAGTCATTTATGGAGGGATTTAGTATAGAAAAATTTTGAAAAAATCTATAAGTATCTCTTTAGAAGTCATGTTAAGGTGTTAGTTAATGCATGACTCTAGATTTGTATACATGTTTAAATAAGGCCTGGTAGAGCCCTGAGTGGATGTCCTATTGAGTCTACGGCAGGTCACGGATCTAGCTCACAGGCCTACGCATGGAGTTCGGGTCGTGACAAGGGAAGTTACCAAGGCCTTTAATGCTTCTAATCTAATTCTCATTGCCAAAAGTAAACTAATTAAGTGGATTTTTCCGGTGGTAGGTTTCATCAAAATCAATATAAATGGAGCGTCAAGAGGCAACCCAGGAAAAGTGGCTATGTCCAAGGGAGTTGAATTCACAGTTGCTATCCCTCTCTTCGGGCACTAATCAAGATGATTAGATCTAGTGGACTCCTAGACCGAAATACAATTTCAGTACTCATTCTGCTTGGAATATTCTTAGATCATGTCAACTTACAATTCAATGGTGGAAATTGATCTGGTTTCTTAGACATATTCCTAGATGTGCCATAATTCTTTGGATGCTTCGTTGGAAAAAATGCAGAACTAAAGACAAGTTAAAAAGGTATAATGTGGTTACTGAGGACAACTGCAATCTAAGGTTCCAAAATTTAGAAACCATGGATCATCAATTCATTGATTGTCCTTTCACCCGAGCTCTATGGACAAAAGTCCTTCTTAAGCTCTAAATTAATCAAGTCTCTTATTACTTGGACTCAACTGCTTTAGCATGGAATCTGTAAGTTCAAAGTCAAACATTTTAGAGTAGTCTTAAGCAAGTTATCTTTGGCATTGACTGTTTATGGAATCTGAGAGAAGGGAATCATAGAGCTTTTACAGAGCAAAGGCAGGCAATCGATGAGGTTGTTGTAAAAATTGTGCTTTGAATCAATACTAAGGCCCCGTTTGACACTCTTTTTTTCCCTCTTTTTTTTCAGTTTTAAAAACTGAAAAAAAAGGAGCGTTTGGTAACCGTTTTTTTTTCAATTTAAAAAACCAGTTTTTAAACTGCAGAGTAAAAAAAAAAACTCCAAAAACTGGTTTTTTTTTTCACTTTTGTTTTTTTTTTTCGACCACCACCACCACCCTCCCACCGCCGGCAGCCACCTCAGGCGACCACCGCCGGAGACTGCCGGCCGCTGGCAGCCACCTCCGGCCGCCGGTGACCACCGCCGGAGACTGCCGACAACCACCTCCGGCCGCCGGCGACCACCGGCAGCCACCTCCGGCCGCCGGCAGCCACCGCCGGAGACTGTCGGCAGCCATCTCCGGCCGCCCGCCACCTCCGGCCGCCGGCGACCACCGCCGGAGACTGCCGGCAGCCACCTCCGGCCGCCGGAGACGGCCGGCAGCTACCTCCGGCCGCCGGCCACCACCGCCGGTGACTGCCGGCAGCCACCTCCGGCCGCCGGCGACCACCGCCGGAGACTGCCGGCAGCTACCTCCGGCCGCCGGCCACCACCGCCGGTGACTGCCGGCAGCCACCTCCGGCCGTCGGCCACCACCACCACCACCGTCGACCACCGCTACGCCCCACCACCGCCACCGCAAACCACCAAAAAAAAAAGTCAAAATAAAAAGGGTTACCAAACACCAAAAAAAAAAACCTCAAAAAAAAAAGGGGTTATCAAACACCCACTTGTTTTTATAAAAAAATAAAATTAAGCTGCTCTTTAAAAAACTGCTCTTTAAAAACTGAAAACCAAAATTTTTTTTTTGTCAAACGAAGCCTAATTGTTGAGTGGAAGAAAGTTGCTGCTTCTATGGTCAACCAACAATTGTGTCAGAACTGGGATCTACCTTCCATAGTGCTGAATTCTTCAAGTGCTATGCTCTTTTGTCTGACTTTTTAGCTACTCAGGTAGTTTGCTTTATGGTTGATTGCTTTTGATCTTCAACGATAATAAAGGGTCTTTCACCAAAAAAGGATCGAGTTCAATCAATTACAAGTGATTAGCTCCTTTATAAACATCAGTAATTCCAAGTTATAAACTGAAAGCTGAATTGAAATGGAAACATAGAGGAAAAAAAAATTTTAATTTCAAAATGGTTATAGTACTTCATTCTTTTGTTTGGTAGCTTTGCCCCAAGCCTTACTAGTTTTGACCCCTTGCATTGTACATAAGAGCAAGAATTGTCTATATACTCATTGGAAAAGCTAATATTTTTATTTCTAATGGTAATAAAACAAAAATGGTAATGAAGTAACAATAAGCATAACGATAACAAAAAAAAAAAGTAATTTTCACCTCTTTTGATGAGTTTTATATCGCTTTTTGTCATAAAAATGAAGTTAGTAACAATTATTTCCCTTTTAATAACAAATGAAAATGTGAGCTGATGTACAAACTACTAGAAATAGTCTTTTTCAAAAAATAATGACAATTGTAACAACAACAACAACAACAACAACAACAACAACAACAACAACAACAACAATAATAATAATAATAATAATAATAATAATAATAACAACAACAACAACAAAGTATAGATGTTTGTATTAATCAAGGCCATCGGGAAGAGAATAAAAATCTAGAGATATGATAAAATTTATAAAGAGAGACAAAGTTATACATATAGCTTGTTTTGAAATAAGATGAGAGAGATTAAGTTTGTCAAAGAGAAAAACTGTTGGAGAATATTGAGGTTGTCTAAAAAATAAAAAATAGGAAAGATTAGAGGGATAGGTATAAATTTGTGAGAGATAGAATGTGTTTGTTTTGAAAAAATCTTATAAATTGGTGGAATTGCCAACCCATTAATAAGGTTAATTGAAAAATGATGACATGGAAGAAAGAGAAATTAAAATTTTATTTAATTGGTTGAATTTCAAATGACATAATAATAGACATGCCAAGTAGGAAATAGAAATTAACATTCTCTCAGTTAGGATTTTATTATATATATATATATATATATAATAAAATCCTAACTATATATAATAAAATCCTAACTGAGAGAATGTTAATTTCTATTTTCATATATATATATATATATATATATATATATATGTGTGTGTGTGTGTGTGTGTGTGTGTGTGTGTGTCACTTCACATAATGATTCAATTGGCCAAATCTAATAATCAAATGATTATTTTGACACTAAGGAGCTGTTTAATAAAATTGAAATTTAAGTCCTGAAGTCGTAAAACTGAAAACTTTAAGCGACTGAATTTTTAACATTGAAAAGATAAGTTAACCTGTTTAGTAAACCAAAAGTAAATATTTAAAATTATTCAGTTTACAAATTTATAAAAATTATGCATATATATATATATATATATATATATATATATATATTGCCAAAACTCTGTTGGTGGTGGTGGTGGTAACAGTGCCAATGGAGTAATGATGGTGACGCAGCATAAAAGTGTTAATGGTGGTGGTAGGGTGCATTAAGACATGATGTTGGTAATTATGGTGGTGGTGATAGGGCGGCGACATAAGGGGCATGATAGTAGTAATAGCGTGTTGGATATTTAGATGGTTTTTACGGATATAGACGTGGTGGTGGCGGCAATGCTACATTAGAAGTGGCAATATCCTTGTGATGGTGGTAATATAGACTTTTAGTCTATTTTTAGTAAGAATTATTTTTTTAAGTGATATAACGTTAAGCGTTATTAAACGCACTTAATTAAAAATTATTAAAAATTTTAAGTTTTAAGTGCTTAATTATATTATCAAATATACCATAAGTCCAATGACAAAAATGAACTTAATTAATAGTATAATAATAATCAACGACATAATTCTCTAAAAAAGCTATTTAAAGAAAAACTGAAAAGGCCTCAGTATTGTTTACTTACCATGCCGCAATGCACTTGTTTGCTTTTTATGAACTTCGACGTGAGGAGTCGAGAAATAATATTTTTCATTTTGGTATTTTGAGGAAACATAATTTTAAAAGCATATCTATACTATATATAATAGGATTCGATTGATGGCTTCTTTGGCCATAAAAAAGCCAATCTCATTTTCTGGAAATTTTGATATATTCTATAAACAAAATAATAGGTGTCAAGATGCTATTGGCTACAAAGAATTAGTTTAAGATAAATCTGAATTATGTAGATGGACATCCTAAAAATTAGCCTAAATATTCGAGACTAAGCTTTGGTAGCATCCCTTCATCAGATTCAATAGATGTTATCCCTACTGCAATTTGTAGGGGCCTTGCTTTAGCAAAAGCCTTTGCCTTCAATTTATGGGCGGAAGAAATCTCCTACAAAAATGATGCTACCTTATTGGGTGATTTGGCAGAGTCTATATATCTCGCTTCCTAAGCCGGAGTGGGAAGTGACTCCCTCTCCCGCAGACAACCTGGCCATTAGGAAGGAGCGTGAGATACAGGAAAGAAGCAAGCCCAACCTCCATATACTGGTCATAAGGCATGAATGCCGAATCCATCTTTCAAGGGGCTTTTATGAGCCATGGCAAGGTCCTATGGTACGCTTTTCCTTGCACAATGCGTACAACAGAAACCTGTTTGTAGTGTTCTAAGAAATACCTTAATAAAAAGATATAGGAGTTTGTCGCGTTGGTTCTAAGTATAAAGGATTTGCTTCGTGGTCTACAACATCATCTTCTTCCCGCTTTCGTTTCTTAATTTTTTTCAATTTCTATTTACTTCCTTTGAATCATCAACAATGTCATTATTTTCAGGCTTTCAATAGTCTCATAAAAGGCGTGACATTATCCATATTCATGTAGTAATATTTAAGTTCGTGAAATTTATAACATTGCTCACTTGATTTTGTTTTTGCTACTCTCTCTATCAGCGTGAGCAAAAAAATGGAAAGTGTAAATAATATAAGTTTGCATGGAGATTAATAAATGGCTTATAATGTAGTTATCTTTTGCTTTTTAATTTTGATAGTTTCTTTTGCAATATTAATTACTTACTAAACTTCAGTGACACATGTCAATTGACGACGAAAGTGTAAACACTAGAAGTTTGCGTAGACACCAATAAAAAACATCGCTTATAAGGTAGTTATCAGAGATTTATTTTCTTTCTTTTGCTTTTTAATTTTGATAGTTTCTTTTGCAAAACTAATTACTCATTAAACTTCAGTGACACACGTTAGTTAATGAATAGAAAGATTTATGATGGATGGCCCTCTGCATAGCACAGGATTTTAGGAAGCTGAGCATTGCATAAATTTTGTTTATAGGTTCGAGTATTATTATTATTTTTTTATAAATTGCTTGGTAATGTAATTTGATCAAAGATTAATTAATAAATAATTATGTTTCCGTACATAGCACGGAATTTTAGCTAACGCCCTTCCCGTACATAGCAGAGCAGGGGAAGTTTTAGCTAGTATCCAAACAAGAGAAATCGAATTCTTGAGAAACTAAAGACAGAGAAAATGGTAACGTGGGGCGTAAGTTTTTTTTTTAAATGGATCAAAGTTCAATTTGGTTAAAGGGCTCGAAAGGTCTTCCAGACTCCAGCCCATACCCAACCCTAAGAGGCTTCTCTCTCCAAATTTGGCTCCTCTTCCCTTTCCATCACTACCATTTTTTTTTTCTTCAGCTTCCACTGTGCTTGCACCTCGCAATCCAATCTGTAACCCTTCTTCCCACACAGGCACACCTAGTATTACTCGCATCATCTGATCGTCTTTCATCGCAGCAGGTAAAACTTCCTTATTAAACTCTGTTCCATCTCTAAATTAAATCAAAGTTTTCGATTCACGTGGGATTGATTTAATTGACCTATTTCAACTACATCATATATGTTATCTATATGTGTCACGTAGTTTTCTAATTTAATTTGGTGCTAGGGTTTTGAACGTGGCAGTTTGCCTGTAAAAGTTCCTGGGATTTTGCTTAGTTATCTGTCGAAATTGCTAATTGCTGATGGGTAGAAAGAAGCCGACCCCTCGCGAGGAAGAAAATCCCTCTGCCACGCAGGGCGGCGGGGGAAAGTCAAGGAAGAAGGCTGTTGTCATTGACGATGACGAGTATTCTGTTGGAACGGAATTATCAGAGGAAAATTCTGTTCAGGAAGAGCAAATTGCACCGACTGGTGGTAAAAAGAAGGGTAGAAAGGGGAGTTCTAAGAGTTTACAAGCTAAAGATGATGATGGAGATGAGAATAATGCTGAAGGAGACGACGATGATGACGTGGCGGTGATAAAGTTTGGTGGGAAGAAGAAGTCAAAGTCGAAGAAGGGTGGCAATAGTAATGCGTTTAGTGGGTCGGGTTTTGGGTTACTTGAAGAGGAGGGTAATGATGAGGATGAGGCGTCGAGCATGACGCAAGATAAGGATGTTGAAGGTGGTTTGGGTGAGGAAGAGGGTGAGAGTCTTGTGGCCTTTACTGGGAAGAAGAAGCCGTCCAAGTCGAAAAAGAGTGCTACATTGTTTACGGCATCAGCATTTGGTGTTGATGGTGATGATTTGGAGATAGAACAAAAATCTGATAATGATGATGATGATGAGCCCATTACTGCTTTCACGGGGAAAAAGAAGCCGTCGAAATCGAAGAAGAAAAGTAGCGGTGATATGTTTGCAGCGTCTAGTTTTGATGGACTTGATGAAGGGGAGGAGACTAAGGACGAAGTCAATGGCGAGGATGACGATTTTTCTTCAATTACTTTTTCTGGTAAGAAGAAGTCTACAAAGTCGTCAAAGAAGAGTACCAATTCATTTAATGCTGTATTTTCTGGTGACAATGATGATATTGCTTCTGTTTCGAAATTGGTTGATGATTCAGTTTGGGATGATGTTGGTGCTCCGGATGACGATGAATCTCTAGTTATGTTTTCTGGTAAAAAGAAGTCTTCCAAAAAGAAGAATAACAGTGCTCTTGAAGTGGGGCCAATAGATGAACTTGCAGATGTTGATGAACTGGAGCAACCTGGGCTGAGCATTAGAACTAGGGAAGCTGATGACGCCAAAACTAAAAAAGAAGACGTGACAGAAACTTCAAAAAACAAGAAGAAGAAAAAGAAGGGTGGAAGGACTGCTCAAGAAGAGGACGACCTTGACAAAATTCTAGCTGAGCTTGGCGAAGGAACCGCAACATCAAAACCCACGGGAGCTCCTCCTCCACAAGAGGAAATTGTTCAGGTTCAGCCTGAACCAGCTGGCTTGGCAGATGACACAGGTGAGAAGGAAGCTGAGGAAGAAGGTGGCGTGGAGTCTGCAGCTGCGAAGAAGAAGAAAAAGAAGAAGGATAAGGAGAAAGAGAAGAAGGCTGCTGCAGCTGCTGCGGCTGCCCCTGCAGTTGAAGAAAAGAAGGAGGAAATGAAGAACGAGGCTAAGAGTAAACTAGCAGATAAGAAAGTTCCAAAGCATGTAAGGGAGATGCAAGAGAGACTAGCCAGACTTAAGGAAGCAGAAGAAAGGAAGAAAAGGGAAGAAGAGGAGAAGTTGAGGAAAGAAGAAGAAGAGCGACGTCAGAAAGAAGAAATTGAAAGGCTTGCAGAAGAAAAGAAACGCTTGAGGAAGGAAAGGGAAAAGGAAAAAATGTTGAAGAAGAAACAAGAAGGGAAGCTTTTGACTGGGAAACAGAAGGAAGAAGCCCGTCGGAGGGAGGCAATGAGGAATCAAATACTTGCTAATGCTACAGTCTTATCTCTCTCTACAGGGGACACAGCTGCACCAGGAAAAAGGCCCAAGTATCAAACAAAGAAATCAAAGCCACATCTTCAAGCAAATGGCTCAGCTGTTACTAAGGCTGTCGAAAGCGTAGAATCAGAAGAAAACCAGCAGGAGACTTTGTCGGAGCTGGACTCACTCGAGGCAGATAAGGCTGAAGAAGTGGAGTCAGTGAGTGCGGAGGAGAAAACAGAAGCTGTTGATGTGGTTGATACAAATGGTATCGAAGAGGAAGATGATGAGGATGAATGGGACGCAAAGAGCTGGGATGAAGCTGATCTGAAGCTGCCGGGTAAAAGTGCCTTCGCTGATGAAGAGGCTGATTCTGACCCTGAACCTGTGGTTAAAAAAGAGATTAAGAGCGCGCGTCCAGCTACTCATGATACAAAACCAGCAGTTCCTACGCAGAAAGTGATCCCCGCAGCAGCCGTCAAATCTGAAGAGGTTGGAAATAAGGAAACCCAGCATGTAGGTGAGCTTAAAGAAAATATTAAACAGAAAGTTATAGCAAAAAAGGAAGCCCCAAAAGTAGAAGGCTCTGAAGATGATCTACGGTCGCCAATTTGCTGTATTATGGGTCATGTCGATACTGGTAAAACCAAGCTTCTTGACTGCATCCGGGGTACTAATGTTCAGGAAGGTGAGGCCGGAGGGATTACCCAGCAAATTGGTGCTACTTATTTTCCAGCTGAGAATATTCGTGAGAGAACTAAGGAACTGAAAGCTGATGCAAAGCTGAAGGTCCCAGGTCTGTTGGTTATCGATACCCCTGGACATGAATCCTTCACAAATTTGCGCTCTCGGGGTTCAGGTTTATGCGATATTGCAATTCTTGTTGTCGATATAATGCACGGTTTGGAACCACAGACCATTGAGTCGCTTAATCTCCTGAAAATGAGAAATACGGAGTTCATTGTTGCCTTGAACAAGGTAAATTGCAATATTTTGTTGCCTTTACTTTGCAGTTTGTACAAAATTTGTTTCCTTTTAATAGTTGGTATCCTTAATTTTACAATGCACAGGTTGACAGACTGTACGGGTGGAAGACTTGCCGCAACGCACCAATAGTGAAGGCAATGAAGCAGCAGTCCAAAGACGTCCACTTGGAATTTAATAATAGGCTAACTCAGGTCATTAAATGTCCATTTTTCCTATTCACACCACTCGCCTCTCCAGTAGAATATCAATAATATTGGAATGTTGGTGCACCTTGTTATAATAATTGTCCGTGATATTCTCAGGTTATCACACAATTCAAGGAGCAAGGATTAAATACTGAATTATACTACAAAAACAAAGAAATGGGGGAGACCTTTAGTATTGTACCTACAACCGCAATCAGGTGAACTGTTGGTATCATTGGTTGGTTCACACATATCATGAAGCAAAATTTACCAATGGATAGATATATTTGTTGTTGCCCTGACGTTTTTGGGTTTTTGGATGCACAGTGGTGAGGGTATCCCTGACTTGTTATTACTATTGGTTCAATGGACCCAGAAAACTATGGTGGAAAAACTTATGTACAGCAATGAAGTACAGGTATGCTATCATTTTCAGCTGCTTATATTTTTAGATGGCATGAGCATGCGAATTTTGCTAATGGTTTGGAACTGTGTATCAGTGTACTGTTTTAGAGGTCAAGGTTGTTGAAGGCCATGGTACAACCATTGATGTGGTGTTAGTAAATGGCACGCTTCATGAAGGAGATCAAATTGTTGTTTGTGGCATGCAGGCAAGTTTTCAATACTTAGATACTGCTTAAGATCTTTCTTAGTGATGATTATCAAGGTCTCATTAATGTTTTTCCTTGTAGGGGCCTATTGTTACCTCAATCCGAGCATTATTGACGCCTCATCCAATGAAAGAACTCCGGGTTAAGGTAGGTTATAATTTGCACATCTTTTATCTATTCCCATTTTTCTGTCTTTGAAGTTTATTTGTGTTAAGTTTTTCTGGGTTTAATAGTTGTTTTGCTTATATGTATGCATTTGGACTTTTGAAGAGAACTATGCAATCCTCAGTGTTGTATTAATCATGTTATTCCTGTCGATGCTTCTGTTGGAGCCCTCAATCTCACTCATTTGAACAACGGATATATTTTTGGGATATGAACAAGAAGGTTTTGACTCTTATAAGTAAAAGAAAGCATTTTAGGAACAGGGGCATTTTTTTCTTTTGGGGGGGGGGGGGGCTGTGTTGTACTAGCCTGCTTTGGGGTTTCTTTTCCAAAGCCTTGCGGCCAATCAACCTCATTATTCTTTAGAAATATCTACATGAACATTATTTGTCTGGTGACACTGTATCAACTCATCAAATGCTTGCTCTATGATGGAAGACTGAAGAAATTAATTCCCTGGAAAAGAGTTCTGTTACCTGAAATGTCTGTTTCCATAGGTATGCACCATGGAGGATTTATTGTCTGTCATTGACCTTTCCAATACTCAAATAGGTCTTATCCAAGTATGTAGCAGGAACATTACACGTCATTCTTGCGTCCGAGTTGGAATTTGGAGAAGCCAGGACATGTTGGATATTATTTGCATAACTAAGTTATTATGTTTAAGTATTTAAACACACACACACATGTGTGTGTGTGTGTGGGCATAGTAGTTTAATCAAATACGAGATTGTATATGTTGTGTCTGTACGTGCGTGAACACACATGCAAATTGTTTTTTCAATCAAATTAGAACCGAAGAAATTCAGAGAATTAAAACCTAGATTGTATGCGGATAAATATTGGGAAAATTGCTTAAAATACCCCTGTGGTTTGGGATAGTTGCCAAAAGACCCTCGTTGTTACAAAAATTGCAAAACGACACCTGTGATGTTATTTTGTTGTAACCATTAGAAAAATCGTCCAAATTAACGGAGCGTGATATTCACTTTCTTAAAAAATGCGTTTGATATATTTTAATATATTAAAAAGACTTAATTACCCTCCCTTTTTTTTTCTCTCCCACCCAAGTCCCATTTTCTTCTCCAACCCAAGCAAACCCTAACCCTAGCCACCAACCAAAATCCTAGCCGCCACCCTTACCCAGCCCCATCCACTACCACCACCGCCCATTTTGGCCACCGCCCATTTCGTGCGACGCCACCACCGGCCCCTTCCACCCACCGCGAACTCTGCGTCACCATCCTGTCATCACCCCCAACCTCTTGAATTGCCGCTAGCCCCGCCATCAACCCCAGCCACTTGCGCCGCCGCCTAGCCTGTCGTCAACCCTAGCCAATTGTGCCGCCACCAAATTCCGCCATCAACCCTAGCCAATTGCATTACCCACCTGCTGATTCACAAACCACAAGCCTCAAGCTTCCAAAACCAAGAATTAAAAAAAAAAAAAAGCCTAGATCTACAATTACGTCAGGCATTGCCGCCGCCAACGCCATCACCGCCCAACACCGTAGTCGCGGTCACTGCCCAGTCCAGCCGCCGCCATTCGTACACCACCACTGCACCACGCTTAAAACACCACATACCCATGTCAACAATCCAACCTTAATCGCACAAATGCCAGGCGTAATTGTAGATCTACAATTTTGAAACCCTAGATCTGTGATTGAAACCCCAGATCGCAATTGAAACCTCTTGATTGGGGTTGAAACCCTAGATCGCGATGTTTCAAATCGTGGTGCGGGGCTGTGGAGACGTCGAGCATGGCTGGCTGGTGGTAGTAGGGGCTGCGTGATTTTGAGAGAGAGAGAGAGAGAGGGCTTGTTCTTGTGGTTGATGAAGGGCAGGCTCAGTGTTGGCACCGTGGCGGTGTGGCTGGGGTGGTGATGCCGCCCCTCTGCTCGAGAATTCTGGTGTACAAAGACAATGTTAAGGTTTAAATACAAGGGTATTTTGGACAATTTTTTTGTTTCGTTATAGAAATCGTCTGTTGCAACACTTTTTGAGATCACAAGTGTCGTTTTGTAATTTTTGTAACAACGAGGGTCTTTTTGCAACTACCCCAAACCACAGAGGTATTTTATGCAATTTTCCCTAAATATTGCATAAGGAGGGAGAGATTGGCGGGGAGAGCAGGTTGGGTTAAGTGCTGTGTGATTATAATATTCCTTTCAAGCTGAAGAAGAAAATATTTTAAATGACGGGGGGAGTCCTCCTTTTGGGCAGATTGGGTTAAATGGAGCAGGTTGTGCGGATGCTGTGTGATGATATTATTCCTCTCAAGCTGAAGCAGAAAATCTTTTAAGTGATGGAAGGAGTCTTTTGGGGCTGTATTCTTCGGTTGTTGGTCAATTGAGCAGAATCATACACATTAGGGGGAACCACACGACGAAAGATAGTTAAGAACTGAGGAAAAGATGAGGCCATTTGTTGTGTAGGCAACGTTAGATGACCCAACAAGCAATATGTTGTGTAAGATTATTAACATATTTAATAAGCCTATGGAGTGGATGAAAGTATTTAAATATTGTGTGGAAGAGCTCAAGGAACAGAAGATAAGGAAGAATATCAAGATATTTAAAAGCCGAACGAGCGTGAGTGAGTGAACATAATATTTCATTTCTGGGAATTGTTTTGGTGGGGTTCTCGTGAAGTTGTAGGTAACATTGTTGGAGTTAGTTAAGGAATGGTGTAGAAAACGGTAACAAAAAAACGGATGCGCCCCCATTAACCAAGATTCTAACTTTGAAAGTGTACCTTTGAATCTTATCTCATGGAAGGAAACAAAAAAGGGATGTGTCCCATTGTTTTCTCTTGTTGTAATTACGTTGACATCACTTGTCAAAAAGAAAAATTCCATCTCGTCGACACTTCGGTTTACCACTGTATTTGAGGTTTCACCTCGAACGAAGTTTGCATCCTTATTTAGGGATGACCCCATAATTGGTTGCATCCTTAGTTAGGCTTCACCTCTGGGCCTATATTCCACGGACTATTCGAATGCGTGAAGTACCCGTGTTGGAAAGAACGCTATCTTATAGTGTTTCATCTAATTCTTATTGCTTTGAGATGAGACAAGTTTTCAACAAAAACCATTTCACCTTGGAAATAACTAAGACGTAATAATAGGTATGAACAATTTGCCGTGTCCCTGTGTTACCAGTTCAAATCCGATTCCTGTATGAGTGGTTTTGTTGCAGAATGGATAATATTTTTGTATCAGAGTCGGACACTCGTACCGAGTCCATGAACTTGGGCATCTGCCATAAAAGCTAGTAACAGTTTATCTTAGCTCTCATTTATTGAACAAAACTTATACAGTCCATAAGATGTGCTTCTGTTTTATCAAGGAATTTTTTATGAACTTCTTGGTTTCTATGATTCAGGGTACCTATTTGCATCATAAAGGAATCAAGGCTGCCCAGGGTATCAAGATTACTGCGCAGGTGATATTAACATCTCACATATCATCAAGTTAGTCCTTTTTGTATATTTTCCATGATTGAGAAACTGTTCTGGAAACCTTAAAGCAAAGGGTAACATCGTTTAACTTGGGTATCAGTAGATTCACCAAAGACTAATTTGCACATCCTCGTCCTCCGGGTTTTTTTTGAGTGTGTTGGGGGGGGGGGGGGTTTGTGTGGGGGTTTCTTGACTTAATTTTCACCTCAGGATGTACGCGTGCTCGTCTGTCACGCACACACACAAGCACAATTTAGTCACTTGCAAGTAAACACCATGGCTGTCATTTTAAAGTGTATGTCCTGTGCAGGGCCTTGAGCATGCCATTGCAGGTACTGGTCTCTACGTGGTGGAGGCTGATGATGATTTAGAAGATGTTAAAGAATCAGCTATGGAAGATATGAGGTCAGTTATGAGCCGGATTGATAAAAGCGGTGAAGGAGTTTGTGTTCAAGCATCTACTCTTGGGTCATTGGAAGCATTGCTGGAGTTCTTGAAGACTCCAGCGGTAAACATACCTGTGAGTGGTATAAGCATAGGCCCTGTAC
The DNA here is from genome assembly GCA_033070095.1 of Escallonia herrerae. Classification (NCBI taxonomy): domain Eukaryota; kingdom Viridiplantae; phylum Streptophyta; class Magnoliopsida; order Escalloniales; family Escalloniaceae; genus Escallonia; species Escallonia herrerae. The sequence continues at coordinate 1,355,997 of JAVXUP010000001.1, read as the reverse complement.
ATAAGAAGGATGTAATGAAGGCTAGTGTCATGCTTGAGAAGAAGAAAGAGTATGCCACAATATTGGCTTTCGACGTTAAAGTCACGACAGAGGCCCAAACGCTTGCAGATGAAGTTGGTGTCAGAATTTTCATCGCTGATATCATTTATCACCTATTTGATCAGTTTAAGGCCTATATTGATAATCTCAAGGAAGAAAAGAAGAAGGAAGCTGCAGAGGACGCAGTATTCCCATGTATTCTCAAGATTATGCCCGACTGTGTTTTTAACAAAAAAGATCCCATTGTTTTGGGCGTGGACGTTCTTGAGGGGATTGCTAAGGTATCGCAACCGTTATTATCATATTTGTCAATCATCTTCGTGACATTCTGATTTTTCTAACCTGTTTTGTGAGTCAAATGAAAGGATATTACTATATTGTGATGTACCTGTTACTTAAGGTGGTGTAGAACTTCTGGAAAAGGGGAAAAGGGGTTGTAAGACACTCTTGGAATTTATGCAATCATTATTTTTATGGCAACTTTTTCTTGGTATTGAACTAGGATATAGGGCCATACTTTGAATCAGTAGTGTTTTGAAGTTTTGTGATGTCTCTCTGAGTCTAGGCTCCTCCCTCATTCACCAGTTCTTAGTGTATCAAAGGAATTGCAAGTAGATGCTCTTTTCAAGCATCATTTTGCAGCTGTAATCCGGTGGCCCATTTCTTGGCTGCTGTCAGTCCAAGACTTCTGACTTTGGCTGGCTGTTCAAGATACAGCGAAAAAAGCGTCGAAGTAAGCTGAACCGTGTCTACAGTTCCCACTTTAAATCCTAACTGAGGAACATTACCACCACATCCTCTCCCGATAGACTCGAAGTGGAATTGCAAAAGGCAGGTGAACTCGGCAAAACGAAAGGAGCTGAGCTCTCCTTTGAGTTCTATAGCCATTCAAAGAGGGCATGAGATGCATCAACAGCATTAATTGAAGACAAGCTACTCTTTCGATGATAAAATATCATGTGTTTCTGAAGACTGTCTACCTCCATGAGACTCAGCAGCTTAGCTACCCTAGCAGTCGACAGTTAAGAATATGAGTGTGTTTGGGCGAATAGACAAGTTTGGCATGTACCGAACCTGGCACAGGACCTTCGATTGACCATAGGGCGAAATCCGAATACCTCCAATATGGCGGCATGTAGTTCACTACTCCAGCAACGCTTTGTTAGAGCCCAGTACATGACTGTAGCTCGTGACATGTTGTTGTCTGTTCTTACACTGGGTTGATGAACGTGAGTAATCGTCTGCAGCCCCAGGAGTGATAGTAGGTGACAAACTCGAAACTATTCCTGAAGCGCTAGGGACCTTTATACTTCAACATACATGCCTTCAGTTTCTTTGTCCCTCTGACTGTTTTCTCTGCAAATTTTGCCATTAGTTTTTCCATGTATAGTCCAGTCATGTTACCCCAAACTCTGACAGAACTAGTTTTTCTTTTCTTCTTGGGTAAATTACTATAGCACCCCTTACTTTTGGGTTATTACACTTGTTACCCCTAAACCTATGGGAAATCTCTGACACCCCTTAACATTTTGGTTCGTGTATCAGCATCCCCCTTCTGTGTTCTTTCCATCCATCTAATCGTCATAGAAACCTAGAAACTTAAAAATACTTCTGCTACCACCACAGTACGTAGTCACCTGCAGACCGATTTTTCCAACCCGGTCTCTCCAAGACCGAGTTGCTATAGTTAGCAGTCGCTTCCACAGGGCCAAGCTCGTCATCAACTACACCTCCGAATTCAACCGATCAAGTCACCACCCAAATCAACTCCACCAAGACCTCTAACCCCCCATGCGCTGTCACGTCCAAGCTGACATCTCACCCAAGTCAAATCCGTTCTTGAGGCTGCCGAAGGCCATCTTCAACTTCCCACCTCACACTAGATCGTGGTTGTGGTGGTCTGAATTTAATGGATCTACGATTAGGGTTTTTATGTGTTGGCAATGGAGCTGGATTTTTTTTTTTGGTCTTGAATCTCTAGTCAGTGGTGGTGTAGGTGCCCTATTGTGTTCGATGGCAATCTGCTATAGTGTACTAGAGGCAATTTCTTTGAGGGTTATTGCCAAATAGAGGGATTGGTGGATGTTGAGATTGGACTTAATGGTAGTGATGGAGTTGGGGTAGTCTGAACGTGCTGTTGGATTTTTTGGCAGCATGCCCACAAAAGCCTGCAGCTGTGATTTTTAAAAGGAATTTCATGGACTTGGGGAAAAAGGTCATGAATTACATGTTTTAGAGACCTTACACTGTAAATCAAACTTTTGATGGTATGAAAGGCAAATGTGATGCACTTATAAGGGTAAGTCATTTCTTACAAAAAGGTAAAACGTCAACCAAAAACCAACTGTAAGGAGTGCCAGTGCTTTTCCCATACGTGGGGGGTAGCGAGTTAAATATGCCCAAAACAGAAAGGGATGCATGTCTAATTAGCTGTTTCCTTTTCTAGTATTATTTGCAGGCTGCATGTGAATCCTGATGATGAATGCCTTGGTTAAGTCTTATTGATTTGTTACTACTATATGTTGTCAAGTATGACCGCGTCTTTCATGAGAAAGTTTAAAATATATTTCTACTTGTTGTTTTGCATGTTCAAAGTATGGAGAGTTCAATGCTTGTTTTGGTTTTTTCTAAACATATGCCTGCCATTTGTTAAAAGGTTGATTATACATTATGAGTTTATTCAACATTTTTGTCTGCACAAGATCCTTTTATTTATCCAAGTTTTTCTTGCATTCCTTTTTCTATTTCTATTTCTGTTACTCGTTATTCTATTTAACTTGTTCGGCCATAGCTCTAAATTTTTAATCCTGACAAATAGACAACCAGACTTTCTTGTGTATGATCCTTTACCTTTATAGAAGCGTACTGTAGTTGGTGTCTTGCGGGGAGTTTAATGACATAACAATTGGTGAAGACTTACATGTACTTTTTCTATTGAATCATAAACAACTATATATCAATGGTGCCTTACTGTAAAGTGCATTGACACAGGTAGGGACTCCAATATGTATCCCACAAAAGGAGTTTATTGGTATTGGTCGGATCGCATCAATTGAGAATAACCACAAGCCTGTTGATTATGCCAAGAAAGGCCAGAAGGTGGCCATTAAGGTATGATAACTGAAAATGGACACAAATTTGATTTCTCTGGTACGTTTGCATGTATTTATGTCTCTAGATGACTAATATGAAAAGTTTCTTTTCATTGGCTTTTGGCAAAGACAACGAAAATGTCTAAGACATGAAAAATGCTTGACACGTATATTTTAACCCTGCAACTCTCTCAAAGGGAGTCCTATTATGTGTCATTGTCCAGAATTCTTGGTAACCTAGAATAGGATTTTTTTTTTCTTTAGAGGCTTGTATGCATGACGTCTAGGATTTGATACTTTGAGCTCCTTTTTCCCGGAGTTACTCATTTAGAGTAATAACAAACTGGCCTGACGGGTCTAACCAGCCCAACCGCCTAGTTTTAATGCTGTTTTTTGTTCGGGTTGCCTGATTTTTGGTGGGTTGCTCAGGTTTTCTTTGCATGTCTGGTCCAAATTGAAAAAGGTTAACTACAGTCAGCACCTTTGAGGTTTGCTATTATTACACTGGCCTACCCATGGTATGAAAATCACGCTCTGCACTATTTGGTTTTTTATTACCTTACACTAAGCCCCCTCCCATTAGAAAAGTCACCTATTATTACAGAAAAGTAACTTCCAATGTAATCTACCAAGATTTCCCTGGCAACTGTATAAAGTAATATTATCGAGATAAAAAACAACAGTAACCAGAAACCCTCCCTCTTCCTCACATATGCTCATACATTGTGCTGGCAACCGATGCCATAGCCTCATGACTGTGGTGATGGCGCAGTTGCGCAGTGCCAGTGATGAAGGTGACAAATCTGAATCGATGCAAATCCAATCCGAAATTGTTATAGGGAAACATAGAGACAAAATTGATCATGTTCTCAGGTTGAACTCCAGAAAAAATTCGATTAGCTCTTTCTATCCCCGTACAGCATGAGGAAGACCTTTTTTTGCCGTTTGGAAAGGCTTGTGGTAATCCAAAGGACCATTGTGCAAAGGATTCCACCTGGATGAAGTAGCAATCAACCCATGACTCGTCGAAACCAGGAGAAATGATGTCGGCCCAACCAAATTAGGGTTCCGACGGGGAACTTAAGCAAGAACGGGATACTGCTGGACTTCATCGATCTCCGACCACATAGTGTGAAGATGAGATCAAATGGTTAAAACCGAACCTAAGGAAGTTTTGAAACTGAATGTGGAAGTTCAACTGGCTGGAAATCGATAAATAGAAAAGAAATTATGGTTCTTGATGTGGTTGCCTTTGGATGGTTGTTGGATCGAAATGTTATTGATAAGATTGAAAGTTCAAGGCGCAGATCTACACATTTGTGATTGTTTGGGTGTGCGGGTGGAGAGCGGTGTGGTGACTAGAAATGCTGATGTTGGGCGGTGAAAATGCTGGTGATTGGACTTGGAGGCTAGGGTTTGAATAGAAGGTGTATGTATGTTTGGTTGTAGGTTTACCGTTGTTTTATTCCAAATTAGTGATGTTTAGCCTAGGCTCATATTATCTGGGATATCATAGTTGAGATTTCATTATAATATTTACTGTAACATTTGTCATATTTACTTTTCAGTTACCACAATTATCCAGCAAGGTGCAGTGTAATTTTTTATATTACAGGTTGGCAAGTAAACCTCAATGGTATCTAGTGTAATTAACCCAATTGAGAATCGAACCGGTGGAGAGACCACTTCAAGATTAAACCAGTCTGACCGATTGGTCTGGTTCGGTTCCAATAAGTGTGCAAAAAGCATTTTTTTTCTCCCATAATGTGAATAACAACCAACTTAGAGCATCTCTACCATGCATGCCACTCAATTCCAAAGAGCAGAAAGCAACTCTGACGTCTCCGTTGCCACCTAACAAAGGAAAAGCACCATTTCTTTGGATTAACTCTTTGGCAACTGAAAAGGTAAAATTATGAAGTTACTTTTTTACCTGTGGTGCACGTAAAAATGATACTATGTAGCCGGAGTTCACTTCCCATATCAGAGGGTAATTGGATAATAATATTTCGTGCCCAATCTGACTAAGCGTAACAACTAGTCGCACTTTTCTGGAAACATTGAACTTGGCCGGTAGTCTCAACATTTTGACAGATATGATCAAAGAAGTGGCTGTGTGAGTAATGGTGTGATAAGTGATTGTTGCAGTGGTTTGGCAGGAATGGGAGGTAAGGACATCAATGAGGGGAATGACATGTTTTCTTTTGGGTAAATAAGAAGGCGGATAGTGGAGACAGACCTGGAGGGTGAGATGCACCAGCAGTTGTGTTGGTTGTCTCGGTGGTGGCAACAGCACTAAGGTGTCAGCCAATGCAATTTATGGAAGACAGACTTCTCATGTACACATATCTACTGCCACGTGTGTTCCCTTTTCCCGTCTGGAGTAGAATATGTCTTGAGGATTATGTGATGATTTTCTAAGAATGTGTTGAGTAATGAAGTAATTATCTAATTACCAAGATAGAAGGTGGTTTCAAAACCAAATTGTTAATTTACGCTAGAGTCTTGGAATTAAGTCTCAATTGCCGAGCAAAATAAGTTACGAGACGAGCCACATGGAGCATGGAGGTAAGCTGCTTGGCAATCATTATTATGCAGGCAAACTCAATATTAGTGTGTGAATCGTATCATGTTAACTATTCAGATTAGCAGCCATGCATCGAGATACACATGTTGGAACATGGAGGTTTCTCTAGTCTTTTATTCTAGTTTTGCTTTTCCTTTGCCATATATTTGATCTGAGTAAATGAATGACTCGTGAAAATTTACTTTTGGTCTTAAGATAAGCTTTCTGCAGTACAGTTATCTTGCATAAAAAGTTATGGATATGCTTTTTGAGCGTATCTAGAGGTGTGTTATGTTTGATTCTTTACTCTAGTAGCAAATGTGTCTCAGTTTTATGCGTTGGCTGATACTGTTAACTATTTCCTTCAGAACAGTTTGGGGTTTGGTGTTTTCCATTATATTCTGATTTTATTGTAGTTCTGATGCTTGTTGTGGAAAGTTAATATGCCTCTTCCTTTAAACCATTTTTCGTATGCTCTTTATGCCTCTTAATTTGTTAACAAGTTGTCTCTCTCTTTTCATTTTAGGCCTAATTTTGGTTTATACCTCACTCCGGTCTTTTTTGGTGTTGCAGATAATTGGTAGCAATCCTGATGAGCAGCAAAAAATGTTTGGCAGGCATTTTGAAATTGAGGACGAGCTTGTGAGCCACATCTCTAGGAGGTCTATTGATGTTCTAAAGGCTAATTACAGGGTAAGTATCTTAGAATTTTTCAATAGGAGTCCCATTTTTTGGTGATTTTCTGGGTAGTATGATGCGAGGTATTAGGTTTACTGTGGTTACTTAATGCAACCTGGACGTGCAGGAGGACCTTACAAATGAAGAGTGGAGGCTGGTTGTGAAACTGAAAAACCTCTTCAAAATAAACTGAGTTCTGAAATTGTTTTATTTGTGAAGTGGTTGGTAATTTCACCGGCTCTCGTGAGTGCAGCGGGCTGTATGTACAATAAAGAGGTTGTTTTTCGAACACGAGGGAGCCTAAACTTTGGAGGCTAAATGTGATGGACAGCAAGACATTTTTAACTGCTGAGTTTTGTCTCTCGGGCGAGAATGCATCGTGGAGTGCAAACGATAACTGCTGTCCAGGGCTGGCCCGCGAGAAAGCTTAGCATTTGCGGCAATTTTTTGGGTTTTATGACGAGTCTTGTTTGTTTTTTTTAAGTGAGATTGGTTCCATAGTCTTGTCATGTATTTTTTTTTTTCGGTTAAGTGAGATTGGTTCCATAGTCTTGTCATGTATTACCTCGTCAGCTTCTTGTCCGTGGACCTGATTCAAAGGAACGCGAGTAGATGGGAAGCTGGCCCAAGCTCTTAAATAGTTGACTTAGTCTGTAAAAGAGAATTGGGTTGTATTGAATTTCAGCTGCCCAAAATAATGAATACAGTATATTTTATTCCATTATGCTTTCTTTTCGATTATTTATATGCCATTATGCTTTGTTTTCTGTAGGAACCTCCCAAATATTAGTGGAAAAAATAAAGAAAGAAAACACAGATGAAAATTAATTAAAGCAAACCTGTCAGTAGCGTGTCAACTTTTGCTCGGACTGATGTACATGTCTAGCCTCCAAATGTATTAGTCGTCTTGGTTTCATTCGACAATTATGGTTGTTAGAAAGAAAGATATAACGACTTGTGATTGATCTTTTAATTGTAAGTCATGTGGTTTTTGCGTGAAAAGCTCTCACCTTTCTCCTCTCATCTCATCACCTGAAACCTCGCCTTATCACCTGAAACCTCGCCACTCGTCTCTCGCCTTATCGCCTGAAACCTGCGTGCTCCCAGATACTTACCGTTACACTCCTTGACTTCAAACTATCCTCACCAACCAAAACTTGATCCCACTGCACTCCTCCCTTACCCCTCCAACAACTGCACTAATAGCCATCTACTACACACTGCTCACCCCACCCACCACACGAAAAACTCCCTCTTTATACCAAAGTGATATGTCCCGCTCACCCAACATGGTAGACCCATTTTTGAGGGATGGAAACATTCCTGAAGCCCTTTCTTTGGACATGATGTCAGAACTAGTCGCATTGATATGGAATTTGTCCTCATCGGAACATTCCTCGAAAGTTTTTTTTCCGAACTTCAAGTTCAAAATCGAGTGGACTCGTGCTGGACCCTTCAAGGGCCTGTGTTAGTGACTAAAGTGCCAAACCTCTTCCTGTTCAAATTCTCAGTGATCTCGGATGCCAGATTAATGCTCACCAATAGTCTTTGGAATTTCTTTGGCGCCTTGTTGATTCTTAACGAATGGTTCCCTCATGTGGTATATCTCACGGTCAAATTCAAAACTGTGGACCTTTGGATGCAAGTTACCAACATTCCGAGTGATTGCTATCACTATTCCCTGGCGGAAAAGATCGGTTTAACAGCTGGCCTTCTTCTCCAAATTGACTGGTCGGATCGTAGAACTACTTACTGTGACTATTTTCGTATTAAGGTACGTGTTCTTCTGGACGCTCCTTTACTGCTGGCAATCTTTCTTGGCCTCCTGGACAATATGGGTGTCTAGATTCTCCGTTGCACGTTCGAGCGTGTCTTCATGGCATGTTTTTGATGCGGCTGAATTGGGCATGAGAACACCAAATGCACTGCCTCTCTCCAAGATGTGATCGAATCCCTTGCGAAACGCACAGAACATATACCTTGACTTGATCTTTACGAGTTTCATTCTAGAGGGCTACACTATGTTCTCCAAATCCCTTCATGCTCTTCCCAATTCGGACTGGAACCGAAACTCACATGTCATCATCTCAAATAATGGATCGGGACCAACTTTAGCCCACATGTACGATGCATTTTCACCTGAACCATCCCCCATTATCAGTGATGATGAACTCTTCACCACAGTCCCTTCATCCCCAGTCTCCTTTGAAAGCCCCAATCATGGAAACCCAAATCATCTAGCTATGAACATAGATCCTAACCTTGCAAATGATCCACTTCCCATGGTGTTGGACGATTTTGATGGTATTATTGAGAATCCGCCTCTTGCTCAAAACTTGACGAACAGTTTATGGGGAATATCAAGTAATTGGAACTCGCCGAGCTTGTGGAACTTAAAGAACCTATCAACGACCCAATTCTGATAGCTCACAACTTGCAACCACCAGCAATTCCCCTTTTGGATTTTGTTCCCCATCAAAACCCGAACACAGATTCCAGTCAAACATCAGAAGCAGAGCCCGAAGAACTGGAAGAAGAAGCCTCCTCTCAACCGAAAAATCATTCAATCTCATCGGAAGATGCCGTCAGTACCTTGATGCTGCCAATTCAAAATAGTGAAGCTCTTTCGGCCACGTCAATGGAAGGTATCCTAACAGCCACTGCCGCTCACGCGCCGACCGAAATCTCTAACTCAGATTTGATCAACAGTTATCCCGCTGCTTATCCTCTACATCAAATGATGACTGACCAACAAGTGGGGGAGGATGCCCCTTCCCTTTCTGGAGACACAATCTTTGCAAAATCTTATCCCAAATCCATCTGTTCCTCACTTGCAGATAATGCAAATATCTTATTTGAGGTGGCTCCTCCTCTCTTCAACTTGGATCGCCAATCCCTCCAGACTTTTCTACTCAAAATCTAATTAATTGGTAGGCCCATTCCCCATTAACTCTTAGCCCAACCCACGACCCACTTGTAACCTTGAAAATTTTGTTTTAGGCCTATCAGATTTGGGTATGTCTCTTCTGGCCAACCCTCTCAACCATCCCCTATACAATCCAAACTGGCCCATCTCCAATCAACATACCCAACCCACCCCAAGCAGTTTCAATCTCGCTGTCTCTTCTGGCCAACTCTCTCAACCATCCCCTATACAATCCAAACTGGCCTATCTCCAATCAACAAACCCAACCCACCCTAAGCAGTTTTAGTCTCACCGAGCCTGCAAATACAAGAACCAACTCAGCAACAACACCACCTTCCTCCACAAATGAAGTGCCCTCTCTACCCACCTCCACCCTACCACAAACTGCTTTCACCCCTACACGACTATCTCTGCTCACCCACCGCATAAGATCCCCCTTTACACAGCACCGTTTGACCCAACACCTGCAAACCTATTAGACAACTTAACAAAAAACAAGCAAAATTTGCTACTACAAATTGCTCCACCTATATCTTCTCCTTACCTCGAAAATGACCAGTTTTGGAATGCTATTCTCGGGAAATCTTCAGCACCATGCCTCGACAAACCGACCGGGAAAATCTTCAGGGCCCCAGATTTTTATATTTCCAGTGATGACACAGATATAACGGGAGAGCAAATTTCTGAAATTCCTGTTATGCTCATGGCAGAATCCTCTACTCAGACCAAGTGAGCATCAAAATCTCTGACTGAAGAAGACCTCATGTTGACCAAGAAAAAATTCAAGCAAATTCTCCTGATTCATACTTCGAACCCACCAGGTGCCCCTCCCTATGATTCTCATACTCTCTTATCTTCATAAATTTTTGCTCCTATATCATGCCTACACTGCAGTATGATTTATTCATGTTCTTTATTTATCTCTATTTTTTTTCCAATCCCCCGCAAAAGGAAACTACATAATCTTGACTCTGTTTATTTGAAAACTATTAATCTATCGAAACCTACCAAAATTAGGAAAACTACTAGAGGCAAGGTTTACTCCCTTCATGCCCCAGCTCATATGAATCACCAAAAACCTCTAACCGCTTCTTACCTCTCTCCTTTTAAAAAAAAGGAAAACCTCTACTGTTAGAAATTTTCTTTGGTCAGAAGGTTACTGTATGGGACGTGCTCCCATTGATCTGTTGCTATCACCTCGTATTATTCAGAATGGTTTATCTAGGAAAAAAAGCTTAGGGATCAGAGATAATCCTTTCCACTCCCCTCCTTCTACTTCCAAAATACTTTCCTCATGGGTTTCGGGTGTTACCCCGTTGCAACCTCTTCACCGTCCATGAAGCATCTCAGCTAGAACTGTCAAGGGCTCAGTCAAGCCCGCACAGTTCGCGCAGCTATCAAATTGGCCCGTGCACGTAATCTGCGTTGTATTTTTCTCCAAGAAACAAAAAAATCAGTTTAGTTTATCTCAGCAAAATTCAAAAAATTAGGCTTTACTTCCTCAACGGGGGTTGACCTGACAGGTATTCTCGTCACCAAAGGTGGTCTATGGGTGGGATGAACTGATGATTTAGATGGTGCTATTGTCTACAAAGATATCCTAGTCAAGTTTAAATGCTCTCAAGAAATACTTGGTTCTCCGGCTTTATTTATGGGCATCCTGATCTCGCCAAGCGACAAATCACGTGGACTCGCCTAACAAGTATCCTTTCAACAGTAGACCTTCCTGTAATTCTTCTAGGGGATTTCAATCAGGTCTTGTCATGCTTCGACAAAATCGGCCAAAATTTTTCTTATATTCCGGGTCACAATTATCTCCAATATTTTCTAGACCAAAACTGCTTAATGGATATTCATTGGGTGGGCCAGCCTTTCACCTGGACCAACAATAGAGCTGGCCACCTTTGCACTTTTGAAAGATTAGATAGTTGTGTTGCCCAAACTAGCTGGCTATCTATCTTTCTGAATGCACAACTCACGAATCTAAGGATTCAAACATCCGATCATGCTCCAATCCTGCTCGACATGTCTCCATCACAATAATTTATGATCTGCCCGCATCCTGTCGAAGCTATATGGCTCAAGCACCCCCAATGTAAGCAAATCATTAAGGATGCTTGGAACGTGGAATGTCAGGGCTCTCCCCTCTTTAAAGTTGCCTTCTGGGGAAGACTTATGATGAAGCAACTAAAGATTTGGAATAAACAAAACTTTGGAAATCTTAGGGCTCAGATCGAAGATTCAGATAAACAATTATCCCATTTTCAAAGTCAACTGCCAAATCCGGACGCTCAATTATTAGAAAAACAGACTCGAGATAAACTTGACTGGTTATTAGACTGTGAGGAAACCTTCTGGGCTCAGAAATCAACAATCAAATGGCTTAAGCTTAGAGATAGGAACAACATTTTTTTTTTCATGCCTCTACCATTATTTGCAGAAATCATAACGAAATCTCCTCACTTTCTGATGACACCGGGATCACCTTCCATACCCATGAGACCATCTCCACTTGCCTTCTCTTACACTTTACAAAAGTGTTCTACCCAACACCTAGCTCTGATTCTAGAGTTTTTCAAGGTATAAATGATCTATTAGCCTCCATATTTCCTCATCTGGCATCTTGCGATTCAACATTACCCAAACAGACTCATGACCTCTATGTCTCAATGCATTGGAGACTTTGGACCACCTTTTCTTATCTTGTTCGACAGTTCGGCCAATATGGTTTGGGGGGCCCGCTGGCCTCAAAACTGATAACATTGGTTGCCCCTTTCGAGAATGGCTTATTGCTTGGCTTGAAGCACCAAAACACAAAAGCTCATATATTAACCAAACCTTTGCCATTATTGCATCCCTCTGGGGTATCTGGACTCATAGAAACCACCTTATTTTCTGACAATCTGCATTCATTCCTAGCTCAATTATTAGTTATATCCATATTCTAAACCATAATATTAAAATGGCCTTCACCAAAAAATCAAGCCAGCCTATGCAACCTTTAAAACTTCCATCACAAACACTTCCTTTCACCATTCATCAATCCATCCCATCTTGCCCTGCCCAAATAAAGCCCCTATCTAACTGTTAATAGATATTTTCTTTAACCCCAAGCAACTCAAAGTTGGACTCGGGATCTCATGCATAAACCATTTACAAAAGCGCTGTGGCTCTGCAGCCATTACCACTGTTGTTTCGGATCGCAGGACAACATTAGCCAAGGGAGTTTTAACTATTGTGCAATGGGCAAAAAAACAAAACATTTTTTATATCAATATTCTTTCTAACTCAAACACTCTCCTCTTACAGATGACGGACAATAAGAATATCTCGGATCAGTGGCACCAATCTTATATGATACCTGTCATGTGATAGTTGATCTTCATCATTGCAATATTGACAGGCCCTCAGTCTTGCAGCTAAAAGAGGCCAGATCTCTAGCTACTTTTGCATGTCGTGCTTGGATTGATGTATATCAAGACTGGGTAAGCAACGCTTTGTAGTGATGAGATCTCCCACTCTTTACATTTTGCTTTTTGTGCAAGAACTTCTCTATATTTGATGCCACTGTATATCTCTATTTGTACTTATGCTTGTTTGTGCTTTTTTATCACGTACTCCTAATCGCTTGCATGACAGCTGACGTCATGATCTTCTCTGTAAAGCCGTAATGGCTGCCATCCTTTATCAATGTAATTCTCCTTATTATCAAAAAAAAAAAAAGAACGAAAGAAAGATTTAATACAAACATACATACGCTTATTCAAAAAATATGTTTTACAGACTGATGAAACAAAACAATAACTGAGGACCTTTTGACCGAAAGAAAAAGGCAAGAGCCACAATGTGAAAATAAGTTTACAGCCCACTTGAACCGATCAACTTGGTTAATCTAAAAAAGTAATGCCATGGCCAGCCACCCCCCAGCCAAAACCCTCATTGAAGACCTGACTACTGGTGCTCTCTGATGCAGCTCTTAACCACCCATGCTCATTACTGCCACAGTCACCGCTACCCTCTCCTCGTACTCTCTAATGATCACCCAAAAATATGTGTGTGGGGTAAGAGCAAAGATCACCCAAGAGTAAACAATATTTGTTCAAAAATAGGACAGACTGCTTAATTTTAGTTTTTAGACTTCAAGCGGTTTAGAATCAAAACATCAATAACAATGTTTTAGAATTAGCATCGACAACATTGTAAACTACAAGGTAATTTAGTTAAATATTAGAACAAAACTTATATATAATAGTTACTGTGGCACACAACAATGTGTGTACAAAAATAAAGTTAATAATATATATTTTTGTAATATCAAACTTTGCCTTTAGAATTTATTTTGACTTTATTTTTCATAAAATTTTAAATTCTTATCGTGGCTCACGTATCAATTGAGCTAGTAATATGATATTCTTATAATCTCAAGGTTGGCCTTAAAAAATTTATTTTAACTACGTTTTTAATGAATTTAAACTATTAAAACCAGACATGTCCCTGTAGGTAGTTATTATTATTTAAAATTACTCTCTCCGTCTCACATAATTCAATCAACTTTGACTTGCAAGCAAATTAAGGATTCAAGTCATATATTGTGTATTTTTCATTCTACTATTTAGAGAAATGATGGGAAGAAAGTGGGCCAGGAAAGAAAAAAAATTAGTAAGTGGAGTATTAAATATGGAGAGAGATATAATAGAAAAGTGTTGGAAGTAGAAAAAATGAGTTGGTGAAGAGTTAAATGTGGAGAGAGAAATATAATTAAAATTTTTTTGAATGGTATATGAAATAACACTTATAGAATCTTTCTTAATTTGGAAAGTAAGCAATTTTTGTGGGATGGCCAAAAAGGAAAGATGATCAATTTATGTAGGATGGATGGAGAATTATTTTATGTTACTTTTTACAAATGTTTTTAGAATGTCACATGTTATCCTTTTAAATAAGTAGTTATGTAACACTAAAAGTCACACTGAAAGGAATTTTTCATTATATATAGTACTAATTTTTGTGGCACATGCAATGGATGTGCAAAGTTGGTAATTAAAGAAGAACAAACTTTCGTTCCTACCCGGATTATAGGAATCTTTCTCCAATCCCGTATACAGTTACCACACTTTCACCGAACATTATTAGCAGTACTTTTTTAACGTCACTAAATAAAAGCCACTAGAAACATTTAGAGGCAATTGATTGTCGCTACAAGAAAAAGCACTTTTAGCGACGGAAATATTCCTAATCCGTCGGTAAAGACTTTTAGCGACAATCACCCCATCGCTAAAAGTGCGTTACCTATAACCCTGTTGCTAAAAGCTTTGCGGCAGAATTTTAAAATTTTCGCCTAAAAATTGACTTTCAGCGGCGAACATATGAATACAATTAGCAACGGAATTTTCGTCACTAAATATCTTTTCTTTTTTCGTAAATAATTTATTGCCCAAAATATTTAGCAAAGAAAAATTTCGTCGCCAAAAGTTTAACGATAGAAATTTAGCGATTGAACATCGTCGCTAAAAATTATTCAAATATGATGACTTTCATTCCATCGCTAAATGTCTGCCCTTTAACCATTAGCTTCCGTCGTTAAAGGTCAAACTAATTTTTAATTTTTTTAATACCCAAACCTGTAATTACAAATTCTCAACAATCATTCTCAATCCAGCAAATATTTCTCAATGCACATTAAAGTTAAATAATTGTTGATCATCAACAATATTTAACCCTAAAATAGACACAATACATATATATAAAGAATGGATTCAATACTAATCAAAAAATAAAATATATACAAAGTTCAGGAGGGCATGGGAGCGGGGTACAATAGAGTAGGGGAGGGGGGCATGGGAGCAGGATACAAATAGTTAGGAGGGGAAGGCTTGATCAGGGATTGGCGAGTCCCGGATCTAGATCTGCTGATCGCCCTCGTTCACGGGGACTAGGAATGACAATGAGATGGGTCGGATACGGATCTTATTAGATCCGTACTCGCCCCGTACCCCAAGCCTGTGACTCTGACTCTGACCCGCCCGCCATCGGGTCAAGGGATGGGAATACCATCCCCGATCCGACGGACTAAAAAAACCCCGGCGTCCAGATCTACTCCCTGTAAAGCAGACAATTGGTGGTAACAACCTTTATTCCCTGTAAACCACCCTCAAACCCCACCATTACGGAACCACCAAGAAACCCCACTAAGTAAATTGCAGTTTCAAAATATACATTACGACATGTCATAAACTTTACTAATGTACGTAAACTATTTTTAGAGATTTCTGCATCACTAAGTAGGGTTATGCTAGGTGCTTGGATATGCTTACCTCAAATTAGATCTTAAAAGTAAAGTATACCTAAGCATAGTTTACCTCAAATTGCAATTCAAACACATGAGTAAAGCATGAAAGAAATAGGAAGCTCTACATTTTTATGACGGGAAGCATCAGACTAAAATTAAAAAGGAAAAGTCCAATAATATGATTTTACTTGAATATTGTTGATCGAGACAAAATTCAATGAAAGAAATGAATCACTGGGCTATGAAATACATGGTTAGGATCAGGATTGGAAATCTTCACATCAATTACAGTAACTCCAATTCACTTAAGTCAAAATCTAAGTTAACCAACCACCACATCAATGGGAGGGGAGGAGCTTTGCCGACAAACTGGAGATGGGTGACTGGCGGAGATGAGCGTTGTACTGTGTTAGGCAGAGAGAAGGCGACCGTGGGTGGTTGGTCCGTGGAGGCCGTGACCGTTCGGCGTGTAGGCATAGAAAGAACACAAAAGAAAGAAGAGAGGGAAGATAGGGTGGCAGAGAAAGATAATGTGTTGATAGGGCTTTTGTTCACCATTTATACTATGAATATGGACGGCTGAGATTGCCTAGATCTAGGGCTAGGATAAAAACTAAACATAAAACATATAAGGGGCAGCATGGCAAGGCGGGGCAGTTAGGCTAAATACCAAATTCGGCCCGCGCCCGCTACTGATTTATATTTTAAATACCATACCAGCCCCATAACCTCGTCAAAGTAAAAAAAAAAACCGTTCCTATAAGAGCAGGGCGGGTCGGATATCTGTTGGTCACGGATCAAATTTCCATCCCTAAGCGGACTGTGATCTGGATCCGATTTGGCATGTCCAAAGCAGTGCCTTGCATGTAAAGACACGAACATGTTAATCTCGATGGCAATCGTATATAGTGTTTACTATACATATATAGTGGTTGTACCAGATTATGCGCCGTGATCATCCTATACACCTCGGTAGTAATATGACGGATCTCATCTTCGTGTAACAACGGTCACTCCACGGTCAGTGTTTGTGTCTGTGAAGGGGCAGTGGGGTGGGAACTCTCCTATCACGGCACTTGCAGTCGTATCGGTGAGGGAGCGTACGCGGCCTTTCATAAGGATTCCCTCGTCGCGGCATCCTTGTCCTTTCAGCATAGCCATGGCTCAAAGAATCAGTCCTTCACAAAGACGCCAATCTTCATCTTTGCCGAAGTCTCGAGATCTTGATAAAGAAACAAACATCGAATACATTAAATAAGTGGACTATGTGCCTCGTCATCAACGGGTAATGACGAGGCGAAAGCCACCGGGATGGATGTAGCTCGGCATCCACCACGACCATGAATGGCCTGTAATCTTTCCATGTCTGACTTCGTCTAAACAAGTCCAAATAAATTAACACATTAAAAACAATGTATAGTCTATAACATGTTACAACACTAAATAAATGAACCGAGTATATATACATGAACTGAGTATAAAAACTCTTAAAACCAAGCAATAAAAGAATGCATGTTACAACAGTACAAGTCAATCATCTTCATTTTGGGAATCATCGCCATCGCCATCGCCATCATCATCGTCGAACTTGTTATTCTCTTTTAATGGGACTCGTCGTCCTCTTCATTGAGTAATTCTTCCTCTTCGTTAGTAGAATCAGCCTTATAATCTTCCACACTTTCTACGTCATCATATACTTCTTCTCCTATATCAAGTGTTGGTTGAAGAGGAAGATCGTCCTCCTAATTGTTCACCTCAACAGGTACCAAGACATGTGCTTGGTCGGCTTGAAAGGTGTCTACTTTACTGTCATATGTCACTGGCAATTTCTTGGACTTAATAAATGTATATCAATGAGATTTGGGATCGACATCCTCAGCGTAAAAGACTTGTGCAGCTTGACTAGCAAACACAAATGGCTTGTCTGATACAAGTCTTGACTTAACATTGACATCTACAATCCCACGGATTCCTCTACTGCATGTGACATCGAACCATGTACACTTGAACATTACCAGACGATTTTGGGAACCCAGATATGTTAGCACAACAATCTCATCCAACTCTCCATAAAAGTCTATGCAATTCTCGTCATAGCTGTCGCTGTTGACCAAGACTTCACTGTTTGGGTTTGTTTTGTCCGGTCATCGTCTTTTACGTTAAACTTAAACCCTAATTAGGTTAATTGGGTTCAATTAGGGTTAATTAGTATTAATTACGGCTAATTAGTGTTAATTAGGGTTTATCAGGGTTAACCCTAAACCCCAATTAGGTTAACTAGGATTAATCAAGGTTAATTAGGATTTAGTTAAGGTTTACCGACGGACTTTAGAGACGGGCTATTTCGTCTCTGAAAGTGACATTCAGCGACCCACTTACTTCCGTCGCTAGAAGTCCATCGCAAAAAACACCTTTTCTTGTAGTGAATGAATCAAACGTATCCATGAGATGCATTAAGGGATTCGTTATGGTCATAGATGGATCTGTTGTAAGCTGATATCTGCTTTGCAGCATTGTAATATGCTCTCATGGCTTAGTTCTTTGTCTTAAATTGGGATGTAAGCTAGATTTTCATGGTTGTCGTATACCTAATCTTTTATTTCAGTATATAGACTCTATGTAAATTCCTTACGAATTTTTAATAATTGATTTAGATTAAATGTACACTCTTTTGGGAGTATAGGACATAATGTAAACTCTGCTTCCTATAGTAGTTCTATTCAATGGGGGATTTTAGAATGATGGACAAGAATGTGAAGCAGATGGATGGTCGTGGATCAGTTCATAGAGAGGCCCATGAGGAACAAGATTTTGATAAGCCATGAGAGCATACTAGAAAAGGGTTCCTAGTTATATGCGATATAATCCTATCAATGAAACACACATTAGAGCAACAATGAAGATCATAGTACATCCATCTGTTTGCATGCTGGGATTACCCTACTGGTATAATCTAAAACAATTATTCAGGTTCAGTCAAAAATTTCAAGCTAGACCATTGTAGTTAGGGATTATGTGTACAGTACCCATATAGTTGTAGCATATAAGTGTCTTTAGGTTAACTTGCTCTTTCTCATCCCTTCTTCTCCCAGCTCAGCTGCCACTCCTATCCTATATATCTCCCTCCCTCCTGTGTCAAAGATACACAGACCGAAGGTAACCAATGCTTTGCACACAACTCCACTCGACGGTGCCACCATCCACCTTACATTTACTTCACTCCATATCATAGATCCACCGATCGAAGTCACGATCATTGCTTCACACACAACTCCAGTCGACGGTGCCACCATCCCTTTCATACTCATCTCACTCCCTGTCACAGGTCCGTTGATCGGAGGTCACCACTTCTTTACACATAACTCCACCCGATGGCCCCATCCCCCTTACACTCATCTCACTCCCTATCGGAGAGCCATCGACTGAAGGTCACAACCATTGCTTCATAGACAACAACATTTGATGGCCCTACCTCGCCCTCACAGTCAGACGCTCAGAAATTGTCCACTATTCATCGACATCCCGTCAAGTGTAGTATGTGAAGATTAATTCAAAAGGGTCCTGGTTAATTACGCGAGACTCCTTCCAAACCTCAAAATAAATTCAGCGGAGCGTTTGAGACTAATTTTGTTGGAATTAATATTAGTGGTGTTTTTTTTGGAGATTAATTTTGCAGTGACTTTTTGGATTTTTTAGATTTATATAAAGCGATATTATCCCATTGAAATGTGGTGGTTAAAAAAAATAACTGGAGGAAATGTTGAAATTAATTCTGTTGGAATTAATTTTTTGGGCATTAATTTTTGAGAATTAATTTTGTGGTGATTTTTTGGAGTTTTTGATATTCATATAAAGTGATATTATCCCATTAAAGTTTGGTGGTAAAAAATAAAACAACAGGAGGAAGTGTTGAGATTAATTTTGTTGGAATTAATTTTGTGTGGATTAATTTTTGGGAGTTGATTTGTGGTGATTTTTGGAGTTTTTGATATTCATATAAAGTGATGTTATCCCATTGAAGTGTTGTAGTTAATAAAAAAAAAAGCACGAGGAAGAAGTAAAAATTACACAAGGAAAATGATCAAATGATTGAATGGATAATTGGAATTTAAAAAATATATGTATATGAAAATTCATGTTATTGCATTTTGGGTAGGGTATGGGTACAAAAGGGGCTACCCAGAAAGTTTTGGGTATTTTTTTACTCGAACTATCTTTCCCGGACCCTACCAGATATTAGCCATATTGGGCGGGGCAGGTATACCCATTTGCGAGGTCTACTTAAGGCCAAAGGTATATGAAAAGAGTTAATTTATTTTTATTTGTTAAGAGTTAACTAGATACTAGAGAAAAAGACTACAGATACCAGTACCATATCTCATGTCAAAGACGACATTGCTTGTATTCACGATCTTTATGAAGTAATGGCTAGGAGATTAATAGAATCTGTTGTTAGGGAAATTCGTGTATGGGAATAGATAGTAAAACCCCCCATACAGTTGATCTTTTTGAACCTTAGTTGCACAAAGCGGGAGTGGGGCGGGGGAGGGGGGAGCGTAAGAACCTAAAATAATCTGAGGTTGGGAGTGACTTGAATAAATAAATTACATAAAAGAGTATTACCATTTGTTGAATATAGTTTACACGAGAGAGAACGAGAGAGAGAGAGAGAGAGAGAGAGCAGTGATTTTCAAGCTCTGCTCTCTCGAGGAGGGTAGTCAGCAACAACAAACAAGGAGGCTTTATAGAGTTTAAGGAAGAGATAAATAAGGAATTAAGTCGAAAATGGCTTGATTTTCAAGTACTCTCTCAATTGTTACATGCATCTTTGTCCAGCTAATGGGATCGAGTTCCCAAAGAGCTTGGGACGAGATCCCATGGAGCTCCTAATTTAGGATCGCAAAAGCGAGTTTCTGAGAGAAAAGCGTCACCATATGAGGAGATTCCTGGAACTAAATTTTGAACTTGCTTGAAGCTATGGTACCAAATCAACCAATCTTGAGGTGAAGGTAGAATTGTGTGGACCGATAGACTTAGCAACCTTGATCATTACAAAGGACAATGCTACCAGATTGAACTCGTTGTTGGAGAAGAAAATAAATATACTGCTTAAGTAACTTATCTGCTAGACCTTTTTTAAAGAAGGTTTTGCAACTCTTGTGATAAGCAATGTTAATTCATTGGAAATGGACATAGGACATAACCAATATTAACTTCATCAATAGTATTTAGGCAGAATCCCTCTTTGACTCTGTAATAAAAAGACATATGAGTTTGTTGCTAAGTGTCTGACCAAATAGGATCACCCATTTCCTATAGAACATATAAATAAAACACCCCTAGAAGGGGATAAGGTTAAGTGGGACGAAAATGGCTTTACATGAGATGGAAAATGAAACAATTAGCCCCACACGAGGTTTATGAAAAAGTGATTGTCTGATAATGAGCTAATCCCATGGTAGACCACGTTATGAGACGGACCCTTGTTAGATTTAGGATTTGGTATGAGGGATTCTTTTTCATATTACTCCCTCCGTCCCTTAAAAATTGATAGATTTCCTTTTTTGGATGTCTCAAAAAATCGATCATTTTTAGTTTGGGATATAAATTTTATGTGAAGTTACATGTTTGCCCTAGCCACCTATTTTCTAATTTATTCTTTTGTTTCTATCACCTGTCACATTTATCATTCATCTCTCTCTCTCTCTCTCTCTCTTTCTCTCTGTGTCTCCCCCATTTCGAGCTTCGATCACCACTGTCAACTGTCGAATACCGGCATCAGAATACCGGCATCACCACCGCCGACGACCCCGATCACCCTTGTTGGTAACACTGACAACCCCGATCACCACTACCGTCGACCCTGACGACGCCAATCATGGTTGCCTTCAACCCCAACGGCCCTTATCACCACTGCTATTACTGTATTCTTCCACCACTGCGGTTGTCAGCTATTGTCATCTTCTTCCCCCATCACTGCCGTCGCTGTCGCCGTGTCACTACAAGAAAAGACATTTTTTGCGACGGTTTTTTAGCCACGGAATCTATTCCGTCACTAAATGGAGTTTTACCGACAGAAACCTCCGTCGATAAAACTTCGTAGTAAAATATTATTACCGACAGAATAAACCATCGATAATAATTTTTGGTGATGACTTTTGCCTGCGGACTTTTAGCGACGGTACTTCCGTCGCTAAAATATTTTGATGGGAATTTTTTTTCAAGGGTTTAAAAAAATATTTTAAGCGACGAAATAGATCTGTCGGTAAAAATAAACCTTCACCGATGGACTTTTAGCGATGAATATATTCCATCGCTAAAAGTCTATTTAACTCTCAGATCTGATTTTCTCTTTCACCGTTTCTCTCTTCAAAAATCCCAAAAAAGGCTCTTACGATTGTACTACCGCCGTTCTCACATCCTGCCCCACCTCTGGTGCCACTGAAAGCCTCGACATCGGTGACGACCTTTCTCGACACCAGCGGCGACCATCAGGTTTTTTTTTTATTTGTTGTGACTTTGTTTACTTCTAGCCAGTCGTTTTTCATATTCGTGTATGATTTGCTGTGAATTTGTGACTTTCGTGTATGATTTCGGCGGTGACCTCCCTAGCTAGTCGTTTTTTTTATTTGCTATGACTTTGCTATTTTTTTGTTTCACATTTTGTGCATGATTTCGGCACGGTATTGACTGATGCATAATTTCACTTTGAAATACTATCTCGTCTTGCCATTCTTTATATTACGTATTATCATTACAAGTTGTTTCCTTTCACCTTCTACCTCTGCCAATTTAAGACTTATTTCTGAGTTGTTTTCTTGCATTTCTTTCAGCTCACTGTCCATTTGATTGTTCCTTGCCTGCAGTGATGCCACTTCACTTACTAATTTCGTAAAATCACAACTATCATTAGTACTGAAAATGGGCATTCTCAGCTCTTCCTCTGTCATAGTTTCTGTTTCTCTGTAAAACATGGGTGAATTCAGATTCTTAAGTTTGTCATCATTTTGAAAGAAATCTGTCTAGATGCGAGTGCACAATGATACGATGAAATTTTTTTAAGTAATAGGTTACCTAAAATTTATGTACCTTTCAACCGGAACTTTGACAACTGGTCATTTCTTGATTACTTGCATTTCCTCTTATTTTTCTGCTTCCCTCATGCTTGCTAGCTGTTACACTTACTCTGCGAGCAGGTCTATCGTCCTGTAAAACAAAGATCCATATTTTGCTTAGCTAACTCGTGAATGTTTTAGTACCAAACTTGAGACATTTTGGAAGCTGGAATAAATTGTTGGAGATGTTTTATCATTGCTCAAGCATTTTTCTGAAGTTGGAAAACATTGTATATTACTAACTTGCCCATCTACGTACGAGCTATAGATGGTGTCATGCAGTGGCTTTTTTGGGTCTTTTTTGCTTAGATACTTGTGTGGCTGATTATTTTTTATGTCCAATGGCTTAACTTACACTGGTTTATAAGCTTAATAAAAGGAGTGAGATAAATTTTCATAGTAATATGTCCTCGGAGAATTCAGTAGAATTTGATTTTCGTTAGTCTTGTGTATATTGATCGTGCTTGTGTATAAATCTTGGCATGTTGCAGTGCAGGTTCTATTGTGGGTAGTCTTGCTATATACGATTGGGTTGTCACCTTATTTGTTTTGTACTCATAAACTCCTTGTTTGTACCATATATATTATGTTAGGGCTTGATTTAGGTATTTTTGAAAACTAATTAATAGTAATAAGCAAACAAGTAAAACTCAATAATGTGAATTTAAAGAACATAGAAAATGATAAACAAGCATAATTGATAATTTTAGGTTGTTAGATGTGCATTTGAGAATTGAGATAATTAATTGATAATTTTGGGTTGTTAATTGATGATTTTAGATTGTTAATTATGCATTGAGCATTTGAGATTGTTGACGGAGGATGGGACCCAATTGGATTGAATGTGTAATTTTTATTAATTTTTATTGCATTGAGCATTTGAGAATTGAGAATTGAGATTGTTAATGAAGGATGGAACCCAATTGAATTGAATGTGTGATTTTTATTGCATTGAGCATTTGAGAATTGAGAATTAAGAATTGAGATTGTTGACGGAAGATGGAACCTAATTGGATTGAGATACCTATTAGGTGACACAGACACCGCGTCCAATTGAGATTGTCGATCAAATGCAGTGTCCGCGTCCGATCGACGGTGTCCGGCATTTAAAAAATAAATCAATGTATGTTGATGTGTCCGGAGGTGTCGGACACGTGTTGATAGGTGTCGAACACGTATCGGACACCATACCGACACCCTACATGAGGTGTCGGGTTGAGATTGTTGACTGTGCATTGAATTTAGGTTAATTAGGTTAACGCGATATTTTTAGCACCCCTGAAATCTCATCGTGGCTCCAGCACTAGCTATAAATAGTCCTAATTAGTCCCGATTAACTCTAACAAACCCAATTAATTCTAACGAGCCTAATTAGTTTTAATTAACCCTAAGAACCCAATGAAAATTAAATTAGTTGTAATTATCCCAAATTAGTAACCCGTCGCCCTAGCCTGACGCCAATTCCTCCCACACAGGCGTTCATTCTCCTTTTTCTGTGGGTTCTACCTCAGGTATAGTTGATAATGGTGTTTAGTTAATTTTTGCTAGCCTTATATTTAAAGTATATTTGAACTATATTTATGTCTGTGTTTTGTAGGATCTCGACGAGGCCGTGGCCCAACACGTGGGGTATGCATCGACCCCCAGGGTAAACAGAGAGTTACACTCACCCAGGAGGGTCAATAAGTAAAAAAAATCACATCATGCCTTATATTTAAATTTTTGGGGTGTTAATTTATATTTGAACTGTATTAATTTATTTATTTACTTCTTTGGCAGGATCCTGGAGAATTAGGCAAGGACGAAGATCGGCGTTCTTGTGAAGGGCCAATTCTTTGAGCCATGCCTGTACTGGAAGGACTCGGATATCGATACGAGGGAGTCCCTATGGGAGGAGTGGCTGGTACGTTGAAGTATTTTTTTCTGCGATAGTATTTGTTTAATTAGAATTTAGTATTTAAATTAATTTGTGTTATTGGATGCCTTGCAGGAGGGATTCACATTTGACTCTCCTGATTAGCAGGCGCTGGGGCAGCAGGCCTTCTTTGCTTACATCGGCAAGAATTACCGCTGATGGCTCCACGACGCACGAGACCGGGCAAAGACGATGCTGCCCAAGGGTGCCCTGATGACGGAGAAAAGAGATATCCCCCACATTGGATATCTCTGACTGTATGGGGGCAGATGATAGATCGGTGGGTTGCGGATCCAGGCTGGGACGCCAAGAGTAAGAGCGGGGCCGAGAACAGACAGAATAGAGATCCGACGCACACGGGGAGGTCAGTGGCACACGACATCATCCGACACATGAATGCTGTCGAGCACCCGGATCTGGAGGAGGATGAGATCGTGGCACTAACGTATTACTAGACGCACATGCGGAAGAATGACAAGGACGAGGCACACTGGACGGGTGACTATGTTTCAGATATTGCCTGACGGAACGATGTAAGTCAATTTGTTTAAGTTGTTAAATTTTTATCATTTTATTCAATGTTTGTTACGTTAATTAATGCACTAACATATATTTAAATCACTGTTCTTGCAGGCCTCGTATGAACAACTTAGGGGGTCTGAGCAGCAGTCCGGACTGCCATCAGCATCCACTAGTATGGGTGCGAGTACTGGGGCGTTGAAGCGATGACTGGATACACTGGAGGTCATCAATCGGCCGAAAGGCAGCGCACGACTGCACGTGCTATGATAGGATCGTCCCCACCCCCCGTTGCCCCTCCACAGACACAGGCTCCTCCGCATCCGTTGGCCGAGGAAGAGATCCAGCTCATTGTTACGGTGGTATTAAGGATGATCAGGGAGCAGGATCAGCAGGGCACCCCTGCCGGACATGCCGAGCCGGCCCCTGATCAGCAGGATCCAGATCCAGAACTCGACAACCCCTGATGAGCCCCTTCTCATGCCCAGTCCTAGCTTGTCCCCCCGCCCGACTTGTACTCTTCTCCCCTCCCCTAACTAGCTGTATCCAGTTCCCGGCTTGTACATTTTATTTTTTTATTATAATAAACATTTTTTAAAGTTGATTTTATATAGTTGTTTGTGTCTTGGGGATTATGCGTTGTTGTTGAGGATTGAATTTTTTATTAGAGGTTTGGGCATTAGAAAAAAATTGACTTTTAGCGACGAATTAATTCCGTCGCTAAAAGTGTACTTAATTCTAAGATTTTAGCGACAGAATATTCCGTCGTTAAAAATCTCATTTAGCGACGGAATATCCTGTAGCTAAAAATTATATTTCGTCGCTAAAATATTTACTGATTGAACTAATTTCATAAAGAAGAAAATAAATAAAAATACGTAAAATATAATTAGCAACCGAAATTTCGTCGCTAATTTATAAAAAATCCGTCGCAGAAAGTTCAATATTAGATGACAGATTTTAAAATTCCGTAGCAAAACTTCTAGTTACGGGCTTTTATACGAGAAACTTTTAGCGACGGTATTTCTATCGCTAAAAGTTTTAGCGACAGAATTAAGGCTTTTAGTGACAGATTTTCTCGTCGTCAAAGGCCTTATTCCTCTTAGTGTGTCTTCTGCATCCACCAACACCATGCCCTTCATCAACCACAAGTACCGTCCCCTGCATCATCAATCTCAACATTTGATTTCTAAGAAAAAATTGCAGATCTGCTTCTGAAGAAGGGCATTGGGTATTTTGTTGGTTATGGTGTAGGATTAGGTGGATCGGGAGCATAGGCGTTCGCTCAGGTGCCTTATTTTAAGAATAAGGTGACACAAGGCGTTTAAGGAGGCAATCATAGGCGTTCGGGCATTCGCCTAGGCGGTGTGAGGCGAGACGAAGGCGTGAATGAGGCGGCGAGGTAGCATTTGACAAGGCGATGTGACGGTTGAAAAGGCGAGATTAGGCGTTCGCCTAGGCGTACTCATCTTCCTCGTCTCCTCTCATTTCTCTGATCTCTCTACCCTTACTCCATCTCCACTCACCATAGTAAAATTAGAGCAGAAAATCAATCTTCTTTGGCCATATTTTACTTTCTTTGTCGCTTGATTTCGATGAATAGGCTCATTAGAACATCAATGGGCCTTGCACTTTACTGTAATTTACTTCACATACTACAACAACCTCCACGAAGATTGTCGTTGCAAAATTCCTTGGAGTTAGGAGAAAACATGCATTATAGGTTATATTGAAATAATTGGGGAGGAAAAGGGAAGGGGATGAGAGAGACAGAGACAGAGAGGCAGGCCCCACATCCTGAAAAACCCCTCTCATTAATGAAACGAAAATGTAGTAAATGAATGTAACATTAAAGGGTAATACTGGAAATATATAAAGTATGACCCCTTATCTTAATATGCATGAAGAGTCAAAGTGAGCGAATTTTAAGGGACGTAGTAGGGAGTATTTGTTAAAATTCTTTGCATAACTGTGCTAATAGATGATGTATGCTTTATTTTTATTTCGATCATCATGTCTTTGTTATTCCACTTCTTGTCATCTTTAAAGAGAAAAAATTGACTGGACGGGCCCTGATTTTATTGACTAGAAAAGGAACTTGGACATTCTCACGTCGTAGGAAAACAAATGTATGCTTGATTAGAGTTTTCAAATGGGCTGGGCGGCCCGCGGCCCAGCCCGACCTGGCCCCTTTCTGGCCTGGGCTAGCCCTGCCATTTTGGGCCTAGGCCTGGCCTGAATTTTCCAGAAAAAGCCCGGGCCAGGCCCGACCCGAAAAAGCCCTAGTTTGGCCCAGCCCGAAGAATGGCCCGGAAAAAGCCCAGTTTTGGCCCGGGTCAGGCCCGGCCCGGGTTTGGCCCTGTTCTGGCCCCCCTCTTCACTTTTGAAAATCTGATTTCCCCCCCCCTTTCCCCCAACGGCTTTATTCCCCTTTCCCCCCCTAAATTCCACTTTTATCCCCCCCTAACAGCAAAATAACGGCTACTTTGGGGGGTATTTTTAGAGGTGTCAAATGGGCCAGGCGGCCCGCGGGCTGGCCTGACCCAGCCCCCTTTCTGGCCCGAGCTGGCCCAGCCCATTCATGAATAGTGCTGGCCCGGCCTTTTAGGGCTTAGGGCCTGGGCCAGGCCTGCATTTCCCAAGAAAAAGCCCGGCCCGGCCCGAAAAAGGCCCGGGCTTGGCCCGGCCCGGGTCTGGCCCGGTTCTGCCTGAGAAACCTTTTGTCCATCCAACGGTGAAGGCTCTTGCTCATGCCCTAGTGAAGGCTCCTGCTCCAGTAAAGGCTCCAGCCCATGCACCAGAGAAACCTTTTGTTCATCCACCACTGAAGGCTCCTGTTAAATGATGTATGCACATTTTGTGCTGAGTCTTTTCCCTTATTCATTTTTATTATTCTAAAGTTATCCACATAATATCTTTTTGTAGGTTATATCCATTGCAGAGGAAACTGACCTAGAGGTAACTTGAGCATTAACTTTTCATTTAAGGAAGAATTATCCCTTTGATCTAGTATCTTATGTATGCTTCTACCCTAAATATACATTTGTCCATGATGATATTGCGTTCGACTTTTATATGCATGGAGGTTTACAAAGTTATCATGTGATTGCACGACTGCATTTAACAATGTGTCACCTATACGCGAGTCCTACCAGGAAAATATGAGTTAGCACTATACATCTAACACTACCATAGACCTAGTAATGACAGAAGTCTTGTGCACTGGGCCAGTTAGCACTATACATCTAACACTCCCATAGACCTAGTAATGATAGAAGTCTTGTGCACTGGGCCGTCATTTTCTGTTTTGGGCAAGAGTTAGCAACTAAATTGATTGATTGCCCAACTTCGTTTCGTTGTTCTTCTTGTAGCACACCAAATCCTCACTCAAGGCTCCTGTACATGCCCCTTTGAAGGCTCCTACTCATCCACCAGAGAGTTCTCATGTCCATGCCCCAGCAAAGGTTCCTTACCATGCACCAGAAAAGTCTCATGTCTACCCCCCAAGAAGGCTCCTGTCCATGCACCAGAACATTCTCATGTTTGTCCACCATCGAAGGCACCTGCACATTTTAAAAACCCTTACCTTGAATAACAAGAAAATGCCAAAAAAAAAAATTGGGCCTGAGCTCGGCCCAAGCCCGGCCCTAAATGTTGGGCCTAGGCTTGGACCGGGCCCAGATATCCCCAGAATTAGGCCCGGCCCAGCCCATTTTGCAGCCCCCTTGGCCCGGGCCTGGCCCGATTTGCTGGAGGCCCAATGGGCTTGGGCTGGGCCGGCCCAAGCCCAACCCATTTGACACCTCTAGGTATTTTGGTCCAAGTTTATTTTTTCAACTCTTTTAAGGTTTTTACACTCTTACCCTCCCCAACAACTATAAACGGATAGTTTTTAGGGGTATTTTGGTCTTTTGTGAAGTTTAAAAATCTATAAATTCACACCATTTCTCTCTAATTTTTCACACCAATCTTCTTACTCTCTCTTATATAAACATTCTACATTTCTACAAGCTTTGCTACTCTTGCTAATTACTACTCTTATTTACTAATTAGTACTCTTGCATATTATTACTCTTGTTTACTAATTACTACTTTTGCTAAATTTTAATTACTAACCACTCCTCTTATTAATTTGTTACTCTCTAATTCTTTTGTCTAGTAATTAGTAATTAGTGAATTTTTATATTTATCAATTACTATTACTTATTATTTTTAATTACTAACTCTCTCCAATTTCGAATTACCCTCAGTGATTCATTTGTTACTCTTTAATTCTTTTAATTGTTATTTCTAATTACTAATTACTGCTCTTATACTTGTGTATTTAGTTACTCTTACTAATTTTATTTAGCGTCAAATATGGCTGGATTATTGAAAAAACTGAAGCGTGGATCATCATCACGAAAAACATCATCATCATCACAAACACCACCACCAGCACGAGCGCCAGCACCACGGCCATCACAAACACCAATCCAAGCACCACCACAACCATTCGTTCCTGGACGAATGAGTACAGGCTGTATGATAGATACCCAAGCCAATTGGGAGTTCAATCAAAACATTCCAGATTTTGAATACACGCCTGATCAAGACCCCCCGCATTATAGTCAAGGACGCAGCTCGGTTGGCGAAGCTACTACTCCGTGGCATAATCTTAACCCTATGCCTGGTCATGATGAAGAAGGGCCGAGCAATGCCTCCGGTAATGAGCCAGAAGTCCAAAAGGGAAAAAAAAAGCCGAGTGTTGGAATCATTTTGATGTAGTTATGGTGGACGGCATCCGAAAAGCTCGATGTAAGTACTGTGCTAAATTATTTTCGTCTGGTAGTGGTAATGGACATCTTAACAGGCATTACCCTCAGTGTGCACCTCGACAAGGCCACGTCGAACCTACCCAAACGCAGTTATCTTTTGACGGTAAGTTATTTGTTTATAATCAGCGAGAGCAAAGAGACGGTCTCGCTGAATTTGTTATTCACGATGAACAAGCCTTTTCTTTTGCCGATAATGCTAAGCACTCTAGATATATGAACACATACGTTCAACCTTTGTACAAAAAGGTTCATAGAAACACAACTAGATCCGATGCACTCCGACAGTATAATGCTGCTAAAGCACGCCTGATCGATTATTTCGATAAATTTGACGGTAAAGTTAGTCTTACTTCTGATATTTGGCAATCTCCATTTACTTTTGTTAGTTATACTTGTGTGACCGCCCATTGGATTGATGCAGATTGGATTATGCACAAGAGAATCATCGCTTTCGAGCTCTTTCCTTTTCCGCATGATGGAATGAACATTGCTACTATTATATTAAAAGCATGTACCACATTTAAATTAAAGGATAAGATTATGAGTATTAGTTTTGATAATGCTTCTAATAATACAGCTGCTGTTGATGCTTTACAGGAGAGCCTCAAACCTGTACTTTCTGGTAAATTATTTCATGTTCGTTGTGTTTGTCATATAATTAATTTAATTGTTCAAGATGGTTTAGCTGCTGCAGGAGATATTCTTGTCAAAATGAGGGGTATGACAGCGTATGTTAATAGTTCGAGTCCGAGAACACAACAATTTAAAACGTTGTGTGTTGAATATAATATGCCTCGCAGGAGAGCAGTTACAGATGTGGTCCACAGGTGGAACTCTACATACCATATGCTTTTACACATTCTGGCATACAGAGAAGTCTATACGCATTTTCTACTAACCCAGTTCCCAGCCGGCTTGCCAACTCAAGAGGAATGGCAGATGGCCACATACCTAGCTGAATTTTTGGAGGTATTTTACACGTCTACCAATTTATTGTCTGGTACGTACTATCCCACCTCTCCTCTCGCTGTAATAGAAATTCTCAAGATGGCTACAATGTTAACAAAATGGAGATATATAGGACCCTTTAAGGAAATAGTAAAAGTGATGGATAAAAAGTTTAATAAATATTGGAGTGAACTGCCTGTTATTTTTGCTGTGGCTACTTGTTTAGATCCTAGGTTAAAGTTGCATGGCGTGAACGTCTCGATACAAGAGATATCGAAATTAATGTGCTACCAGTAGAGGAGACAACCGCACTCACAGCGAAAGTGAGCAAGACATTTGAGGAACTGTTCAACCTCTATCGTAATTCTGCTGACGTGCGCGGACGAGCTTCATCATCGACTGCTGAGAGGTATTATGCGCCATACCTTAAGGGCTTTGAACATCTAGTAGCAAGACAACTACCAGGTGAAGGTACTTCTAATTCGGCAGGTTCGTCTACTTTTTCCTCTTTTAATGAGATTGGTGTATATTCAAATACTGATCATTATTCTGATTTATCAATGCAAGAACAGGTTAATTTTAATTTGTTAAATTTTTGGAAACAAAATCAAAACATGTATAAAACTTTATCCCAAATTGCACGGGATGTACTGCCAGTGCAAGCCTCCACGGTTGCTTCAGAGTCGGCATTTTCAGCTAGCGGGAGGGTTTTGGATGACAGGAGGAGTCGTCTTAACCCCGAGTCGCTCGAGCTATGTGTATGTTGGAAGGATTATCTTGATGCGAAATACCGCGAGCAAGATAAACCGATTGATGATAGGAAGAGCAGTGACTCGGATATTGAAGTACTTCCGGATGATTAGGTAATTTCTTTTTATTTTCCTTCTCTTAAGTTTTAAGAATAAAATTTCTCACAAAATATATATATTTTTCATATATATATATATATATATATATATATATATATATATATATATATATAAAATAAGTTTTTACAAGCAAGATAGATATTTTTCCGTATATATAAAAAAATAGGTAACTTCGCCTGTTTGTTTACAAGCAGCCGGTCCCAAGCCCGGATAAAAGGAGGAGGGCCTATAAACACATTTATCTTTAATGTATATGATTTATAATGAAATAAAAGGATAAAGATTAGGTTCGTTAAATTATGAATATTAGACATGTCTAGAGTACAATTTGTTTAAACAATAACAACAAATTATCATAATTAAAACCCTTACCTTGAATAACAAGAAAATGCCAAAAAAAAATTAATTTTTTTTTGGGCCCAGGCCCAGATATCCCCAGAACCAGGCCCGGCCCGGCCCAGTTAGCACCCCCTTGGCCCGGCCCCGGCCCGATTTGCTGGAGGCCCGATGGGCTTGGGCATTTGACACCTCTATGCTTGATGAACCTTGCCCAGAGGAGCCTGCTCCTAATGCTTCACAGCAATTTGCTTATAAGATTTTCTTTGATTTGGCACATGGGCAAGCCAACTGCCAGTGCTATCGTGGCATCTGTTCATGCTTTTTTTTTTCGGTGAGCACACTCGTACTGCAAGGCAAAAGCTCGTACATCCTTTCATGGAAGAATAAATGGTTGAAGGAATTCCTGCTCGTGATCATCGTCTCAAAAAGATCTCTTATAGCGAACTGGAAGTCCTCGGAAAAAATGCCGATACACCAACATAGGTTGACATGCGCCTGCAATCATTGCTTGATAACCCTGCTCTAGCATGAAAATCTTAATTGTACTCCCCCTAAGTTGATGCAAGAGATTCAAGCTGCTACTAAGGGTACTCTTTTGCCCAAGGGTAGCATCCATGTAGCTGGTTGTTTTGGCTGTAACTGGTGGAGTAGGCAGGAAGCCAGTTCCGAGTGAAGTGAAAGTCAAAGGAAAATGTTTTCATTCTAGTGAGGTTGGACACTGGAAGCATAATTATGATGCATAAGAAAAGCTGAAACAAAAGGATAAGATTGAAGTGCTAGAAGTTGAATCATGTTTCTTGGCGATTACGGGATCCTGGTGCGTAGACTCCAGAGCTACTAATCATGGTTGCAGTTCGTTGCAGGGAACCAGAGGACTGATGAAAGGAGAGATCTTCCTTACTTTTGCGTCCGATTCTAGAGTAGCAGCAGTAGAAGTTGGAGTAGTTTCTTTGCAGTTTTTTAGTGAAAAGAGCTTAATTCTAAATCATGTACTTTTGGTACCAAACGCCTGTAGGAATCTAATTTTGGTTTCTTGTTTATTTAAACAAGGGCACTCCATTTGAACTCTGAGGTCGGGCTAAAGAAAAATAATTCCTTTGTGAATGGTACATTATTAGATGGGATATGTACTCTTGCTCCTATTACTGATTCACTGGAAAACAATGGAATAGACAAAATGTCAAATTTCTTTATGGCATTTATGGTTAGGTTATATTAATCTAAATAGGACTCAAAGACTTGTAAGTGATGGTCTTTGAGTTTCTTGGAGGTGGAAGAATATCCTGTCTGTAAATCTTATCTTGTAGAAGGTAAAATGATCAAGAGGCCTCTTAAGGCAAAGGAAAACAGAGCCATAGAAACGTTAGAGTTGGCTCATATTGATGTATGTGGCCTGTTAAAGATAAGAGCTCGCGGAGGACATGAGTACTCTATTGCTTTTAACTATGACTAGCTAAGAGATATGTGCAACGCAACGCACGGGGCGTTCTTTAATTTCTCAAATATTGTCCAATATTTATTTATATAGATATTTTACAACTGTTAATTTTTCTAACTTTCTAAAAATATTTTTTATAATGTCTTTTTATAAATTGTTTATAGCTGTTATTGTTTGAACTGCAGACAAAAAATTTACTATATAGAAGATTGCCTTTGAATAGAACTTTTGAAAAATTAGCATTATAAAAGTATACCTTAAAAATAAAGGTAGAATACATGATTTAATATGATTAGTTTTTACTCACAAATAAGATGTGAATGTTACAATTAAAGGTCTTATATATTTAGGATGCATTTTCATTAACATTACACAACGACATATGACAACAATATTGTACTACTATTTAACTGAATTTAAATGTTTTAGTTTAATATTTGGAGCTCTATACATATAATCGTTAGTATGTATCAATGATATATTCAGAACCAATATAATTAAAAAAAAAAAACAAAGCCAATTATTTGTACTATCACTTCCAATTTTTTGTGAGTTTAATCTAGTAAAGAGTGTTATCACTTATTTAGTGGTGGTGTATATGAATCTCAATCTTCCTATAAGCATATATGTCAAATTCACTTATTTTATTTCTTCATGAGAAACTCTTTGTGTATGTTATTTTTTCCGTGCATGATGAAAAGGAAAAATAGCATTGAAAGTGTTTCTATCTATACATAATTTATTAAAGTGTTGCTAACATGACTTAATGAAAATACCATTGGAATATTAAATTAGTGAGCCAGGGACTAGAAAGTGGTTAACCACAAAAACATCGTCTTACCTAATTAACGAAACTTTAAGGAATCAAAATGTGAGACCAAAATTAAAATAGAAAGATAAAAGTCATACTATGGAAAAAAAAATTTACTTCTTCTAGTCCTGGATATATAGTTTATGTACCTTCAAGTTGCTGGTAAAACTAACTTAAAGTCATTATGTTTTTATTTAAGTTTATCGCTTTTCTGCATAAGATTCTCGGCGTAACCCGTCTATGAATATTACACTAACACTACCTCCAAATACCTTAATTAGCGCTATCATTGCCACTACAAATGCAGTTACCTTCACCATATCATAACTTTTGCTCGTCAGTGCACTTTCATGTTTCTATCGTCAATTTTTTTAGGTTCATCACTTGTTCAATTCAGTTTCGATCATAACTTATCAATTAGTACTGTAATGTAAATTAATATTATCTCGAAACACCTTACTGCTACCACTACAACAACTCTAACAACAATCATCACCTCTTGCACTACCACCGTTTAGTTATCTTTTCGTCTCTTTTATTATACAAACTTATTCTGAGCTTGTCACAAATTATTCTTCAATCGATTTTAATTTTCTTGGAGATGCAATATAATTGGTTCTAAATTTTTTGTTCATATTGTGCGTAACATGCTGTTAGATTTTAAGAAAATTAGTGCAAAAAGACGAAAGTTACAATAAAGCTTATGAAGAAATAAGATTTCTTTAAAAAGAAAAAAATACCAAAATAAATAGGATGATGTTTTGCATAACTAAAAGATTGAGGTAAAAATGAAAATATACGCTATGAAAAACTTACCTTTTAATTTGTAAAGATTAATTGTTTACATTCGCGAAATTTTATTTATATTTGCGAGATTTTATTATATTTGTTTTAAGTGTCTTTAAGAAGTTAGTAGTCCAAAATGAGCCTTTTTAAATTATGTAGAGGATTAAAGAAGTAGGTATATTTTTTTTAATTTTATAAGATCTACAAAAGTCGGGCCAATGATAATACTAAAGAATTAGTAAGTAGAGTATGATTTTTGTATTTTACATTTTTTAGATTTTATATTGTTATTTTAAAGTATTTTTGAGATTTTAATAGTCATAATTAAGGCCTAATGTATAAGTATATTAATTAGGTAGAGTTTTAGAAGGTTTATAATTAGTTTCTGAGTTTTATAAAGTTTAAAAATATTGTATAAATTATACATATGGATTTTTAATAATAAATTAAAGTAAAGATTTAAATAGAGTAGAAAAAGAAAAGAATACCAAAATAAATAGGATTCTTGAATCTTGGACTCTAAATAAAGAGACTAACTATGTTAGGAGACTATCACATGCAAGGTTGAAGTAGGTAGAGTTTTAGAATGTGTATAATTAGTTTATTAGTTTTATAAAGTTTAAAAATATTGCATAATTATATATCTACAAATTTTTAATAATAAATTAGAGTAAAGAGTTAAATAGAAAAGTCGGGCCAGTGATCATACTAAAGAATTAGTAAGTAGGGTATGATTTTCGTATTTTACATTTTTGAGATTTTATATTATTATTTAAAGTACTTTTGAGGTTTTAATAATCAAAATTAAGGCCTAATGTATAAGTATATTGATTAGGTAGAGTTTTAGAAAGTGTATAATTAGTTTCTTAGTTTTATAAAGTTTTAAAATATTGCATAAATTATACCTACGAATTTTTTAATAATAAATTATAGTAAAGAGTTAAATAGAGTAGAAAAGAAAAGAATACCAAAATAAATAAGATTCTTGAGTTTTATATATCTAATTCAAAAGAGTTAGACTCTAAATAAAGACACCAACTAAGTTAGGGGACTACCACATGCAAAATTAAAACTTACGTGTCAGAAGGAGAAGACTCTTAAAAGATCTTACTTGTCGTAAAGATAGAGTTTAAAAAATCCTATGTGTCATCATTTTAAGCAAATGTTTCAGCTTTATATATATATATATATATATATATATATATATATATATATATATATATATATATATATATATATATATATATATGGGGACCGATCCACACCCACCGGTGGAGAAATAACAAATTTCTCCACCGAACCGCTAGTCTTACCAGCGGTTGGCCACGTGGGACAAAAAGGCGAAAAAGGTGTACGGTCACTGCATTAATGGCAAAAAAGGCACGAGAAATGGCACGAGAAATGGTGAGAAAATGGCGAGAGAGAGAAAAAGGACACCAACCGCATGCACAACCAGCGGTTGGCATTAATATGCCTGCCACGTGCCGTCCCCCACCCCTGCCACGTGGCCCAACCCCATGGCCCCTGCCACGTGGCGTCCCCCTCCCCCTGCCACGTGGCCCACCAGCATGGCCAACCGGCGGTATTAGCGATGGCCCTGCCACGTGGCATCCCCTCCCCCTGCCACGTGGCAGGGGGAGGGGATGCCACGTGGCCCAACCGCCGGTACCACCCGCGGTTGGTCCCCTCCCCCTGCCACGTGGCCCAACCGCTCCTACGACCCGCGGTTGGTCCCCTCCCTCTGCCACGTGGCGTCCCCTCCCCTCATCCGCAGGGCCCAACCGCTCCTACAACCCGCGGTTGGTCCCTGCCCCCCTCCCCTGCCACGTGGCGCCCCCCCCCCCCCCGCGTGATGCCCCACCTGGTGTCCTTCCCCACGATGCCACGTGTCGTCCTTCCCTCCCCCGTGATGCCCCAACGTGGTGTCCTTCTGCCGAATTTTTTTTTTGCAGCAGCCTTTGACCGCATAAACACCCACCCTTCCTCACTTTTTTCTGTCTTTTTTCTTCTCTCTTCCTCGCTTCTCTCTTTATAATCCCCTCCCCCGAACCCTTCTTCTGCACTCTGTCATCTTTTACCAACTTCCTTCGTACTTCATATCTCACCTACATAATCTCCACAACAATACAAATCAAAAAATTTTACGCTAGAAGATCGTGGATAACCGCTAGAAGATCGGTAGTTTTTTCTTTAAATACATCAAGTCACAACAAGTAAGTATTTTGAATTTCCTTATAATTCAATGTTAGTGAAACCAATAAAACAACCCTAGAGGGGGGTGAATAGGGTTTTTGAGACTACTTTAAGAATTAACAAACAACAAACCTCAATCTCAATAACTTAAATAAGCAAACAACCAAGTAATAATTCAATGAAGATGCTAACTAAACAATCTCAAACAATTAAAGAGCAATAAGTAAAGAGATTGAGTTAGAGATACTTGACAAGGAGAATTAAATGGTTCGGCTTGATATACCCACAAGCCTACGTCCACCCCTTCAAGGAAGTCCCTTGAAAGGCCCTAGAATCCACTAGTATGATCTTCCTTACGGGTCAAGATCAAAACCCTTACAATCCCTTGATGCTATGCCCACATCAAGAACAAGCCTTGACAAACCCAAAGCTCCAAAGCTTGACAAACCCAAGCTTTGATCAAGAACCTTTCAATGAAGAAATGTGTACAAGATTTCACTCTCAAGAAGTAGATGAGTACAAAGTTTAAGCACTAGAACAAGAGAGAGATGAGAGAATTGATGACTTGAAGAATGCTCACTCTCAATCAAAGAATTGCTCACAAAGATGCTCTCTTTAATGATGTAAAATCATGAAGATGAAGAGAGAAAAGTTTAATCTATGAGCCTTGATGTTTCTCTAATGAATGGAGGCTTAGAATGTGGTTTCCATGGTGTATGATGAAGCCCCAAATCATTTATATAGAGAGCAAATGAAATATAGCCGTTAGAGGCAAAATATGGGCAAAACTGCCATTGCAGTCGACTGTATTCCCAATGCAGTCGACTGTAATCCCTCTAAAATAGCCGTTGGAGTTTTGTCCTCGAAAATAGCCGTTGGAACTGAATTTTGACCAATGCAGTCGACTGGATTCAAATACAGTCGACTGTAATACCCTACTGCCAATCAGCTGCCTCACGGAACCCCCTTTCCTATTTTGGGCATAACTTTCTCTAGAAAAATAGGATTGAGGTGCCGTTTTTTGCGTTGGAAAGCTAATGAAAAGTTTTATCAAGATATGAAAATATTAGCACCAAAAAGTTTTTGAGAAAATCTGAGTGAGCTCCAAAGTTCACTCATTTTCAAGAACCACACTTGTGTGAAAGGTTATGAACTCACATGCAATGCACAAGGTGTCCTAAGGTCTTTTTAGGTCATAGTCATCAATCCAACCATCAAACCAAGACTAGTTACATAATAGTAAAGACCAATCATAATCATAGTAACTTAGCCTTTGCATTCTTTCTTGCTCTTTGACATAGGACTTGATGAAGCTTCCATAGTATGTCCACTATAACTTTAAGCTTCTTTGGCTTCAATCCATCTATCCAACTTCTCAAATGTGTCTTCATGAGTGTCATATATATATATATATATATATATATACTAAGAATCCACTCAAAGCACACATTAGAACATAATCAATGTGTAGTTATCATCAAAACAAGATGTAAGCCTAGGTTATCCAACCATAGGGCTAACAATCTCCCCCTTTTTGATGATGACAAACATTGATTCTATATAAGGTAAGATGTATCATATGATAGTCAATTAAGCACAACAATCTCACTTAGAACATTCAATAATCTCTAGTATACTGAAGACATGTCAATCTATCTCATTTAGCGATTAAGCTTGTAGCTAGCTTCCCTAGCTAAAACAAGATATGCTCTTCCTCTAATGTTCTCTCAAAACACACAATCACATAGCATATAGAATCAAGATTATTTCTCCCCCTTTGTCATCAACAAAGAGACAAGGGTATGCATGTGTGAAGAGATAATTATAAGCAAGATAATAGCGTGAAGTGCATATAACTCATGAACTTATAGGATGACATCAACAGTTTTTTCATGATCGAAAGAAAGATATTCAATTTAGCTCAATAATCTTGTTTACTTTATGCATAATTCAAGAGTAACAAGATAGTATGTGATTCAAGGATGTAAGCTTCTATCAAGTCATCATATGCATATTTCAAGAGTAACAAGATATTATATGATTCAAGCATGTAAGCTCCCCCTATCAAGTTATCTTATGCATATTCCATCATAATGTATGCTCCCCCTCAATTAATGCGTGCCAACAATATCCAACGAACACAACTAAATGTCTAACCAAATCATGCTCCCTTTTTGGCATTACCAAACGGGGTGTGTGTAGGAATAGCATTGTGAAGCATTAAGACGACGAAATCTCAACGTGAAATTTTCACAATGCGAATAATGGTCATCAACAATCAATATTTCCAATATAAGTGCAAGAGGACCATTCATCAGCAAGGTTCACATTAATTCTCAACAAGCAAGCTATTTATATCATGAGAAATAAGTATGACAATTTAAGCATGCTTCATGACATATAAGTTTAGTGTATAGCACAATGTTGAATAGAGCCAAGTTTTACCCTCTTGATGAATTACCAAGGAATTGAGCTCATGAGTGATCATTCTTGAATCCATTTTCTTGACAAGCTTTGAGGCTCTCCTCATTTTAAATAGCATGTCCAATCTTGGAATGCTTACTCCCCCTTAAGATTTAGCTTGTTGCTCCTCCTTCTCAAAATTTTCTTGGAGCCTTCTCCTTGTTACTATTTGCCTTTGCTTTGAACAACCTAAAATCATAATTTATGTATAACTTTTGGTACCCACATTTTCTTGGGTCCATAAGTGTTAGTCTTGCATTTGTAATCTTGACCTTTCACAACCCACATCTTCTTTCTACCTTTAACATAAACAATTCTACAAGGACAATAATTAGTCGTATGCCCTTTCTTGTTGCACCAACCACAATGTGTAAATGGTGTGCAATAGTTCTTTGGTTGTTTTGAATGAGTATTCAACCTAGCTTGTTGTTGAAAGATTTTAGGAGGTAAGGCCAAGGGATCTAATCCAAGACCACCTTTGTTTAGGCCAAATCTTTGGCGTCCAAGCATGACATCCAAATTATTTTGACCATCAACAAATTTTTGAAGACATTTTTTCAAATCACAAATCTCAAGTTTTAAATCTTCATTTTGTTTTTCTAAAACCAAAGTTTTGCAAGAGATTTGTTTTGAGCTAGGAGTGTTAGCAATCAATTCAACCAAGTCATTATTCACATGTTTTACATATAAATGGTTGGAAATGCAATCATTCTTGGCATGCAACTCAATATTTTCCACTCTCAACTTCTCAATTTGCTTATTAGCCTCAAGGAATTTTTTTGATAAAATAATATTTTTCTTAAAAATTTTCTTGGATTCCTCATATAGGCTATCATAAGCATCTTCGAAGCTTTCACTATCACTACCGGAAGAAGAGCTTACCTCATTATTTGCCATGAAGCACACATTTGCTTGTTCGTTCTTCTCATCATCTTCATCACTTGAATCGAAGTCACTCCAAGTTGGAGTATGTTCAGCATTCATTGCTTTTTCCTTCTCTTTGTTCTCTTTCTTGGAGAGTTGTCTCCTTTTAACTCTTTCCCATACATCTCTTCTTTCCTTCTTTTCCCTTTTGTATATGGGACAATCCATCTTCATGTGTCCCGGCTTGTGGCATTTGTAGCAAAGCTTCTCTTCGTTGTTATCATTTTGTTGCCTTCTCCCACCATTCCTTCTAAACCTCATGAACTTATTGAAGTTCTTTGCAATCATTGCAACATCCTCTTCATCAAATTCTTCTTCATCATCGCTTGACTCAAGGTTTGAAGATGAAGCTTTAAGGGCAATTGATGTAGGCTTCTTCTTGACGTCTTCTTGATCAAAGGTCTTGATTTGCATTTCGTACGTCATAAGTGAGCACATCAATTCATCAAGAGGAAAGATATTAAGATTCTTCGATTCTTGAATGGCGGTGATCTTTGCATCCCAAGCTCTTGGTAAGGACCTAATCACTTTTCTTACAAGATCACCATTAGTGAATTCCTTGCCCAATTGCTTCAAAGGGTTTACAATGTTAGTGAAACGAGTATTCATATCCGTAACGGATTCATTTGGAAGCATATGGAATAACTCATAATCTCTAAACAATAAGTTCATCTTGGAATCTCTAAGGAGAGAAGTTCCTTCATGAGTAACTTGAAGAGTATCCCAAATACTCTTAGCGGAATTACACATAATGACTCTATTGAGTTCATTAGTGTCTAAAGCACAAACAAGACAATTTTTCGCTCTAGCATTCATACAAATCATCTTTTTATCATGATCACTATACTCCGATTTGGATTTTGGCTCTTCAACCTTGTCAACCACCTTTATCGGAACGTATGGGCCATTCTCAACAATATCCCACATCTCGTAGTCTTGAGACTCTAAGTAGATTTTCATCTTAACTTTCCACACACTATAATTGGTCCCATTAAACAATGGAGGCCTAGTGGTAGAACTACCCTCCATACCCCCAACGTAAGCCATGATCGATTAACTCTCTTGGCGTTACCCAATATAACAAGAGCCGAGGCTCTGATACCACTTGAAACCAATAAAACAACCCTAGAGGGGGGTGAATAGGGTTTTTGAGACTACTTTAAAAATTAACAAACAACAAACCTCAATCTCAATAACTTAAATAAGCAAACAACCAAGTAATAATTCAATGAAGATGCTAACTAAACAATCTCAAACAATTAAAGAGCAATAAGTAAAGAGATTGAGTTAGAGATACTTGACAAGGAGAATTAAATGGTTCGGCTTGATATACCCACAAGCCTACGTCCACCCCTTCAAGGAAGTCCCTTGAAAGGCCCTAGAATCCACTAGTATGATCTTCCTTACGGGTCAAGATCGAACCTCTTACAATCCCTTGATGCTATGCCCACATCAAGAACAAGCTTTGACAAACCCAAAGCTCCAAAGCTTGACAACCCCAAGCTTTGATACAAGAACCTTTCAATGAAGAAATGTGTACAAGATTTCACTCTCAAGAAGTAGATGAGTACAAGTTTAAGCACTAGAACAAGAGAGAGATGAGAGAATTGATGACTTGAAGAATGCTCACTCTCAATCAAAGAATTGCTCACAAAGATGCTCTCTTTAATGATGTAAAATCATGAAGATGAAGAGAGAAAAGTTTAATCTATGAGCCTTGATGTTTCTCTAATGAATGGAGGCTTAGAATGTGGTTTCCATGGTGTATAATGAAGCCCCAAATCATTTATATAGAGAGCAAATGAAATATAGCCGTTAGAGGCAAAATATGGGCAAAACTGCCATTGCAGTCGACTGTATTCCCAATGCAGTCGACTGTAATCCCTCTAAAATAGCCGTTGGAGTTTTGTCCTCGAAAATAGCCGTTGGAACTGAATTTTGACCAATGCAGTCGACTGGATTCAAATACAGTCGACTGTAATACCCTACTGCCAATCAGCTGCCTCACGGAACCCCCTTTCCTATTTTGGGCATAACTTTCTCTAGAAAAATAGGATTGAGGTGCCGTTTTTTGCGTTGGAAAGCTAATGAAAAGTTTTATCAAAATATGAAAATATTAGCACCAAAAATTTTTTTGAGAAAATCTGAGTGAGCTCCAAAGTTCACTCATTTTTGAGAACCACACTTGTGTGAAAGGTTATGAACTCGCATGCAATGCACAAGGTGTCCTAAGGTATTTTTAGGTCATAGTCATCAATCCAACCATCAAACCAAGACTAGTTACAAATAGTAAAGACCAATCATAATCATAGTAACTTAGCCTTTGCATTCTTTCTTGCTCTTTGACATAGGACTTGATGAAGCTTCCATAGTATGTTCACTATAACTTTAAGCTTCTTTCGCTTCAATCCATCTATCCAGCTTCTCAAATGTGTCTTCATGAGTGTCATATATATATATATATATATATATATATATATATATATATATATATATATATATATATATCTACTAAGAATCCACTCAAAGCACACATTAGAACATAATCAATGTGTAGTTATCATCAAAACAAGATGTAAGCCTAGGTTATCCAACCATAGGGCTAACAGTTAGGTTTATACAAATCAGCGTATTACATTTATAGATTCCAAAACAGAGATTTTTTAGGGTGCCAAATATAGACAGTTTTTCACGAATTT
Source organism: Escallonia herrerae (assembly GCA_033070095.1). NCBI lineage: Eukaryota > Viridiplantae > Streptophyta > Magnoliopsida > Escalloniales > Escalloniaceae > Escallonia > Escallonia herrerae. The sequence goes on along the minus strand of JAVXUP010000001.1, from coordinate 1,312,571 downwards.
ATAAAAAATAGCTAGAGCTAGATTTTGCCAAAATACAAAAAAGAGACCCTAGTTATTCTTAAAGGATCTGTCTCAGGTAAAAATTTCAGATTTTTCCAAAGACTGGAAAGGGGTTAACTGATACGGGGAACCTTGTAACTCTGCAGTGTATTTTAAAATATCAAGCTAGCGCGATTTCGCGCGAAACTTTTATGAGAATCCTAGGATGTTGGGAAGTTCCATTCCCCAGGAATTCGGGCCATTCCGAAGCCGTTACCTATTTTTTTGGCCGAACGGCCCTTTAAGCGCTTGATCCGGACACCGGTTCGCGATTTTTGGGCGAAACCTCCGTAAAATACTTTTTATGTCAAGAATGAATTCAGGAAGCCTCAAGTAGCATTTCGAAGCACTTTTGATATTTTTTTATGCCAGGGGCATTTCGGTAATTCGCCGCCCCGAGAGGGGTATTTCGGTAATTTTACAGTGCTAAGTTTTTTGACGGACTTTTTAGTCCAGAAATATAATTACAAAACCTGAAATGTTGTTTTGAAGCTGACGTGGCGCGCGTAGGGGTGTTTTGGTAATTTTCCCGCGCCAAGGGGTGTTTTGGTAATTTTCCCGTGCCAAGTTTTTCAAACGACTTTTTAGTCCAGAAATGTAAGTAAACCACCTGAAATGTTGTTTTGAAGCTGGTTCGGGGGCGTTGGGGTGATAGTGAACGCTCAGGGGCATTTCGGTAATTTGCCGATGTTCGGGGGCTATTTTGCTAGGAAGGATCCAGCTTAAAATTCATACCTTAAAATAACTTTTAGTTCAGGAAAGGGTGTGAGACACCCGAAAACTTATTTTGTTCCAGATGTTCTGAACCTTGTGACGCACCGGCGATGACTGCCAGGGGATATTTTGCATAAGTAGCGGGTGTTTTGGTAACTTGCCCCCTTTAAAATTTTTCCTGATATATTTGGTATATAATTGACGTAATACATTTAAAAACTTGACTTTAAAGCGGTTTTGAGGTGTTGGAGGTGTAGGGGCCATCGGGCTATATATTGCTATATAACCACGTTGGCGCTAAATTCAGTGGGAACTAGCGTAATTAAGCGTTCGGAGTGGTGGGAATTGAGGATTTGTTTTAATACATTGAAATAATGACTATTGCTAATGTGTTGGTAAGCTAGGTTAAAGATCCAGTTATAGTTTTGGAATGTAAATATTATGGATATTATGGACGCTAAGTTGGTTTATAATTATATTTTGTTCTTAAAGGTATGAATTTCAGCTCTGGACCTCATGATACATCAATCCTATACGATGACGATGACCACGTCGCGAGGCACGTATTTGACGGTGTCGATAGGGGTGTTTTGGAAACAATTCAAAGCACAAGGCACCTTGAAGAGTGGGTACTAAACGAGGAACAAATACAGCTATTACACCGTCAAAATTTAACCCTGTTCACCGATCCCGGGAAATGGTCTCGACACGACGATTGCCTTATATCCGCTCTAGTTGAACGATGGAGGAGCGAGACGAACTCATTTCACTTCCGGTTTGGTGAAATGACTGTTACGTTAGAGGACGTCGGATTTATACTTGGAATCCCATGTCACGGCAGACCCGTTACTTTGAACGTGCCGTCTGCATCCATAGCGAATATGGCTATGCAGTATTTTCCGGGAATTCCAAGGGCAGCGCTTACAACAAACGGCGTCAAGCTTAAATGGCTGAGAGAGCAGTACGGCGTGCTACCGGATGAATACACTCCTCAAGATTTCGTGACGTATACGAAGGCATTCCTTCTGTATATTATTGGAGCTATATTACTTCCGACGCATTCGAAAAACACGGTGCATCCGAAGTATATGGTGTTCTTGGAGGATCTTGAGGAGGTATACTCCTATTCGTGGGGTTCAGCTGTCCTTGCGCACCTATATCGAGCACTGCATAAGGCTACGAGAAACGGTGCCAAGTCCATTGCCGCCTGCCTGACTCTATTACAGGTATGAGCATTTATTTTCTTGGTAGGATCCTTAGTCAATATATTCGGGATTAATTACTAATTCCATATAATGTTTGCATTCACAGGTTTGGTCTTACGAGAGGCTACCCATGGGTCGTCCACAACCGTTGGTAGATTCCGATGAGACGTGGCCTAGGGTGTGGGCCTGGGGGCCTACGACCAACCGGAGGAGGAGACGGGTAGACCCTCACCACCATCTAAAGTTCTATCGGGGGGAACTAGAGATACTAGATGCATCCCAGGTGACGTGGCAGCCATATGGCAAGGTGATGCATCTGTTGGATGAGTGGTGTTGGCAACTTCCGGTGTCGTACGTGCTGGCAGGTTTGGTTCGGGTGCCGCTCATTCACTTCGAAGAATGTGAGTTTCAGATGCCCGATCGAGCTATGAAGCAAGCTGGCTGTCCACAAGGGATACCAAAACCCGCTGTAGACATGCGGCCATACAGGGGTGGTCGAGGGCCGAACTTCGAGGTGGCTGATGCCTTGATTTTGTTGGGTGACGAGGTGCACCAGTGGAATACCTGGCAGGAAACGTATGATAGCCTTGTATCGCTGAAGCACGACGGCATTAGTACTGAGGAATACTTACAGTGGTTTCTCAGGGTGACGCGCACGAGGGTGAATCGCCCTTCCCAGGTGAAGAAGACATCGTACGCGCCACGTGAGGTCTATGACCAGTTCTGGGCATTGGCCATTGTAAGTCATGCTAGTGTTGTTTGATAATTTATTTGCGCACCTTATCGACCATTTGTCAAATATGATTAGCCATATTTTCTATGCATGTTTTTTAGGTTGACCAGGGCATTGAGGTGTTCAAGCAGCTGGAGTCGTTTGACTGGTTTGTCGCGCAGGCTCCTGACAATCTCAAGAGGTCCATTGAGAAGTACAAGACTGAAGTTCAAAACTTTAGTCTTGCGTACCGGGGTTACGAAGGGGAGCCGTCTAGTCGCCCTCGTCCTGAAGCGTACGACTATCAGCCCCAGAGTCAGGTGTGGGAGTCGTCTGGTCGCCCTCTTCCTGACGCGTACAACTATCAGCCCCAGAGTCAGGTGTGGGAGCCGTCTGGTCGCCCTCCTCCTGACGCGTACGACTATCAGCCCCAGAGTCAGGTGTGGGAGCCGTATAGTCGCTTGCCTCCTGACGCATACGACTCTCAGTGCCAGAGTCAGGTTCCCCAAGTAGGAATCCAGGCCTCGCGCCCAAGCTTTCGGTCGGACAAAGGACAAGCGACGAAGCCATTGAGGTCGGACAAGATGGCTTGGATCGACCGGCACTACTTCGGGCATGAGCCTGTCAATTCAGCAGACTTTCCCCTTGCGACATTCCTAGGTCATGAGGATATCAGAACGTTGGCGCCGGAGACAGATCTTTCAAATTTTGTCATGAACGCTTACATAGAACTGCTCCGGATTAGAGAGCAACGTTTTAACCGTTCTGAATATTTGAAGCTTAACATGTATCCCACTCATTTTGTGGAATTAACGGTGAGAGAATTCACAGAATGGAGGCGAGGGGGCGGCAGGAGTAAGTGGAAACCAGGTCGAAACGTGTTAGGCATGATGAACGCAGACTATCAATGTCCCGCTGCTGATGCGAACCTTATCATGATACCCTGTCATCATGCAAACCACTGGTTCCTATTAGTTCTCCATCCAGCGTTCAGAACGGTTCACATATACGATAGCCTAAGGGAGGACGAGCCTGGACAGCTGCTGGCACAGATGTACAACGAGTACATCACTTTAGTGGTTAGTATTTATTTTTTGACCTTGGCTCATAGTATATTGTTCTTGTCTCATAGGCTTGATTCTCGTTTTTATTGTTGGATGCAGACTACTGTCCTCTCGCTAGCATGCGGACGGCCACAGGGTGACCCTTGGACGGTCGTGATGATAAAGGACCGACCAAAGCAATATAACGGTCACGATTGCGGGATTTACGTCCTCAAGTACATGGACTACATTGCTCGCTCGGAAGTGCTCAAACACTCCTCGTGGACTAGGAAGGATGCCTTGACGTTTAGGTATAGGATAGCCTGGGAGCTGAAAAAGAATGAAGCTAGACGCCTTCATTACCATTATCCTGACGTGCGTGGCTAGCTGCTGTGATGTTACAAAAAATTGTACCAAAAAGAAATGTACATAATTTTTCGCATGCTATGAATTTGGCGCTAAAATGTGCGCGAATATACCTTTCATATGACGGCATTCGAAAAAATTACGCGTCTCGCTTTTCGCCGAAATTCATAGAAATGGGCTAACTAGCGTGCATGAGGTGCAATGAGCGAAAAAAAAGTGACAAAAAAAATTTCAACTTTTTTCGGAAGCTATCAAATGCGGCCTATAGTGTGCCCGAATAGGCCCTTCCTAGGAAAACTCAAAAATTAATGTGTCTCGTTTTTCGCCGAAAGTCTTACAAATGGGCTAACTAGCGTGCCTGAAGTGCAATGAGCGGAAAAAAAGTGACAAAAAAAATTACAACTTTTTCGGAAGCTATCAAATGGGGCCTAAAGTGTGCCCGAATAGGCCCTTCCTAGGAAAACTCAAAAATTAATGTGTCTCGTTTTTCGCCGAAAGTCTTACAAATGGGCTAACTAGCGTGCCTGAAGTGCAATGAGCGGAAAAAAGTGACAAAAAAATTACAACTTTTTTCGGAAGCTATCAAATGGGGCCTAAAGTGTGCCCGAATAGGCCCTTCCTAGGAAAACTCAAAAATTAATGTGTCTCGTTTTTCGCCGAAAGTCTTACAAATGGGCTAACTAGCGTGCCTGAAGTGCAATGAGCGGAAAAAAAGTGACAAAAAAAATTACAACTTTTTTCGGAAGCTATCAAATGGGGCCTAAAGTGTGCCCGAATAGGCCCTTCCTAGGAAAACTCAAAAATTAATGTGTCTCGTTTTTCGTCGAAAGTCTTACAAATGGGCTAACTAGCGTGCCTGAAGTGCAATGAGCGGAAAAAAAGTGACAAAAAAAATTATAACTTTTTTCGGAAGCTATCAATTGGGGCCTAAAGTGTGCCCGAATAGGCCCTTCCTAGGAAAACTCAAAAATTAATGTGTCTCGTTTTTCGCCGAAAGTCTTACAAATGGGCTAACTAGCGTGCCTGAAGTGCAATGAGCGGAAAAAAAGTGACAAAAAAAATTACAACTTTTTTCGGAAGCTATCAATTGGGGCCTAAAGTGTGCCCGAAAACGGAGTTACCAAAAATATCAATAATCCACAAATCAAATCACAAATTAAAGATTGCACAAACCAAATCACAAATTTAAACATTATAAAAGTTCAATTTATACAACTGAAACATTAACCCTAACACTCTTCCTCATCATCGTCCTCCTCGACCATACTGCCAGGTTCGATACCTAACACTTTATAATGGTTTCTCTTGTCATGATCAGTCATCTTATTACACAACGCACACTTTCGTAATTTTTTTTGACCCGTTGCTTCTTCAATCGGATTCTTCATGCGTATTGCTCGTTTTCGCCCTTTTGTTTGAGAAATAATTGGATCAAAAATGTCGTCCTCCTCACGTTGTAGGTCAGTGCCGTCAATGACTGGCTGTTTGGCTCGATTGAATCTACCGCCTGGAGTTGGTCGAGTAGTCGGAGTGTCCACAGTTTCTGGTAATGCCATCCTAAACTGTGCATGCATAGCCTTATCCCGTGCGGCTGCTTCAACTTGATACCTGTACCCATCAAATGTCGACGCTGCATCCATTGATAAACCGTGCATGATGTTACAAAGGTGATTATATCGCAGCGACTCAGATTGCTCGAAATCAACTGAAACATTGGGCACGTAAGGAATGTGACCGTGGACTCTGTTGGCTTCCTTCGTCCACCGTTCCAAGATATACGGTGGAGGGATTTCACTAGCATTCTTGGCGCTCAAAACCCTCAACGCGTGTCGACAAAGTATACCTTTATGCTCAAACAGTTGACAGTTGCAATTAACCAACCCAGTGTCCTTACAAATTGCTACGGTAAAATGTCGTCTGGTCCTCGGAGCCGACGAAGAGCACGGATTGGCGAAGTTCGTCACATTTGTCAAAGCATAAACCTTGATGTCTCTGGTGGAATACTCGTGCAACTTTGTCATGCCATATTGATTCGACTTTAGTAGTTCCTCTTGAAACTGTCGAAACATTTCCTTGGTATAGACTTGAGCCGCATGAGCCTCTAAAGGTGAATAAAGTAGTATAGCTCTTTCTTTGCAAACTGTAGCCGCGTCGGCTTCTCTCTCACGGTACAATTGCCTGTCAACGGCTTTCTGCATCTCTAGTACGAACTCCGCTATACTTGAAGACTGGCCTACGTACCCATCAAAGAATGAATTCATAGCTTCGCTTCTCGAGGTCGTAGTCATTCCGGCTGCAAAAAAATTCTTGGTGTAGGCACCGACCCACTGTGTCTTGATCTCATACAACGATTGTAACCATTCGTGATTGTGCAAATAGTAAGTATCCATTAACGTGGCCCACCTCTCCTCGAACACGTCTACCGTCAACGATTTCTTCACACATGTATTAAAGTCAGTCTTGAATGACGGATGGTTTGCATATACATGGTGAAGCCGTTCGGGATATTTGTTGCTTATGTGCCATGTGCACAGGCCATGGTGAGTATCTGGAAGGACCTTAGCGATTGCATTTTTCATTGCCAGATCTTGGTCGGTGATGATGGTCTTTGGAGGAATATGATACATTGCTTGAAGCCACGTTTCAAATAACCACGTAAATGACTCCTCCGTCTCATCCCTAAGCAGGGCAAAGCCAAACGAGATTGACTGATAGTGGTGGTTCACCCCGGTGAACGGAGCAAAAGGCATAGAGTACTTATTGGTGCGGTATGTGGTGTCAAACGTCACAACATCCCCAAAATTTTGGTAAGCAGCTCTAGAACGGGGGTCCGCCCAAAATATAGTACTAATGCGGTTCTCATCATCCAGTTGGAGACTGTAAAAAAATCCAGAATTCTCACTCTGAAGGGACCTGAAGAGATCAAGTGTAGTTTGAGAATCACTCTTACCGAAAGACTCTCTCCTCTGAGCACGAAGTTCATTTCGAAGGTCTACTTCGTTGAAACTCAACTTGTCAATCCCCCCAGCCTGGCTTGAGAAAACCCCCATCATCTTAGAAGGTGGAATTTTAGCCTCGGCCATTGTAAAAATTAGTTGTCTGTGTGCCGCGCTTATTTCTCGGTGTTGATGAATTTGACCAATCTTACTGGGGGTCATCAACTGATGATTATGGCTCAACTCCACTCCTGTGACAACCCAATGGTTTTCATTTTTTCGGTGTACTGCATACACATGGGCCTTGCAGCCGGTACCCGGAAATGTGTCCCGTTTTCTTTGTCTTGTTGTCCCTTCGTCACTGATCCGAACGACCGGAGTTACATGCGGTGCTCCTCTATGACACTCAAATAGTCTTGCACCAATTTGATCTGTATTCGCCCGTTTTCTAGTCGTCTTAGTTCTAATACCGAAACCTATCGTTTTCGAATATGCTCTATAGTATGCTTCAACTTCGTCCAGTGCTTGAAAAACTTGACCAACGTAAGGTGGATCAGAACCTTCACAAAAATTATTTCCTCCAGTTGCATCCATATTTATACTGGAATCTAAAAAATAAAAATTATATCATTCTCAACAAGTCATAGATTTAAATAAAAGAAGAATAAAATTTATTTAAACCACCGTCTTTCGAGAAATTTGGTATAATGTAAAATTAGCAAAATAGCCCCCGATGAGCGACAAATTACCGAAATGCCTCCGGGGGTTCATTATCACCCTAACGCCCCAAATCAGCTTCAAAACAACCTTTCAGGTGCTTTGCTTACATTTCTGGACTAAGAAATCCTTTGAAAAACTTAACGCTGCAAATTTACGAAAATACCCCTATCGGGGATGCGAATTACCAAAATGCCCCCTGACAACAAGCTTCCTGAATTCACTCTTTAAAATAACTTTTCAGGTGTCTCACACCCTTTCCTGAACTAAAAGTTATTTTAAGCACAGATTTGTGTAACGTAAAATTAGCAAAATAGCCCCCGGGGGTTCATTGTCACCCTAACGCCCATCAAACCAGCTTCAAAACAACCTTTCAGGTGTTTTACTTACATTTCTGGACTGAAAAACTTTTTTTCGGGAAAATTACAAAAACACCCCTCGCGGGGGGCAAATTACCAAAATGCCCCCTGGCTTCAGAAAATATCAAAATTGCTTTAAAACGCTATTTTAAGCTTCCTGAGTTCATTCTTGATTTAAAAAGTATTTTACGGATTTTTCGCCTAAAAATCCCGAACCGGTGTCCGGATCGAGCGCTTAAAAGCCCGTTCGGCCAAAAAATTAGCTAACGACTTCGGAATGGTCCGAATTCCTGGGGAATGGAACTTCCCAACACCCTAGGGTTCTCATAAAAGTTTCGCACGAAATTGTGCTGTCTTGATATTTTAAATTACACTGTAAAGTTACAAGGTTGCGCGTATCAGTTAACCCCTTTCTAGTCTTTGAAAAACTCTGAAATTTTAACCTGATACAGATCTTTTGAAAATAACTAGGGTCTCTGTTTTGTATTTTGGCAAAATCTAGCTCTAGCTATTTTTTATAAATTCGTAAAAAAACTGTCTAATTAAGTTTTCACCTTTAGCGACAATTACGCCCCGCAATCAGCTGCAAAATAACATTTCAGGCGTTTTACTTACATTTCTGGACTTAAAAGTCCGTTGGAAAATTTTTTCGGGAAAATTACCAAAATACCCCTCTCGGGGTGGCAAATTACCAAAATACCCCCTGGCTTCAGAAAATATCAAAAGTGCTTTAAAATGCTATTTTAAGCTTCCTGAGTTCATTCTTGATCTAAAAAGTATTTTACGGATTTTTCGCCTAAAAATCCCGAACCGGTGTCCGGATCGAGCGCTTAAAAGCCCGTTCGGCCAAAAAATTAGCTAACGGCTTCGGAATGGCCCGAATTCCTGGGGAATGGAACTTCCCAACACCCTAGGGTTCTCATAAAAGTTTTGCGCGAAATCGCGCTGGCTTGATATTTTAAATTACACTGCAAAGTTACAAGGTTGCGTGTATCAGTTAACCCCTTTCCGGTCTTTGGAAAAATCTGAAATTTTTACCTGATATAGATCTTTTGAAAATAACTAGGGTCTCTGTTTCGTACTTTGGCAAAATCTAGCTCTAGCTATTTTTTATAAATTCGTGAAAAATTCTATTTCTGACGCCCTAAAAAATCGCTATTTTGGAATTTTTCGAATGTAATACCCCGATTTGTCAAAACGTAATTTTGACGCCCTTTGACGCCCTAAACACGAATTTTAGACTATTGTAAGAACAACTTAAGCGTAACACAATTTAAACAATCAATTGGTAAGAACAAATTGAAAAATACTTACTTGTTTTAACTTGATATATTTCAAGAAAAATCCACCGGTCTTCTAGCGGTTATCCACCGATCTTCTAGCGTAAATTTTTTTTGTTTGTATGTAGGTGAGATAGGGAGAATGAGGAGGGTGGAAGAAATGATTCGGGGAGGAGGGATTTTATAGAGAGAAAAGTGAGAGAGGAAGAGAAGAACCGTGAGTGAACAGCAGGGAGGGGGAGGGGGGAATGACACGTGGGGGTGGGGGGGTAGGGTGGTAATGACACGTGGGGGAAGAGGGGGTTCACGGGTGGGGGAAGGGGGGTTCACGGGTGGGGGAAAAGGACATAGGGTGGGGGCCACGGGGTGGGGGGCAAGGGGGTGGGGGGCAAGGGGGGTGACGGGTGGGGGGTGGGGTCACGGAAGGCAATAATGCCAACCGCATGTAGGAGTTGCGGTTGGGCATTATTGCCACCATTTTCTCACGAGTTTTTCATTTTCTCGTGATATTTTCATGAATTTATCATAGTATTTTCGTCCTTTTTTGTCCCTTTTCGTCCTTTTTTGGCCCACGTGGCCAACCGCTGGTAAGACCAGCGGTTCGGTGGAGAAATTTGTTATTTCTCCACCGGTGGGTGTGGATCGGCCCCCTATATATATATATATATATATATATATATATATATATATATATATATATATATATATATAAGATTTGGTTATGTAGACCTAATGCGTCATAAGTCTATGGCTTTTAAGAAATTCAAAGAGTTTTGAGCAGAAGTTAAAAAAGCAAACAGGTAATCACCTTAAGACCCTTCGATCTGATTGAGGCAATGAATGAATCCAAGTACCTTTTAGAAAATGCGATACTATCACAGTTGTCTATACACGGGACTTCCGAGCAAAATGGTGCAGAGAAAAGAAGAAATAGGACTCTTTAAGACATTGTGATAGCTATGCTAAGCTATTCTACTTTACTTATATCTTTTTGGGACATGCTCTACAAACGGCATCGTACTTACCGAATAAAGTAATATCTAAATTAGTGTGTAAGACGCCATCTGAGTCATGGTCGGGGCGTAAGCCCAGCATAAACCACATTCATATTTGGGGTTGCCCTGAACATGCGTGAAAAGTGAGGACCGGGCGGTCTAGAAAAGCCAGGAACAAGATCAATAGTATGTTTGTTTTTCAGGTATTCAAAAGGAATAAGGGGTGGACTATTTTGTGATCCAGAGGACCAGAAACTGTTTGTTAGCGCAAACACAGTTTTCTTGGAAGAGGATTACAAAAAATGGAACACAAGTTCTCTAGTAAGTTTATATTGGAGGAAATATGCGAGTCTCCTACCCGCCGTCCGCACAGGTTCAAGAAAATGCACCACAACATACACCTGAACCATCTAGTATGGGGAATCTTCATCTTCATGTGAATGTTTCTTGACCTTCACAAAGATTCACCCTTTAAGTTAAGTCTGATGGGATTGTCTTAGACTGTTTGGATCCGGAAACCTTAAGTAGCTACAATGATGCCCTTGCTGAAAAAGATGCCGATCTTTGGCAAAAGACTATAAACAGGAAATGCAATCCAAGTATTATAATTACGTCTGTGTTAATAAATTGGGTCAGTGGACCCATTATCCGCCCACTAACAGATAATGTGTATTTGTTAGTTTGGATAAATACAGTTATTTAGAGAATATTTATCTCTTAAGTGTTTGAGATAAATACAATCTTTATCTCCTAAGAGTTGGAGGTAAAGTCAGTCTCTAATTGTATCTCTATATAAAGGCTAGAGATATCCCAATAAATTACAAGTCAATAGTAATAACCCTCTCTCTAGAGCAATCACCAAGCTCTAGGATTTGGTTCGTGGACGAAGAACTCGACTCTAGTAGCCGTTTTCGTACCTGCGAAAAAGATCAAGCGTGTTGGAGGCTCGTAACAACAAGGATCCTACGTCGAAATATTCGGAGACTTCATACGGTATGTTTTCGAACCCACTACGTGTTACGTGGTAGCGCAATAATTGTTGTAATCGTTTCAACATTGGTATCAGAGCATGATTACTTGTTGATTCGCCTTTAACATGCTAGATTAAATTATGTGCATGTTGCGATTTTTTCCGGATACATGAACGAGACCCATTACAAAAATTCAAAATTTATTGAGCATGTTTTCTGAAAAATAATTATATAGTTTTGTTCTCCTATGGTTGAGGATGAACTCCATAAAATTTCGTGATTTTTGGATGCATGATTTGTGAGAAATCACGATTTTATTTTTCAAGAAAACTGTGATTTTTTCGAGTTTTGGGACTCAAATTCGGAGCATGATATTCAGTTTTTATCATGATCGGTTGGTACATAATTAATCTATGTCGCATAAGCTTTCCAACGATATATCGTACGCATTATTTGGCTTAAAAACGAGAGAGATATGGCATTCGGAAGTTGGCATCGTGGCATGGCGGCGGCTGAAAAAATTAGGGTTTAAAGAAGAAGATGAACAGTGGTCCCACGCGCGCCACGCGTCAAGCCGAGCCACGACGCGCGCCACGCGCTCAAGAGGAGCTGCCACGCGCCCCACGTGCGAAGTCAGCCGCGCATGAGACACGCGCGCCAAGACGCGCCGCCACGCGCTCCACGCGCCAGCCGTGACTGATACCACGCGCGACACGCGCCGCACGTGCCCAGCCAAGCTGATTTCATGCGCTCCCACGCGCACGCGTGTAACTCACGCGCCTGTAAAAAAAAAAATTTCAGACGTGCCCCACACGCAAGGCGGCGCGTGGAGGCGCGTGAGGAATTTTCTGGCGGTTTTTGACCCACCGCCGGCGCGTGGAGTCTTGTTTGGCTTCTGAATTTTTTATTTGGTGTTAAATTTACCTTTATACCCTCTGTGTGTATTCTGTTTAATTTTTAAACGACTTTTTCTATTGAAATTAGCTTTAAAATTTTGTTTTATACACACAGAATTTTTCTTTAATTCCAGAGGGTATATTAGGGATAAATTTACTGTTTGCCAATTTTAAGAATTTATCTCTCATTTTTGGGTCATTTAGAAATATTTTTGTGGTACTTTTGTGGTCCCAAAAATACGAATAATGCGTAAATATTAATTTTTGCACTTCGTGAGCAGAAATAAATATTTTGGAGAGCTATATGACATAGATGAATTATGTTTTATTTATTTGCCTTGATTAGTGTTATGGTTTAAATATGTTTTTTGTTGAAATATATTTGTTGGGCTTTTGGTAAGCCCACACCTCTTTAAACCCAATTTCAAGGCATTTACGCCCGTTTTCCTTGGAAGGTTATTCATCCATTTAAATTACCCTTTAACTTGTTATTTGAGCATGCTAGTTTTAGGTTAAATGGATGGATACTAGATTGGCATTCTAAAGAAACTTATGTTTATGTGTTTACTCTTGTTTTAAGAAAATTCTTTTGAGAATAATGTGCTGTGCGGCATCTCCATTTGTTTTATTGGAGTAGTTTGTAGTAGGATTCTCAAAGATGTTGTATTCTACTATTTCCCTGTATATTTCCAGAAAGCCTTGTACGGGGATGTAATTTCGCACGCACATTATTCAAGCCAGAATTTTCTTAGCATAAGTTATTAGAATGCCAATAGGGCTCAATGGAGTCCTTGCACACTTTATTGCATGGTGCAATTTTATATTGTTCTAAATTATCATGTGGATGATTTATTATATTGTGGCTTATATAATGATGAAATTTATTGCGAAAAATTACTTGAAAAATATTTTTCCCAACTCACATACATGGGAGATGATTACGAGCTTAGCAAATTTTTGATTTCATGATGTGAGGAAGGATTATGTTTTTCATTTGAATTTTTTGAAATAAATAGAAGGATGTATAATTAATGTCTTTTCCTTGCGCAATCTAATGTAGTGAATATAATGGCCACCAAGAATGTCATAGCTGATCTCGTTAAGGGTGAGAAACTTAACGGAGATAATTATGACGTTTGGCACAAAAAGATGAAATTCATGCTGAACGAACAAGAGCTCGAGGAGCACTTGACCAAGGAGATGGTCGCGCCAACTGAGGCGCAACCCCTAAAGACCACACTGCCTACCAGAAATGGAATCAGAAAGATCGTAGTGCGCGCTACACCTTGTTGAGCAGCTTGCAAAATGATCTAATCGGGCAGTATGATGAACTTCCAACTTGCAAAGCTTTATGGGAGCAGCTCAAGTTCTCTTTTGGTGGAACCTCAACTACGCGGCTTCGTAGCCTTGTGATTAAGTTTGAGGAGTACACAAAAGACCCTAAACATACCATGAGTGAACATCTAAGGATGATGTCCAATATGATTGGTAAGCTGAGGGATGCTGGCCATGCGCTCACAGATGAGCAGCAAGTCAGAGCTGTCATAAGGTCCCTTCCTGCCTCATGGGCCAATATGAAACAGATATTGACCCACAGTGAAAACATCAAGAACTTTTCTGATGTTTCACAGCATGTCATCCTTGAGGACGAGACTCGAGATGCTGACAAGACCCTTGCTTATGTCGCCCAAGGGGGATCGCGCAATGCAAATGGCAAGCGCGGAAGACAAAGTAAGAAAGGTAAGAAAGGCGAGGCTAGCACTTCTGCGCCAAAGGAAGGAAAAATGAAGAAACGCAAGAGAGGAAAACGTGGTGGGAAAAAGGATCTGTCTAAAGTTAAATGCTTCAACTGTCAACAGAAAGGACACTTCGCTCGTGATTGCACTGAGCCGAAGAAGGTACTTTCAGAATCTCTCTCTCAGTTATATGTTTCCTCACATGTGATGGTTGCTCATTCCCAACCTGTGTGGTTTGTGGATACAGGTGCAACAAAACATGTAGCACGTGATCGAGAGGGGTTCGTAGATTATCACCGGATTCCAGCGGGTAGCAAACATATCTTCATGGGAAACAATAGCTCCGAAGAGGTGCTAGGGGTTGGTTCTTACCAGCTCAAGTTGCGCACTGGGCGCACATTGATTCTTGAGGATGTGCGATATGCACCCACTGTTCGGCTTAATCTACTTTCAGTTACTGCTTTATTAGACAGTGGTTTTTCCTTTATTTTTAAGGGTAATAAGTTGGACATCTTTTTGGATGATGTTTTGTTCGGACATGGTTTTCGCATGGATAGTCTTTTTCAATTGGATTTAAATCTCAGTCCTCTTATTCTTATGTTGTGAATGATAATATTGTGAATGATTCTACCACCTGGCATGCAAGACTGGGCCACATAGGCCAAGATAGAATGACTCGTTTGGCTAGAGAAGGCCTTTTGGGCCCACTCGCAAGAGTCAATCTACAAACTTGTGAGGCTTGTTTGGCCGGTAAAGCATGCAGGAAGCCTTTTGGAAAGGCTGTGAGAGCAACTCAACCACTTGAGCTAGTTCACTCTGACATATGCGGACCTATGAGTGTAAAGGCACGCCATGGCGCCTCTTATTTCCTTACACTGATAGACGATTATACGCGATATGGTTATGTGTATCTGATATCTCACCGCTATGAAGCTTTGGACTGTTTCAAACGCTTTGTAGCTGAGGTTGAGAATCAGAAAGAGAAGAATTTAAAAACTCTTCGCACTGACCGAGGACGCGAATATTTGTCAGATCACTTCAAGAAGTTTTGTGAGGAAAAAGGGATACGCAGGCAACTTACTATTCCTAATACTCCACAACAAAATGGTGTTGCGGAAAGAAGGAATAGAACATTGTTAGACATGGTTAGGTCTATGATGGCGCAAGCAAACCTTCCAATATCTTTTTGGGGGGATGCTCTTTTGACTGCAGCCTATATACTTAATCGAGTGCCTTCACAATCAGTCAAATCCACCCCATATGAGCTTTGGAATGGCCAAAAGCCAAATTTGGATAACTTGCGCCCATGGGGCTCAGCAGGTTATGTTCACAGTATTTCTCATAAGTATGGGAAACTAGGGCCTAGAGCTAAAAAGAGTATCTTCTTTAGGTATTCTGAAAACTCTAAAGGCTATGTGATGTATGGTGAACATCCAAATGGTGGAAAGACTGAAATAGAGTCTCGTGATGTCGATTTCATAGAGAATGATTTTCCTAGCATTGGAGACGCAAGTAAGAATCTTGACCTCTATGAGTTAGAGGAAGTTGAAGCCACTTTACCATCTCCAAGCGAAGGTGGGGATTAGTTCCTCATCCTGTTGTCGCTGAAGATAGTATAAGTGATCTTCAACCTAGTGGGAGCATCCTAGACAGTGGGAGCACACCATCAGGACCATCAGGTCAACAAGATTCTCAACTGCGTAGAGGTGCACGAGAAAGAGTTCCACGTCGTCGTTTTGAGATTGACGGTGAAATTCTTATGTGCACTCCAACTGATGAAGATGAGCCCACTTCTATGGAAGAAGCCTTATCTTCACCTGCTAATAATGAGTGGATGGCTGCAATGAAAGATGAGTTGAGCTCAATGGAGAAGAATCAGGTCTGGGAGTTGGTTGACCTTCCGCCAGGGCGCAAGACTGTTGGAAACAAGTGGGTTTTAAAAGTCAAGCGCAAGGCAGACGGGTCAATTGACAAGTATAAGGCACGTCTTGTGGCGAAAGGCTATACCCAACTGCGGGGTGTGGACTATGAAGACACTTTCTCCCCAGTGGTGAGATTTGCTTCAATTCGCCTGATCCTAGCTATTGTCGCCCAGCAGGATTTAGAACTTTTTCATATGGATGTTAAGACTGCGTTTCTCAATGGAGAACTAGACGAAGAGATTTATATGGCTCAACCTGAGGGTTTTGAAGTCAAGGGACATGAGCGCAAAGTTTGCCAGCTCAAACGTTCTATATATGGTCTCAAACAATCGTCTAGGCAGTGGTACTTTAGGTTTCATCATGCCATTACCTCTATAGGTTTTGAAATGATTGAACAAGACCATTGCGTTTACGTAAAACGATCCAAGAAAAATATTCTGATCCTTTCTTTGTATGTGGATGACATTCTTTTAGCTGGGAATGACATGAGTTCCATTGTCGCCACTAAGCAGTGGATGTCCTCAACTTTTGAGATGAAGGACATGGGAGAAGCTAATTATGTGCTCGGGGTTAAAATCATACGTGATCGTCCAAAGAGACTTCTCGGTTTGTCTCAAGAGACATATATCAAGAAGGTCATTGAACGATTCCGTATGCATAACTCAAAACCCATAGACACTCCAATGGACAAGGCGTGTACTTTAACAACAGACCAATGCCCAAAGAATGATGAGGAAAAGAATCGGATGTCCAAAGTGCCTTACGCGGCTGCAGTTGGGAGTCTGATGTACGCTATGTTGTGTACGCGTCCAGACATCTGCTTTGCCGTTGGAATGGTGAGTCGTTATCAGAGTAATCCTGGACCCGCTCATTGGAATGCGGTGAAGAGGATTCTTCGATACTTACGTGGAACCGCTGATCTCGTCCTGTGCTATCATGGTGGAGACTTGAGATTGAGAGGATACAGCGATGCTGATTGGGGCGGTGATAGAGATGAGCGCAGATCCACTTCAGGTTATGCATTCATACTAGGAGGTGGAGCTATCTCTTGGTGCAGCAAGAAACAGATTTGCATCGCCCTATCCACGATGGAGTCGGAGTATGTTGCTTGTTCAGCAGCAGTCCAGGAAGCTGTTTGGTTGAGGTCATTCTTACAGGCTCTAGGGGTTACAGCTCATGCAGACGAGTCTGTCACTGTTCACTGTGACAATACAGCTGCCCTAGATTTTGTAAAGGACCCCAAATATCATGGGAAGGCCAAACACATAGGCCTTTGTTATCACTTCATTAGAACTTTAGTTGCGCAAGGAGAGGTGACCATGAAGCATATACCTACTGGCAGAATGGTGGCTGATCCTTTGACCAAGCCTATTGCTAGAGATGTTTTCCTTTCTCACATTAGGAGTATGGGACTACGTAGGTTTTGATATGTTTATGGCATCTTATGTACTTGACATTATTTATTACATTAAATTTTCATTCCTTGATTTGAGTTTATTATGGAATGAATGAATAATCTTTGTGATTACATATACATCCTTATTGAGAGTGTCACCAGGCTCGAATTGACCCACTCACACGGGTAATTCACCTTGGCGCTAAGATAGCGAGCAAGATGAGACATAATTGTCTTAAGCGCCAAGTGGGCGAATAAGATGATACAGCTTATAAAGCAAACATGTCGCCTTAGTTGGAGCTAAGATGAGACCTAATAAATGTAGGTCGATCATAGAGTATCTCCACAACTCTATGTAGCCTGTTTACAGCCGAATGTGAGATTTCAGGCAGGCACTATGAGAGTGACTGGGCTGAAAAACTCAGGTTAGGCGCTTGTACAGCGACTAGACTTAGATTCGTATGGCGTATTTTATTATACATTTATGTGACACGCCCTTGCGGGTTACGCCATAGCATGCAAATCATACTGCATGTGCTAAATGCAGACCGACAGTGGGAGTGACGAATGAATCCCTGCTTCGTCACTGTGTGAGCCACTTGGATCGAAATATTTTTGATCCTATATGGTACCCTTTTCACCTTAGACTATGTCATGAAGAGGATACTCAATGTCGCTACTTTAGCATGTACCCTTGGATCATGGATGATGCGGTCTCGCGGGGCATGTCTAGGAAAGCGGTTGGGTCTAATTGGAATGACATGAGGGCTTTGGGAAGAAAGTTCAATATTACATCATGTTGTGTGATTCATAGCCCGGGCGACTTTGTCGATTTTCGTTTCGATATGAGTCATGAATACATAACATATGAGAGGTTTAACACTGCTCACTATGAGGGATTTGAGAGTGTTTAATCTGGTGTAGTTGAACTATCTGGGGTACATACGAGATTTTTTGAGAGTGATGTATTGTGTTAGTTTGGTGATAACTTAATACAATACTCCTCAACTGGACATCCTTTCTCGTAGGTCGCACGTTCCATTTCCTGTATGAGGAGATGAGTGGACGAGAGATAAAGAGGGACTGTACGATTTATTTGCCCTGTCTGTGGGCGAGTGGGAGCTGTTAATAAATTGGGTCAGTGGACCCATTATCCGCCCACTAACAGATAATGTGTATTTGTTAGTTTGGATAAATACAGTTATTTAGAGAATATTTATCTCTTAAGTGTTTGAGATAAATACAATCTTTATCTCCTAAGAGTTGGAGGTAAAGTCAGTCTCTAATTGTATCTCTATATAAAGGCTAGAGATATCCCAATAAATTACAAGTCAATAGTAATAACCCTCTCTCTATAGCACTCTCTCTAGAGCAATCACCAAGCTCTAGGATTTGGTTCGTGGACGAAGAACTCGACTCTAGTAGCCGTTTTCGTACCTGCGAAAAAGATCAAGCGTGTTGGAGGCTCGTAACAACAAGGATCCTACGTCGGAATATTCGGAGACTTCATACGGTATGTTTCCGAACCCACTACGTGTTACGTGGTAGCGCAATAATTGTTGTAATCGTTTCAACAGTCTGGAACTTGTAGATGCACCTTGGGATAAAACTCATTAGGTGTAAGTGGATCTAAAAGAGGAAGAGAGGAGTCAAGGGGAAGGTGCAAACCCTCAAAGCTAGACTTCTTGCAAAAGGGTTTACTCAGAAAGAAGGCGTCGATTACTAGAAAACCTTTTCGCCCCGTAGCCAAACTTAAGTCCATGACGTTTCTCTTATCCATTGCAATTCATCTTACGAGATTTGGTAGATGGATGTCAAGACGGTTTTATATGTCTCAACCAGATGGTTTTATAGGTAAAGGAAGATATATTTCATAAGCTTCGTAAAGCCATTTATGGGCTGGGTCAATTACACTAGGCACCCTGAAGTTTTCACCCAGTAGCGTGTTGCACCACAAAAAAAATTTAACTATCTGCCACCCCAAAATTGCATAAGTGTGGCGCCCAACACCCTCCGTCCAAATTCCAGCCAAATTCAGGCAAAAAAAATTAATAAGCTGAACTTAGAAGGGCATTTTTGGAACATCACAGAAACCCTAATCTCTAAATTGGGTCAATTGCACTAGGCACCCCGAAGTTTTCACCCGGTAGCGCGCTGCACCACAAAGTTTTTTTTAGCTATCTGTCATCCCAAATTTTTATAAGTGTGGCACCCAACACCCTCGGTCCAAATGCCGGCCAACAGTCTCACCGGATAAGTAATTTAACTTAAACAATGGGGCATTTTGGTCAAAAAGATTAAAAAAAAGGAGGGAAGATTGCAATGGGTTTGTTAGCCGGCGGCGCGAGGCTGTTGCCGCTGTGGAGGGCGGGGGAGAGAAGAGGAAGGAAGAGGCTCGGCATCACCGACAAGGTGAGGGACATTGCCGACGGAGAGTGCGGCTGTTGCAGGTGGGAATTCTTGGCTGTTGATATGCATTACTCCGTGATGGGGAAGGGACTAGTTAGGGGGTCAACGTCGCCAACGAGGGAGGGACTGCCGGCGGAGGGTGCGGCACTGGCCTAAGATGCGAAAGAGGGGCAAGGGACAGCGGCGCAGGGCTGTTGCGGCCGTGGGGTGGGAAGAGACTCTGCCGGCGTGAGATGCCGAAGGAGGGGCGCGGGGCGAGGGGGAGAGAAGAGGAAGGAAGGCAGGGGATGAGGTCGGCGTCGCCGACGGGGGGAAGGGCGCTGTCGGAAGAGGGGGGACACAAACGTGAGATGCCGGCGCAAGGGGGTTGGCGGCGCAAACGGCTGATAGAGATTAAGGTTTCTGTGATGTTCCAAAAATGCCCTCCTAAGTTCAGCTTATTAATTTTTTTTTGGCCGGAATTTGGACGGAGTGTGTTGGGTGCCACACTTATGAAAATTTGGGGTGACAGATAGCTATAAAAAACTTTGTGGTGCAACTCGCTACTTCGTGAAAACTTCGGGGTGCCTACTGCAATTGACCCTTTTTTTAATCTTTCTGACCAAAATGCCCCCTTTTTAAAAGTTAAATTACTTATCCGGTGAGGCAGTTGACCGGAATTTGAACGGAGGGTGTTGAGCGCCACACTTATGGGATTTTGGGGTGGCAGATAGTTAAAAAAAAACTTTGTGGTGCAGTACGCTACTGCGTGAAAACTTCGGAGTGCCTAGTGCAATTGACCCTTATGGGCTTAAACTGGCGTCTAGATTATAGAATTTCAAATTTCATCAAGTAATCCAATCACTTGGATTCGAGCAAAATCCTCTGGAGCCATTTTTGTGGAAAGATATGAAGGAGATACATGTCATGATTTATCTGACAAAGTGTCAAGAAACTTTGTTTAGTTTCATTTGACACGGTCATATGCCTTATGCATGTCCATCATTTAGAGCGCCCTTATTTTTGGGTATCTTGTTGGTGGTTTCTGGAACAATGAGGATATTGTCGCTGATGTGGCGGTTCCGGACGAAAGCATTTTTGTACCACCGAGATGAGGTGGTTGAGAATGGGCTTTGTCCTGTTTGCCGTTGTCTTGGAAATCACTCTGTAAAATCGAGTTACATAACAAGATTGGTCCGAATCCCCCGGGATTCGTAGGTCATTTGCATTTTGGGATGAGGACTTGAAAAGTTTTGTTTGCTAGAAAGAAAGTGGCTAGGCCGCAAAAAAGATAGAAACGCGGCCGTGATTTGTCGTGGAGCCTTCAGAAATTTTATGCCAAAAAAGGTCTAGCTAACCACTCTGTTTGAGGCGGTAAAAGGGATTTGAGAGCCCATCATGCTTTCTTTTCTCTGAGAACCTACAGTTTTGCCCCCCAATATGAAAAGAGAGGAGAGAGTATGAAAAATAGAGATGAAAATTAGTTGAGGCAACAGTTAGCTCAAAGATCGGGGGGTCAACACTGGGCACTTTCGTTACTTAGATGTATGAAACATATCTAGGTGGTTTTAGCCAGATGCGAGATGGCTCATATGGTTTGATTAAGCTACAGTCTGCTAGTGGGTAAGTGGGAGTTTAATGCAAAGATGCAAAAGTCATTAACGTGGCAAACCTGACAGTAGCGTTTGGGCTCTGGTGGTTCTTTGGTGAATGGTTTGGGCAGTGATGGTAGTCGACGACCATCCTAACGGCCTCCACCGACTACAGGTCAGTGAAGGCATGCAGGTAGGTCGTTGCGGTGGTTGTGAGTGTGTGTCTGCGCACGCGAGAGAGATATTTTCCAAGTTAGTTTTATGGTGTCGGGATAAAAGCAATAGCTCACAAGGGCAGTGTACAGCTTTTGTGAAACTTGATAACCGCATTGGAGTGGCTTTTTCTTCCTTCAATCTCAATTATGATGAGCATGCCAAAACTCAAATTGTTTCGGGGAAAAAAAAATGGGTATTAAACATTTCTAATGATTCAACTCAGGAGAAAATAATTTATGGTCTCGAATCATTGGCACCTTCTTTATCGAGGATAGCTGGAAATATTAATGGACAGTACGTACTATATTCCTCCCCCGCCCCCCGCTCCTCTCTTCCCTTTCCTCCTCTTTCTTTTGTTCCGACTATTGTCCTCATCAAGCCTCGATCAGCAGTCCCGAATTAAAGAATGCAATGGTTCGGTACCTTTGAATATTTCACTTCCAAATTTCTTGCAATCGTTCGACAGTTAAGGTTTTTAAATCTGAATAGATACAAAATCGTACAAACAAGCATTTATTTATTCAATTTGAGCCTAATAAAAAAGCATGAGCCAAAATGTAACAACTAAATTCACAGCCCACTTGAACCAATCAACTTGGTTAACCCAAAGGTTAACGCCATGGCCAGCCACCCCCCAACCAAAACCCGCAGTGAAGACCTAGCTGCTGGTGCTCTCCCTAATGCAGCCCCTAACCACCCAAACAAAACCAAAGCCATGCTCACTGCTGCCACAATCACCGCTACTCTCACCTTGTACTGTCTGATGAATGATGCAGCTAGCAGTGGTACCATTGCACCTGTCGAAAACGCCAGAGCCGATGCTGCAGCCGCTTGTACTGGATTCGGTAAATTCTCATCATCCCCTTCTTTCTCCTCTTCAGTATCAACTACCCTTCTTTTATCTCTCTTCAGTTGAGCCACTTGTATATCGAGCTGTGAGTGAACGGAGACGAATTCTCCAATGGCCATGCTGCATGCACCGGCCACTAAACCGGCAAAGCCGGTCAGGATCATGGCCTTGATGTCTTGTTTCACAGCTCCAACGCCCATCATTAGCGACGCAGTGGAGACCAGCCCATCGCTGGCTCCTAGAACCGCCGCTCGTAGCCATTGGGACCGTTTTGAGTAGTCAAACTCCTCTTTTTCCAGCTCTAGGCTCATTTGTTGTTCCATGTTGTTGACAGATAAGGCAAATTTGGCATCGTGGACAGATGTTTGGTTGGAAGCCATGGAAAAAATTGGAGAAGTAAAAAAAAATATATGACTAGAGGTTGATCAGCAAAGAAGATATTGAAGAGGAAGAGATAGAGAAGTGTGTCGAACACACGCCTTCATGTAGAGTATTTATAAGGGAAAAAACTAATTGTACATAGTGGAGGGGCATGGCCATTGGAGCACCATGATAGTAAATTGCATATAATTATATGTTGCCATGAAAGTTGAACATGCGTTATGTGGTTCGAGCACTGAAGTAGAGAAGTAAGGTGGTGTTGGTTCATTTTGGTATAGGCAATTTAAAGCAGATACTTGAAATGCGGAAATAAATTTCCTAACACAATTATGGCTGTGCTTTACAGCTTCAGTTTTGTGTGAAAAGCCATAATAACACTAGATAAAAGTCTCAAGGATATGAAAATATATGATAGGAGTGAGATAAAACTGAGATGGCGCATTCTTACTTTGCAAAGAGGGTCATGATAAGGATCCGAATACTCTGAAAGATCAGCTTACAATTTAGCCACTAAAGGCCATTTTTAGCGGCAAAAAATACCTATAAACATCATCGAGCAGTCCCCATCAAGGAAGATGTTTTCAGAGCTCTGGTCATGTTAGAAACTTAGAAAAGAAGTCTTTTTGATAATTAGGCTCACTTAAACATGGTGGATGAAAGGAAATGAACTTCTGGTTAAGTGCTTGAGTAGTACATAATCAAGATGAAGCATGCGTATGGAGATATCTCACTAGCTTTTGTTTTCCAAAAGCGTAGAGAAAGAGGGGAATCAACTTTAAAGCAGTTATAATACCAGACTGAAGCATCATGTTGAAAGCATGACATTATACAAGACAAAAACCGGAAAATTGAGGAAAGCTTTATCATGCATGTAGTGTTCGTTCGGTTTCTTCAGTTATGTTTCCCAAAAAGCCATCGTAAAAACGTCTTCAACACGAATCGTCGAGGAACATCACTGCCAGAGTTAGTCACTATGACTGGGCCGGTGCATATGATGTAAATCCCTAACGCTAAAAGTTTTTTTTACCGTTGGTGGTGATGATTGGTCACCTTTTGTGGCTGACCTTCAGCCAGTTTCATTTGCGGATATCTGTTGAACGAATGAAGAAAAACAAATTAAAGTACAAAATGCAAGTCTTCCTCGGTGCCTTAAATGAGACCTTCTTGGTCCTTGATCAGTTCTATCAACTCAAGTACTAAGAAAAATTCGTCGTGCACTTATCAACCCGAAGGGAGTACAGGCTTTAGGGTCCAAGAGTCTGACCACAGTAATGACCCAACATTCGTTCCAATTAACATGGAGAAACACGTCAATGTTACGTACATCAGTTCCATTTAATACTAATTTCAATCAAAACGAGGGCAGATATTATTAGATGGAAAATACTCTACTGTTCATGAGCTTAAGTTGTCACAAAATGCCGAATTTACTTTTGTCAAGCTTTTCGTTTCCTAGAGAAACTTTTGATTCACCTCATGCTTTCTTATTCAATATTACCAGGCCACCCCATCTTAGCGACTCCGACCATAGGCCCCCCTGCGCCCCCCAGTTTATAAGCTGAGAAGGAGAACAGCTCCATTCCGATGCAAGACAGACACCTCAGAGCCGGCCAGTTTTCGCGACAAACTATGGTTGGTAAGGAACTATTCACACTATCAAACAGGAATACTATTCGGAGCACTAGTGAGCTATGCTCTCTAATGCATGCTTTGCCATCACCAAATGGAGAGGTTGCGTTTCAGTAACCTCAGAGCTCATGTCGACATTCACAACATGGAAGGTCTTGTTTTGATCTTGAAGTGAGAGAAGGATAGTGTACCTAACATAAGTTAATCCAGAGAAATGGATTGCTGAAGAGGAAAGCACTAAGAAGATATTAAAGAGAAGAAGAGTGGGAATGGGATATTATTAATAAATGGGAGGGAGTGTGCATCCCACACGAACACCACAAACCTCTTTTTATTATCTTCACTCCATTATCCAAAGATCCATGCTTGTGGGATTCTTTTTTTCCCCTCTTGTTTTCCTCTTCTTTGCCAAAAGAGAAACAGGTGAGACATTCCCACTATCGCTATGTGTTGGTGTTTCATCTTCTTCCTAGACGTGACGACTTACGTGGGGGACACGAACTGCTATAATTTGTGTTAGCGATGCTACTTTTCTCGTACAAACCCTAGTGATCCTCCTTTAAACCCTACTGATCCTCCTTTTAACTTTCTTGGTATATATAGAAAGTATATTCCGCGAAGGAAACAGAGTTTCTATATTCATAGTCGCAACCTTAAGGGTATTGCTAATTGTTACGTGTCCTCTGCTTATCCCATTTTTTCTGGTCAAATCAAAATCATTTGTATCTTATTCTACTTTTGCCCTTTGTTTATCCTTGTTTAAGCTTGTTTCAGATACACCTCAAACTTCTAAACCAGTCCAATTTCAAATTTGTGGAAAAGATGAAAGTGGGTAGTCTGGTTTTTTATGGTTGAGTTGAATATATATTAACGGGCAACATGCAATATTTTCGTAAATATAACGGGTGAGAGTGTTGGATTTTATTCAAGTGAAGTAAATAGATATGCTACATGACAAATCGGAAAAAGATATCCAAATATATAAACTTTTGTTTTCAAGACCGGAGTTCAAATTATTTTTAAAACGGGTGAGAAGACATCTTTTTCTTCATAGTACAATAGAGGCATGCAAACACAGTTAGATTCACGCACACAAACACCGTTAATCTCAATATATTTAACAGTGACCGACTTATATGTAGTATGGTATTAGTGGACCTGCGCTGTGGGTTTACACCCAGCACTCATGCTTTTTAACAATGATCGACTTATTCAACCAGCACCTCATATTTGGTTAAGGGTCGATTTCATTCAGCATCCCATACTTCTACTTTTGGCACGCGACACCTCAAAGTTTTTCAATCGTTGTTCTCAGCGCTGAATGGCGGTCATCCTCCCCCTTGACCAAACGTCCATTAGTTTTTTGAGGGCGGAACCTAAAACTATGAAAGGTGTTTATTACTCATGCTTAGTAAGGAGAGCCTGTAATACACGTATGTTGTTGAAACTGTTAATAGAGTTTGAATTTGAGGATTTAATACACCCAGCACCTCATGTTTAATTAGGGACCAATTTCACTCAGCACCCCATGCTTCTAATTTTGGCACTCAACACCTCAAAGTTTTTCAATCGTAGTTCTCAGCACTGAATGGCAGTCATCCTCCCTTTTGACCGAACGTCCAATAGTTTTTTAGGGCGGGACTGTCATTTTGTGCTATTTACATGGCTTCCATGTCACTTCCCTCCAATACCCCCAAAAAAGGTAAAAACCAGAAAAATACTAGTTCTGATTCGTGTAAAGTTACAATGTAAACTTAAATAAAAGAAGTAGGAAAATGAAAATACCAACTTCTCTTCCTATTCTCTATCCCAGACTACCCCAGTTGGCCAATGCCCAACTCAACAAACCATCAAGAATGACCACCGCTAGCCAACACTTCATCCATTCCCTAGGGTTCCTCCATCGATTGATCTTTATCCCGTCAAAGTACATTGTATAGAAAGACTTAAATGTGTGTTGCTTTTACGCAAAATCCTTACAATCTACGTAATTTGGCCAAAAATTATTTGATCAATGATGGGTTTCGTGGTGCTGGTGGTGGTTGGTTTGATGGGGCTGCCGTTATCGTGGTTTTGTGCCGATAGTGGTGGTTGATTTGATGGGGCTTTCGTTGTGGTTGGTTTTGTCGTGGTAGTAGTGTTGGTTTGTTTTGGTGGGTGGCAATTAATGTGATGGGTTTTGTGGTGCTATGGTGGTTGGTTTGATGGGGTTGCCGTTGTCATGGGTTTTTTGTTGATAATCTTGTTTGATTTGATGCACCTTCAGTTGTGGTGGGTATTGTGATTGTGGTGTTGGTTGTTTGGTGGGTGGCAGTTGTAATGGGTTTTGTGGTGCTAATGGTGGTTGGCATGAAGGGGCTGCGTTGATCATGGGTTTTGTGCTGGTAGTGGTGGTTGATTTCATGGGGCTTCGGTTGTGGTGAGTTTTCTGGTGGTGGTGTGGGTTTGTTTGGTGGGTGGGTGGTGTTTGTGATGATTTTGTGGTGGTTGGAAATAGGGAGCGTTAAAGAGATGCTTGGTATATGTGAGTAGGGCTTGGTGTCTTTTGGTAGCAACGACAAAGGTAGGGGGTGTGGGGGGTAGGAATAGAGGTGTCAAATGGGCCGGGCTTGGGCCGGCCCAGCCCAAGCCCATCTGGCCTCCAGCAAAACGGGCCAGGGTCGGGCCAGGGCTGCTGTCAAAAGGGGCCGGGCCGGGCCAGAATGAGGGAAATCTGGGCCCAGTCCAAGCCCAGGCCCTAGGCCCAACATCTAGGGCCTGGCTTGGGCCGGGCCCGGGCCCAATTTATTTTTTGTTATTCAAAATAATATTATTATTTTACTATCTAATGTTGGTTGTAAAGCAGTCACAAACACAACAGGGGCAAATAATAAGTCATTTATAGAAGTTGTATGATGAAAACATATCTCCAATCATATCTCTAGCAGAGACAAAGCCGGTAGGACGAACAGGGCCACAAATGAAGGAATGCTTCTGAAGAAATTACTATAAGTTATTGTTTGACGAGCTTCATCGGTTTGTGGCCAGAAAGGCTGAACAATCAGGTCGATGTTGAAGCAGTTGACTTTAATTAGCTAAAAGTTCCATGAACAATGAAGTATACCGAGGTGTTGAGATATAAGTATTCAAGTCTTGCATGGTTAGGGTATGAGTATGTCCGACTATGAAAAAAAAAAGAAGAAGAAAAAGAAGCAAGACTGTTTAGTAGATATGAAGATTTAAAGTCAATCGAATAGGTCAAATACAATTACATTCAAGAATGCATTGAGGAACCTTTTGAGAGGTTGAAACAGAATAAGGACTCAGAGACTGCTACTACAAAGGTAGATGACTTTACTTTGATGTTCGATATCATCTTTTTGAGGTCAATCTTGGAGAAAAGAATGAAAATTATCCTACATACTTCAACAATCTAATTTGTCCTGAGCTGAAAACAGAGATGATGGGAGTATCAAGAAATTTTGGAGATTGTTTTGTATAGGGGTACCACGAGATGCAAGGATTGCCAATGAGTTTGGTATAACATCATCTTCCTTGAAACAAGGGTCAAGCCATAAAAACAAGCCCCTGGTGCCATGTCCAGTGAAGTAAGTTGCAAAGTGGATGATGAGATAAAGAGAATGCTTAAAGTAGGGTTCTTAAGAGTAGCACATTATGTAGAATGGCTACGTAGTGTAGTCCATGTTACCAAAAGTAGTTGAAGGACAATAGTGTGAAATGATTTCATATCTGAACATAGCTACACCTAAAGGATGAGTCATATATGCCAGCATTGGACTGTTTGCTTCTCAAAATATTGTGTTGCTTAGCTCAAATCTAAAAGTAATAGATATGTGGCCACGAATATTTGTTTGTTTTTTCACTAATGATCTAAAAGTAATAGATTTCTTCTACATTTTAGTCATAGAAGGCAAGCAAATACACCTTAGTTTAAAAAAAAAACTGAAAAAGCCATTTTTCGGGCCGGGGCCGGGCCAAACCCGGGCCATTTTTGGGCCGGGCCGGGCCTGGCCTGTTTCTCAAAAAATTAGGCCTGACCCTGGCCCTGGCCCAAGCCCTAAGGGTTAGGGTCAGTCCGGGCCCAAAAAAGGGCCGGGCCGCCCGACCCATTTGACACCTCTAGGTAGGAAGATGATTAGTCATGGAGAGAAAAATGGTGAGGAAATGACGTGAAGAGCTTGGGGTGTTAATTATTGGTACCATTTAGAGTTGGAGTGGATGCAAGGTGGATTTAACAAGCAACAAGACGTAATAGTCAAAGGCAAGTGAGGATCATTCCAAAGACACCACATTAGGTTCATAAACATAGTTTCATTTGTAATATCCTACCGATGCCCAGGCCCCTAACTGAGTTTTGGCCGGTTGTAGCATTCAATTTAGGCCATGCCATTTGTTCTTCGAATTTGAGTGACCCAAAACAAGTTTTTGCTTGGAGAATCAAGATGATTTGAGACGGTTTCCAAATGCAAATAAGCCTGCATATAATTAATGGGAATGGAGTTCAAAACAGACTTGACAAAGGTTTTTCTCCCCGCAAAAGACAAAGTGTGAGATTTCCACGCGGCTAGCTTTTAATGGGTGTGGTCGATATTGTGCACAAGGTTATTATCTGGCCATGAGTCAAGGGGACACCCAAGAATTTGTCAGATCTATCTGTGGCAACTATTTCGGAAGTCTGATAGAAAAACTAGTGGATATCTCTCAGAGTGTTTTTAGAGAAGAGGATTTTTTATTTGACCGAATTTATATTGAGGCCCATTTGGTTAGAGAAAGAGCGTAAAATGTGAAGAACGTTTTTGCAGTTTACTTTAGTAACAAGCCCAAACATCACAATGTCATTGAAAACTATTTCGCCCGGCATGGTGCCAATTTGGGGAAGCCCTAAATGGATATGGGACAAATGGTGATGGAGCACATGGGGGATCTAACAAATGGGCATCTGAGTTTTTTCCATCCTAAACTTAACCCAAATAGAATCGCAAAACCTTACCCATTCTCCTTGTGACACACAGACTAAAAAGCTGCCAATTGGCATCCACAAACGACCTTGGCAGCCATAACCGACCGCCCCTACCTCTGCCACCTATTGCTGCTGACAGAGGCAGTCACTGCCTGCCGTTAGTTGCTAACAACACCCTTTTATCGGTGCTGTTGGGAAAGGTAGCCACCCCCGGCCACCTGCAACCGGTCATTATCGATGGTCAGAAAATTCTGGCAGCCATTGTCGACCACTGCCATAGAAAATTTCTGACAGCCACGGTCGCCAATTGTCATCGTCTAATCGCGACAGCCACCTCTACCCACCATAATACCAAAATAATTTTGTAGAAAAGATGTGACTAGTTTAAACAATAGAAATTAGAAACTAAACGAGTTGACCTGTATAGAATCGGGTTAATGAAGCAAATTGGATTCAAATGGAATAGGGCATGGTGAGTTAAATCAAAGATGGGACAATACAGGGACGGGACAACGTAGGATGGCATGGGGCACGGCGGGGTGCCCCATATTGTTAACCCTATTCAAAAGCAAATTTTAGATTATATTATTATCATTTCAAAGAAAAAATAGTTTTAAGCTATTTTTAGTAAAATTAGATTTAAGCTGTGAATTGTATATTGGATAAAGTGTACAAAAGTCTGTTTCAAAGAGGCAAAACAATCAAAAAGTTCAATATTTCAATAAAAAAATGCTAGAGGTCTTTATAATCATTAATAGCCATATTTTGATATTATACTTAGTTAAACTCGATTATGAAAAAGTGGTTAATACAGTCATCATCTTTTTAGATTAAAATTTAATTAATTTTTTTATCTTTTGAAAGCTAATTGAATCAGATTTGTATCTTTGTCAGATGCCTAACTCTCTGATTCAATCATGTATAGGCTCTAAAATTATACCAATAAAAAAGCTCTTAAACCTACTACATACTACTCCATATTAGCTAAGGTTGGAAGGGCTGTGCAACGTTAGCTAGATTTGTACACAAAACAATGTGGAGTGAAAAAAAAATCTTGAAGGGGCTACATCAGTTTGTATATTAGTCATTATTTGGTGCTTAAACAGTCAACAATTAGAAACAACGGAAAATCAATCTTCAAAATCTCGACGACAGTTTTTGGTACTGTATAAGGACAGTTATAGAATGTAACTAATACGAGCGGAGCACCAAGTGCGGTAATCAATCTTCAAAATTGCAGTGCACTTTTGTCACTTGCACTCTACTTTTTCACTAAAGAGGTTTGAGTTCAATAATTAAAAAAACAAAAAACTAGTGGCAAAGTTGGAGTGTAATAGTCCCCTTTTACTGACTGGGCCGCCTAGTAAGAGATGCCACTATACTTATGCTGCATAAAGAGCAGCTCATCCTAGCCCAAAAGAAATATGATTTGTATGAATTTGTTTGGGTGTAGAACCCACATTAGCTTTGGGCTGAAGCATCTGAAGTAGTCTTAAGATCCAAATCTTTTTCATTGGTTTGGCCCAAACATAATCCATGCTAACATTATGGGGGAAGCATGATGACAAGCAATGACTATTTTAACCTACAAATGCTTTACATTAGTGTTGCAAATTCTCACAAGTGCAAATGCTTAGGTTGAATGGATGGTTGCTTGATTTATGGATGACACGCTTCAGTTGCATAGGGAAATTCAAGGGTGAAGTTTCAAACTTTCATCGTGTGAAAAAGGTATAAGTTCGCTATTAGAGTATTAGTTTTACTGACGCTATTTGTCTTACAATTAAATACCTTTGGCAGCAAATGCGCTTGCTTAGATACTTCAGACAATTCAGGTCCAATACAATCATGATGCCATCAGCACGGGTAGAAGCGTCTTGCAAGCACTTTCGATGCATCGTTTCTAGCAGTGCCAAAAGCAATGATCCTTATCCCTGCATGTGCAGCAAACGATGTTCAATGTCAAGTTTGTGGTGGTATCCGTATGAACAAAAGAGTTTTCGGGGTTTTGCTTTCTAAAACACATGAAAGTTAGTTCGTCTACAACGTCTTCGAACTTCCCCATTTTGTATTATGATAGTTTATTGACACTCCATAACCGGCTAATTAGGTGACTTCATGGACTTTCTACATATCAAAATGTTGAAAAATTACGTAACATTAGCTAGCTGAGAGTACAAATTGAACTATCACATAATTCACATGACTAAAATTAGGGGGTGGAACATGATGACAAGCAATGTCTATTTATTATAACCTACAAAAGCTTTACATTAGTGTAGTGAATTCTTACAAGTGCAAATGCTTAGAATGAGCGGATGGTTTCTTGATTTGTGGATAACACTCTTCAGTTGCATAGTGAAATTCAAGACCTGCTTATATACCTTTGGTAGCAAATGGACTTGCTTAGCTGCAATAGACAAATCGGATCCAATACAATCATGATGCCATCAGTACATCAGTACGTGTAGAAGCATCTTGCAAGCATTTATAGGCCAATTATCAACGGTAGTCAAAGGTGGTGAGGGATGGTCCTTATAGTTTAGTCACTTTGTTGCATTCCTTCTAGCGGTGCCAAGAGCAATGATCCTTGTCCATGCAGGTGCAGCTAACGATGTTCAATGCCAAGTTTGTTGCGCTATCAAGCAGGTCTCAGGGTTCTAATTCAGGTTTACTAGTTGGGTACAAATCTCTAACCCGTCACTCTTGTTGGTGGTAAACTTATGTCATCTTCATGCCTGTTCTCCAAGGGTGGAATCAGGAATTTGTATCAGGAGGTGCAAAAATTATATCGAATTTATCAAAAAAAATTATTAAAAACAAAGTGCACTATAAAACACATAAAAAAGTATTATTAAGTTTCACAAGAGTCATTAAAGACTCTTTTCAAGTACAACACAAAAAAATATACAAATTATACTTCAGTGTTTACAAGCGAAAGTCGAATCACATAGGCCATAATCATTTTCTTGTCTGAGGATAAATTTATTGCTAGCTAGATTAATCAATAGCACAAGTCGAAGCACATAGGCGCCCAATTTTAAAGTTAATCATTTTGCATATTCTAGTCATGCATTCGCGGTTTCGAAAGGGCTGATAAGGGGTGACATTTGTATATGCTTTTACAATGCAATTAAGGGAAGGTAAATTGGGGAATGGTGTGTCCAGTCCAGTGAAAACTATTTGAATATGCTCTTTACACTTTTCTATTCTTGGAGCACTGTGTTGCGCATTAAATGATTGATAATCCGATTTTATTCTTTCCCATATCGGATGAACTCTTACAAGGTAACAATTAACAGTTCATTTTTCTTTTTACCTAGTGGTATCTCATATCTGTCTTTGCACGTAGAATTCACATGACATACGCCCAAATCCCAATCGCCCATACCGGCCATACGCCCATACATGATACACGACCGATGACACATGACACATCAAACATTAAAGTCTAAAGACCCACCTCTTCCTCTTGTAGTCTTGTTTGAGTTGTTTCAGTTCCTTGAACTGAACATGTAAGACCCACACACAGGCCAGCAGCAAGCAGTAGCAAGCAGCAGCAACGTGTCAATCGTGAGCGACGCCGGTGCGTCATCGGACTTCGGAGTAGAAAATCTCAAACGGAGGGGCCAGATCTCGTATGCCGCCATCGTGGCTACAGTGCATTGCCTGATCAAGTGCTTCTGAGCGACGGTGGGTTGCCTGATCTGGTGCGACGCCGACAGATCTTGATCTGGTCGGAGACTCAGAGTAGCCTCGTGCCCTCGTCAGTCGTCACAACCTGCCGGTTGCCTGAGCTCAGTTACCGGTGGTCGCCGGTCAATCGGTGAGAGAGAGAGTGCTGGCAATTCCCGAAAATTATAATTTTTTTCCCCAAAAGTCAGGGGGTGCTTCAGCCCCTCTTGTCACAACGTAGGTCCGCCCTTGATGTTCTCCACACGCGGGCTACCCATGCACTTCAATCCCGATATAGATGCCGGAATCGGGAGCCTAGATGTGTTTGGCAGTCTTATAGGTTCAGAATCGTCTCCCTGCCGGTTAGATTAAAGCCTTACGGTCCAGCTTTTTATTTAACCTAAAAAAAAATCATGAAAAAGGATTTTTTGAGTTTTAGCTTGCCAAAACACATGAAGGTTAATGAGCTTAAGACGTCTCCAAACTTTTGCACTTTGAATTATAATTGTCTTTTGCAGCCCAATTACCGGCTGACTAGATGACATGTTAAAATTGGATTTTTTGGGTTTTTGCTTGCCAAATTAGTCTGTCTATGGCGTCTCCAAACTTATGCACTTTGAATTACGATTGTTTATTGGCACTCCATAACCAGCTAATTAGATGACTTCATGCATTTTTTACGTACCAGTATGTTAAAAATTATGTAACATTAGCTATACATTAGCCAGTGGATGAGTACTAATTTATACACTTTTATAAGGAAGATGACATACACAACTTGTACAATGTACATGATTTCCTCGTACATGATTACCCTCGTTCACTTCTCTATACAGTATCAGTCATTTTTGCTAGGTTTTGGCTTTGGACGTTGGATCCATCAGTCAGTAAAACAAGCATGATCGAGTGAGCAATCAAGACCAAGTTTGGCTTGGGACATGTTAGACAAGCCTTGCTGATTTATCTCTGAAAACTCTAGATGGGTTTGAAGTAGATTCCCTGTGATTGCAAGTGAACCTAAAATGGTTTGAGGGGTCCTTGATTTGTGCAGCGACCCTCTTATCCCAAATAATGGCTGATGGGTCATGGTGCGTTCTACCTAGAAGCACCTGAGTGATAAGTATTTCGGCTAATAATCACCTCTTTGAAACATTTGTTCTACGTTTGCCTACATTTTACCCCACAGTAATTCATTTCAGAAGTAGCTTGATTGATAAAGCTCTTGAATGAAAATTGGACGAAGATTCCCTTCGGTTAGGGGGTGACTGCATACGTGAATTTCATTGCTAAAAATGTATCTTTGCTGCAAAAAGGTTGAAGGAACGTCACAATTTAACGATATGTGAGGATTTTAGCGACAAATTTCAATTCTTTCTTAAATTAGGAAAAGTTAACTGTCATAAGGGTCAAGTTCCATTGTTCTAGACTTAGAGACAGTTTCATGCCTCTCTCAAAATCAAACAATTACGTATATTTACAAACATACAATACATTACAGGAGCAAAAAAACTCAAAGGGAAGATTTGCCGCCCACGCATTTTTTAACGTCCAGTAGGGTCACATAACAATCGGTTACAAGAACAAAGAGACTCGTAAGGTTACAAGAACAAGGAAATTCTCAAGGCCTATTCTCTCCTTTAGCTAATATAAAGCATTTCGCTTTCCCAAACTTAGTTAAATACTGTATGATTTCGTTTAGTTCGTCCACATACATCTGTAAATGCCACACACACACACACACACACATATATAGTGTGTATGTGTGTGTGTGTATCAGAGCTTGTTCCTGTTAGTCTGTCACCATCTCCAGCTGGTGTTGCTTTCCCCCTCCCAAAATTAAGCAAGTGGATAAACAAATTCCGGTTTTTCAGGTGCTAATGATGAGTTTCTTGTTGCAAAAGGACTGCTAGAAATGGAACGAAATAGAAGAGATGTGACCTCTAAATGTTATTGAGAGGGCCAAGGACGAGCACAGTCCCGGGTCTCAATCCCCACCAGTTGATTGTATGCCACTTACAAAACTAAAACTATAAGCTCTTCACTTTTATGCAGCAAGAATCGAGTGATGTGAATATTATTATAATGCCATGGTAGATCATATATTGACTAGTTCTGATATGATATCGTACGTTGCACGTCAAAAAAAATTATAGTCAACAAATAACGTAAATAAGATAATTCGACAAAGTATAGAATAAAAAGTGATAGAATCCATATTATGGTCACCTACAATAAACATTTAAGGTTAGAACTTAACTACAAAAAATTAATTGAAAGTGATAAATAATGGTGAAAATCTCTCATCCTATTATATAATGTACAATTCAACAAAATCTAACAATAAAAAAAATGACAATGCCATTGAAAAACTATGAACATTGCCATCAAATCTGTTGACAAAAAATATCGGCACAATAGAGAAATAGAAATATGGAAATGGTCATTTGAGTCACAAAATGATCGTTGATATCCCGAGAGAACAAAATATGACGGCTATGTGAAATAAAAAAAGAAATAAAGTAATAAATGAGAAAAGTGATGCGTGCGTGCATGCGCATGTGAGAGAGAGAGAGAGACTCACCATAGAGATAACTGTCAAATTTTAAGTTTCATAAAATGATATTATCTCAAAAGAGACTATAATCAATTTATTATCATTTTGTGAAAGATACTTATGGTACTTAAGTAGGATTAGTAGGTTTAAAATTTTTGAAAAAATCAATTTTATAAATTTAGAATTTATAAAAGGTGATTTTTCTGGGAGGAGAAGGTTAACTTAGTACTTTTCCTGAAAGATAATTTTGAAATTTTAAATAGAATCATTGAGTTTAAAATTTTTGGAATCCATTTTGAAGGTAGATTGCCATAAGAAAATTCTAAAAAAGGAAAGGGATATATAAGTAAACATATAAAGGGACATTAAAAAAAAACACCTAAGAAAATAACTACTCATGTTTAAATCTTTTCCTCAATAAGATTAGCTATTTCAGGTATGAAGATAATAATAATTAAAATTTAGATTGTTATACTGTAGATTGTCTATACGGAGAGAGAAGACATTTAAGGTTAGAATTAAGAAAAGTTATAAAAGAAAATTCTACGGGTCAAGCTGAGAAAGTGTCCACATAAGGAGTGATGTGGCAACTTTATCTCAGTTTTGACTTATATATATATATATATATATATATATATATATATATATATATATATATAGGAGTCGATCTCTAGCTATCGATGGAGAAAACTTTATTTCTCCGACTGCCATCCGGCCGTCCATGCATTATCATGGACGGCCCAAATTCCTTTTTTTTTTTTTTTAAGTGCAACTTGCCCAACCCCTCCTCTCCTCTTAGTAGCTGATGGCTTTTTTCCACAAATGCCCTTTAATCCACTCCTCTATCTTCCTCACTTTATCAGAGTCTCTCTCTCTCTGGCGTTGCTCAATCTCCTTCTCTCTTTATCAGAGCTTTTCTCTATTTGGCAGTGTCGTGAGACGACGCTGCCGCTACAGGGACGTTGGCAATGGAAGACGCATACCGATCGAAGTAGATTAAATCATCAAGCCAGCACCAGGCGACAACGTCTTCAGAGGAACAACACTGACGAGGTCGCGGATCGATGAAGCTCAACAGATCCGCAAGCCATCGCCGTCACCGTTGTTTGCCCATGTCGTCGTAGCTCTCTCAATCCTTCATCACTGCTGCCTCATCAATTTGTCAAGATTCACAAAGATTATCCTTGTCCTTTTTTTTTGGAATTGGAATTTAGATTGAGATTTTGGGTTCACAAACCCCAGGATATTCTTCCAGATCTGCCATTAATTATCCATTGTTTTTTCTGGAATTGAGAATTGAGATTATCCATTTTTTCCATATGTATTACGTATATTCAAATGTTTTCACCTTTTTTAGTTTCGAAGCCGATGAACCAAATTTCCTAAAGCTTTATTCGACAGGTTTTGCCCATTCTGTGGATCTGCTATATAATTGTTTGTTTGGTTGATTAGGAGTTTTTGTGTGGATAGGAATTGGTGTAATAAGTTTGTGGGTTATTTAGGCTTCGTTTGACAAAATTTTTTTTTTGGTTTTCAGTTTTTAAAGAGCAGTTTTTTAAAGAGCAGCTTAAATTTTTTTTTTTATAAAAACAAGTGGGTGTTTGATAACCCTTTTTTTTTTGAGGTTTTTTTTTTTGGTGTTTGGTAACCCTTTTTATTTTGACTTTTTTTTTTGGTGGTTTGCGGTGGCGGTGGTGGGGCGTAGCGGTGGTCGACGGTGGTGGTGGCCGGAGGTGGCTGCCGGCAGTCACCGGCGGTGGCCGGCGGCCGGAGGTAGCTGCCGGCAGTCTCCGGCGGTGGTCACCGGCGGCCGGAGGTGGCTACTGGCAGTCACTGCAGTGGCGGCCGGAGGTAGCTGCCGGCCGTCTCCGGCGGTGGTCGCCGGCGGCCGGAGGTGGCTGCCGGCAGTCTCCGGCGGTGTTCCGGCGGGCGGAGGTGGCTGCCGGCGGCCGGCAGTCTCCGGCGGTGGTCGCCTGAGGTGGCTGCCGGCGGTGGGAGGGTGGTGGTGGTGGTCGAAAAAAAAAATCAAAAGTGAAAAAAAAAAACCAGTTTTTAGAGTTTTTTTTTTTACTCTACAGTTTAAAAACTGATTTTTTAAATTGAAAAAAAAATGGTTACCAAACGCTCCTTTTTTTTCAGTTTTTAAAACTGAAAAAAAAAGAGGAAAAAAAAGAGTGTCAAACGGGGCCTTAGTGTTAAGTGACAATATTTTTCCGGTTTATTTGGTTGCAATTGTAAGAGAATGAAAGTGGCTGGTTAATGAAGAACTTGCAAGATGTTGATCAAAAGTTGGTTGATAGAAAGGTGGGTTAATGACAAAATGGAAGTAGATGGTGAAAGGGGGAAGAGAGATGCGAGACAGAGACAACAGAATGAAAATGAAGGAGAAAAAATGAAGGTGGAGAACGAGAAAAAAGCCATAGCGGTTGGGCGAGTTGCACTTTAAAAAAGAGAATCTGGGTAGTCCATGATAACGCATGGACGGCCGGATGGCAACCGGAGAAATAAGGTTTTCTCCACCAGTAGATACGGATCGGCTCCATATATCCCTGTCTACCGGTGAAGAAATTCTTTTTTATCCACCAAACTGCTACTCTTTCCAGCGGTTGTATCAAATATAAAAATGCCAACCGCAACTCTTTGTTGCGGTTGGCATCATTCCCTCCAAAAGCCAACCGCAACAAAGTGTTGCGGTTGCCCCCGTGATGCCCCCCCCCCCCCCCCCCCACGTGGTGTCCCCCCGTGATCCATCATCTTTACCAATTGTCTTTATACTCCATATCTCACTTACATAATCTCCACCACAATACAAACAAAAAAATTTTACGCTAGAAGATCGGTGGATTTTTCTTTAAATATATCAAG
The DNA here is from genome assembly GCA_033070095.1 of Escallonia herrerae. Classification (NCBI taxonomy): domain Eukaryota; kingdom Viridiplantae; phylum Streptophyta; class Magnoliopsida; order Escalloniales; family Escalloniaceae; genus Escallonia; species Escallonia herrerae. The sequence goes on along the minus strand of JAVXUP010000001.1, from coordinate 1,274,174 downwards.
TCAAAACAAGTAAGTATTTTGAATTTTCTTATAATTTAATATTAATTTCAAAGTCCAAAAATAGTCATTGTAGACTCAAATCAAAGATAACAAAAATACAAATTGAACGAAACAAAAATCAGATCAATCGGAGATCGGATGAGCGGTATTATATTTATGGGGAAAGTAGGAAATGACCCCTTCTACTTTACACGTTGTGCGATTTGCCCCCCTCCACTTCAAAGTTAAGCACTAAACCCCCCCACAGTTACAGAAAATGGGCACCTTAGACGGATCCGTTATGAATAGCGTGAAATGACCAAAATACCCTTATTTCTTTATTAGCTAATGACCCCCTGTACTATGCATGGTGTGCAATTTCCCCGCCTCAAATTTAAATTACAATTTTTGCCCATGACCCTCCTCCTCTGGTCAACCCCGCTACAATTGGTGATTCACTGAGCACAACCACTTCACACAACCACTGGTCTTTTTCTCCGACCACCAGGGAGTTAAAAAAAAAAAAAAGGAACCGCGATTGCCGTTAGGATTAGCAACGAATTTGCAAATTAAGCTTTTGAAATCCTAAAATTAGAGGATTTGAAACCCTGATTTAAAAATTAGGGTTTTGAAACCTTAAAATTAAGGTTCAAGACCCTAATTTGAAAATTAGGGCTTCAAGACCCTAATTTGAAAATTAGGGCTTCAAGACCCTAATTTGAAAATTAGGGCTTCAAGACCCTAATTTAAAAATTAGGGTTTTGAAACCTTAAAATTAGGGTTCAAAACCCTAATTTGAAAATTAGGGTTTCTCTTCTCCTTCTCCAAATTTGACCCCGCCGCCGGCAGCCCAAGCGTCATCCTCACCCCACGCCACCGGCAGCCTCTCTCGGCCCACCATCCGGCAGACTCGCCCCACCCCACCACGCCGGCAAGCCCCTTGGCAAACCCACCCCACCACGCCGGCAAGCCCTTTAGCAAACCCACACTGCCGATTTCAATTCAATTCAAATTTTCATCAATGCCGTGGAAGGGGAAGGGGGAGGGTGGTCGCGGCGACGGGGAAGGGGAAGGGCGGTCTCTGCGACGGGGCCTTGAGAAGGGGGAGGGCGGTCGCGGCAACGGGGAAGGGGAAGGGCGGTCGCTGCGACGGGGAAGGGGAAGGGGGAGGGTGGTGCGGCGACAGGGAAGAGGGAGGCAGACGGGGAAATGAAGGGGTGCGGTGGTCGGGGGAGTTGACAGAATTGGGTTGGGGGGATAGGGGGTGGGGTGGTTAGAATTAGGGTTTTTTTCTGATTTTCTTTTCTAAAAAGAGACGATGGGCAAAAATGTCATTTATAAAAAGAAATCGTTAGTCAGCGCGCGTGTTGACCACGCGCTGTTATATTTAACGGTTTCCGTCTAAGGTGCCCATTTTCTGTAACTGTGGGGGGGTTTAGTGCTTAACTTTGAAGTGGAGGGGGGCAAATTGCACAACGTGTAAAGTAGAGGGGGTCATTCCCTACTTTCCCCTATATTTATAGATTCCAAAATAGCGATTTTTTAGGGGCGTCAAAATTAAGATTTTTCACGAATTTATAAAAAATAACTAGAGCTAGATTTTGCCAAAGTGCAAAAAAAAGACCCTAGTTATTTTTAAAAGATCTATATCCGGAAAAAATTTCAGATTTTTCCAAAGACTGGAAAGGGATTAACTGATACGAGGAACCTTGTAACTTCGTAGTGTAATTTAAAATATCAAGCTAGCGTGATTTCGCGCGAAACTTTTATGAGAACCCTAGGATGTTGGGAAGTTCCATTCCCAGGAATTCGGGCCATTCCGAAGTCGTTAGCTATTTTTTTGGCCGAACAGGCTTTTAAGCGCTCGATCCGGACACCGTAGAATACTATTTAGATCAAGAATGAATTCAGGAAGCTTAAAATAACATTTCAAAGCACTTTTGAGATTGTTCTGATGCCAGGGGCATTTTGGTAATTTGCCACCCCGAGAGGGGTATTTTGGTAATTTTATAGTGTTAAGTTTTTCAAAGGACTTTTTAGTCCAGAAATGTAAGTAAAACACCTGAAAGGTTGTTTTGAAGTTGATTTGGGGCGTTAGGGTGATAATGAACCCCCGGGGGCATTTTGGTAATTTGCCGCTCATCGGGGGTACTTTGGTAATTGAACATTATAACACAACTGGAGGAAATAATTTTTAATATTATGTGTGTTCCTAGGGTGTAACACTATTTGTGTTTAATGTGAATACGAAACGTAATTGTCGCTAAAGGTGAAAACTTAATTAGACAGTTTTTCACGAATTTATAAAAAATAGCTAGAGCTAGATTTTGTCAAAGTGTAAAAAAGAGATCCTAGTTATTTTTAAAAGATCTATATCAGGAAAAATTTTAAATTTTTTCAAAGATTGGAAAGGGATTAACTGATACGGGGAACCTTGTAACTTTGCAGTGTAATTTAAAATATCAAGCTAGAGCAATTTCGAGCGAAACTTTTATGACCCTAGGATGTTGGGAAGTTCCATTCCCCAGGAATTCAGGTCATTCCAAAGTCGTTAGCTATTTTTTTGGCCGAACAGACTTTTAAGCACTCGATCCGGACACCGGTTCGGGATTTTTGGGCGAAAAGTCTGTAGAATACTTTTTAGATCAAGAATGAATTCAGGAAGCTTAAAATAGCATTTCAAAGCACTTTTGAGATTTTCTGATGCCAGGGGGCATTTTGGTAATTTGCCACCCCGAGAGGGGTATTTTGATAATTTTACGGTGTTAAGTTTTTCAAAGGACTTTTTAGTCCAGAAATGTAAGTAAAACACCTGAAAGGTTGTTTTGAAGCTGGTTTGGGGCGTTAGGGTGATAATGAACCCCCAAGGGCATTTCGGTAATTTGCCGCTCATCGGGGGTATTTTTGTAATTGAACATTGTAAAATTTTCCGAATGAGGAGGAAATAATTTTTATTTTATTTAATTCTATGACTTGTTGAGAATGATATACATTTTTATTTTTTAGATTTCAGTATCAATATGGATGCAACTGGAGGAAATACTTTTTGTGAAGATTCTGATCCACCTTACTTGGGTCAAGTTTTTCAAACACTGGACGAAGTTGAAGCATACTATAGAGCATATTCGAAAACGATAGGTTTCGGTATTAGAATTAAGACGACTAGAAAACGGGCGAATACAGATCAAATTTGTGGAAGACTATTTGAGTGTCATAGAGGAGCACCGTATGTACCCCCGGTTGTTCGGATCAGTGACGAAGGGCCAACAAGACAAAGAAAACGGGACACATTTCCGGGTACCGGCTGCAAGGCCCATGTGTATGCAGTACACCAGAAAAATGAAAACCATTGGGTTGTGACAGGAGTGGAGTTGAGCCATAATCATCAGTTGATGACCCCTAGTAAGATTGGTCAAATTCATCAACACCGAGAAATAAGCGCGGCACACAGACAACTGATATTTACAATGGCCGAGGCTAAAATTCCACCTTCTAGAATGATGGGGGTTTTCTCAAGCCAGGCTGGGGGGATTGACAAGTTGAGTTTCAACGAAGTAGACCTTCGAAATGAACTTCGTGCTCAGAGGAGAGAGTCTTTCGGTAAGAGTGATTCTCAAACTACACTTGATATCTTCAGGCACCTTCAGAGTGAGAATTCTGGTTTTTTTTATAGTCTCCAACTGGATGATGAGAACCGCATTAGTACTATATTTTGGGCGGATGCCCGTTCTAGAGCTGCTTACCAAAATTTTGGGGATGTTGTGACGTTTGACACCACATACCGCACAAATAAGTACTCTATGCCTTTTGCTCCGTTCACCGGGGTGAACCACCACTATCAGTCAATCTTGTTTGGCTTTGCCCTGCTTAGGGATGAGACGGAGGAGTCATTTACGTGGTTATTTGAAACGTGGCTTAAAGCAATGTATCATATTCCTCCAAAGACCATCATCACCGACCAAGATCTGGCAATGAAAAATGCAATCGCTAAGGTCCTTCCAGATACTCACCATGGCCTGTGCACATGGCACATAAGCAACAAATATCCCGAACGGCTTCCCAATGTATATGCAAACCATCCGACATTCAAGACTGACTTTAATACATGTGTGAAGAAATCGTTGACGGTAGACGTGTTCGAGGAGAGGTGGGCCAAGTTAATGGATGACTACTATTTGCACAATCATGAATGGTTACAATCGTTGTATGAGATCAAGACACAGTGGGTCGGTGCCTACACCAAGAAGTTTTTTGCAGCCGGAATGACTACGACCTCGAGAAGCGAAAGTATGAATGCATTCTTTGATGGGTACGTAGGCCATTCTTCAAGTATAACGGAGTTCGTACTAGAGATGCAGAAAGCCCTTGACAAGCAATTTTTCCTTGAGAGAGAAGCCGACGCGGCTACAGTTTACAGAGAAAGAGCCATAGTAGTTTTTTCACCTTTGGAGGCTCATGCGGCTCAAGTCTATACCAAGGAAATGTTTAGACAGTTTCAAGAGGAACTACTAAAGTCGAATCAATATAGCATGACAAAGTTGCACGAGTATTCCACCAGAGATCTCAAGGTTTATGCTTTGACAAATGTGACGAATTTCGCCAATCCGTGCTCTTCGTCGGCTCCGAGGAACAGAAGACATTTTACCGTAGCAGTTTGTATGGACACCGGGTTGGTTAATTGCAACTGTCAACTGTTTGAGCATAAAGGTATACTTTGTCGACACGCGTTGAGGGTTTTTAGCGCCAAGAATGCTCGTGAAATCCCTCCACAGTATATCTTGGAACGGTGGACGAAGGAAGCCAATAGAGTCCACGGTCACATTCCTTACGTGCCCAATGTTTCAGTTGATTTCGAGCAATCTGAGACGCTGCGATATAATCACCTTTGTAACATCATGCACGGTTTATCATTGGATGCAGCGTCAACATTTGATGGGTACAGGTATCAAGTTGAAGCAGCCGCACGGGATAAGGCTAACCTTGCACAGTTTAGGATGGCATTACCAGAAAGACGGGACACTCCGACTACTCGGACGACTCCAGCCGGTAGATTCAATCGAGCTTCACAGCCAGTCATTGACGGCACTAGCCTGCAAGGTGAGGAGGACGACATTTTTGATCCAATTATTTCTCAAACAAAAGGGCGAAAACGAGCAATACGCATGAAGAATCCGATTGAAGAAGCAACGGGTCAAAAAAATTGTAAAAGTGTGCGTTGTGTAATAAGATGACTGATCATGACAAGAGAAACCATTATAAAGTGTTAGGTATCGAACCTGGCAGTATGGTCGAGGAGGACGATGATGAGGAAGAGTGTTAGGGTTAATGTTTCAGTTGTATAAATTGAACTTTTATAATGTTTAAATTTGTGATTTGGTTTGTGGAATCTTTAATTTGTGATTTGGTTTGTGAATTATTGATATTTTTGGAAGGGCCTATTCGGGCACACTTTAGGGCCCAATTCATAGCTTCCGAAAAATTACGTAATTTTTTTGTCACTTTTTTTTTGCTCATTGCACCTTAGGCACGCTAGTTAGCCCATTTGTATGAATTTCGGCAAAAAACGACACATAATTTTTGGGTTTTCCTATGAAGGGCCTATTCGGCACACTTTAAGGCCCAATTTATAACTTCCGAAAAATTACATAATTTTTTTGTCACTTTTTTTTTGCTCATTGCACCTTAGGCACGCTAGTTAGCCCATTTGTATGAATTTCGGCAAAAAACGAGACACATTATTTTTTGGATTTTCCTATGAAGGCCTATTCGGGCACACTTTAGGACCCAATTCATAACTTCCGAAAAATTACGTAATTTTTTTTGTCACTTTTTTTTTGCTCATTGCACCTTAGGCACGCTAGTTAGCCCATTTGTATGAATTTCGGCAAAAAACGAGACACATTATTTTTTGGATTTTCCTATGAAGGGCCTATTCGGGCACACTTTAGGGCCCAATTCATAACTTCCGAAAAATTACGTAATTTTTTTGTCACTTTTTTTTGCTCATTGCACCTTAGGCACGCTAGTTAGCCCATTTGTATGAATTTCGGCAAAAAAACAAGACATGTTATTTTTTGAGTTTTCCTATGAAGGGCCTATTCGGGCACACTTTAGGCCCAATTCATAACTTCCGAAAAATTACATAATTTTTTTTGTCACTTTTTTTTTGCTCATTGCACCTTAGGCACGTTAGTTAGCCCATTGTCCAAAATCAAACAATAGTAATAATAAGGCTAATTCAATTTCAAACCTTCATATCCAAAATCCAACAATAGTAATAATAAAACATACGAATGTCTACTACATCTTAGGATAATGGTAAGGAAGGCGTCTAGCTACACCATTTTTTAGCTCCCAGGCTATCCTATATCTAAACGTCAAGGCATCGTTTCGAGACCACGTATCATATTCGAGCACATCCGAGCGAGCTATGTAGTCCATGTACTTGAGGACGTAAATCCCGCAATCATGACTGTTATATTGCTTTGGTCGGTTTTGTATCGTCACGACCGTCCAAGGATCTATCATTGTTTTGCTCGTGATGGCTTCCCCCTTAAAATGTCGGCACGCTAGTGGAATGATAGTAGTCTGCATCCAACAATAAAAAAGGTTATCAAGCCTATGTAACAAGAAGAATAGACTATGAGCAAAGGTCAAGAAATATAAACTAACCACCGCATTGATGTACGTGGAGTACATCTGCGCCAGCTGCCGACCAGGTCCGTCTTCCCTTAGGCTATCGTATATGTGGACCACTTTATTCTCTGGAAAGAGAACTAATAGGAAGAAGTGGCTTGCATGAAGAGCAGGTAGCATGATTAGGTTCGCCTCAGCTGCATGACATTGATAGTCCGCGTTCAAGTAGAAAAGCACGTTTGCAGATGGTCGCCATTCACCCTTGCTTGTCCCTCGCATCCTCCTCCATTCTGTGAACTCCTTCATGCTATTCACCATGAAGGGGATAACAAAAGTGGCATACATGTTGAGCTTCAAAGTTTGGCAGGGGTTATAATTTAGCTCTCTAACACGGAGCAGATCTATATAAGCGTTAATGAGAAAATTCAAAATATCTGTGTTCGGCGCCAACAGTCTTAGATCAGAGTGAGCTAGGAATCCCAAAATAGGAAAGTCTGCTGTAGCGATTGGCTCATGCCCAAAGTAGTGCCGGTCGATCCAATCCCGTTTGGCCGGACTCAATGGCTTCGTCGCTTGTCCTTTATCCGACCGGATGCTTGGGCGCGAAGCCTGGATTCCTACTTGGGTCACCTGACTCTGGCACTGAGAGTCGTACGCGTCAGGAGGCAAGCGATTAGACGGCTCCCACACCTGAATCTGGGGCTGAGAGTCGTACGCGTCAGGAGGCAAGCGAGTAGACGGCTCCCACACCTGACTCTGGGGTTGAGAGTCGTACGCGTCAGGAGGCAAGTGAGTAGACGGTTCCCACACCTGACTCTGGGGCTGAGAGTCGTACGCGTCAGGAGGCAAGCGACTAGACGGCTCCCACACCTGACTCTGGGGCTGATAGTCGTACGCGTCAGGAGGCAAGCGACTAGACGGCTCCCCTTGGTAACCCCGGTACGCAAGACTAAAGTTTTGAACTTCAGTCTTGTACTCTCAATGGACCTCTTGAGATTGTCAGGAGCCTGCGCGACAAACCAGTCAAACCCTCCAGCTGCTTGAACACCTCAGTGCCCTGGTCAACCTAAAAAACATGCATACAAAATATGGCTAATCATTTCAGGCATGGTAGATAAGGTGCGCAAATAAAAATTGAAACAACACTAGCATGACTTACAATGTTCAATGCCCAGAACTGGTCATAGATCTCACGTGGCGCATACGATGTCTTCCTTGCCTGGGAAGGGCGATTCACCCTCGTGCGCGTCACCTTGAGAAACCATTACAGGTACTCCTCAATGCTGATGCTGTCGGCCTTCAGCGATACAAGGCTATCATATGTTTCTTGCCAGGTATTCCACTGTTGCACCTCGTCGCTCAACAAATTCAAGGCATCAGGCACCTCGAAGTTCGGCCCTCGACCACTCCTGTATGGCCGCATGTCTACAGCGGGTTTTGGTATCCCTTGTAGACAGCCAGCTTGCCTCATAGCTCGATCGGGCATCTGAAACTCACATACTTCGAAGTGAATAAGCGGCACCCGAACCAAACCTGCCAGCACGTACGACACCGGAAGTTGCCAACACCACTCATCCAACCGATGCATCACCTTGCTATATGGCTGCCACGTCACCTGGGATGCATTGAGTATCTCTAGTTCCCCCCGATAGAACTTTAGATGGTGGTGCGGGTCTACCCGTCTCCTCCGGTTGGTCGTAGGCCCCCAGGCCCACACCCTAGGCCACGTCTCATCGGAATATTCCCGCGGTTGTGGACGACCCGTGGGTAGCCTCTCGTAAGACCAAACCTGTGAATGCAAACATTATCTGGAATTAGCACATTAATGCACGAATATATTGACATGTCAACCAAGAAAATAAATGCTCAAACCTGTAATAGAGTGAGGCAGGCGGCAATGGACTTGGCACCCTTTCTCGTAGCTCTGTGCAGTGCTCGATATAGGTGCGCAAGGACAGCTGAACCCCACGAATACGAGTATACCTCCTCAAGATCCTCCAAGAACACCATATACTTCGGATGCACCGTGTTTTTCGAATGCGTCGGAAGTAATATAGCTCCAATAATATACAGAAGGAATGCCTTCGTATACGTCACGAAATCGTGAGGAGTGTATTCATCCGGTAGCACGCCATACTGCTCTCTCAGCCATTTAAGTTTGATGCCGTTTGTTGTAAGAGCTTCCCTCGGAATTCCCGGAAAATACTGCCTAGCCATCTTCGCTATGGATGCAGACGTTTTGCTCGAAGTAATGGGTCTGCCGTGACATGGGATTCCAAGTATAAATCCGACGTCCTCTAATGTAATAGTCATTTCACCAAACCGGAAGTGAAATGAGTTCGTCTCGCTCCTCCATCGTTCAACTAGAGCGGATATAAGGCAATCGTCGTGTCGAGACCAAATCCCGGAATCGGTGAACATAGATAAATTTTGACGGTGTAATAGTTGTATTTGTTCCTCGTTTAGTACCCACTCTTCGAGGTGACTTGTGCTTTGAATTGTTTCCAAAACACCCCTATCGACACCGTCAAATACGTGCCTCGCGACGTGGTCATCGTCATCGTATAGGATTGATGTATCATGAGGTCCGGCGTTGAAATCCATATATCTAAGAACAAAATATAATCGTAAACCAACTTAGCGTCCATAATATTTACATTCCAAAACTATAACTGGATCTTTAACCTAGCTTACCAACGCATTAGCAATAGTTATTATCTCATTATTTCAATGTATTAAAACAATTCCTCACTTCTCACCACTCCGAACGCTTAATTACGCTTGTTCCCTAAAATTTAGCGCCAACGTGGTTATTTAGCAATATACCCCCTGATGGCCGCTACACCCCCAACACCTCAAAACCGCTTTAAAATCACTTTTTAAATGTATTACATCAATTATATACCAAATATTTTCTTTATCAATTTTAAAGGGGATGAGTTACCAAAACACCCCCAACTTATGCAAAATACCCCCTGGCAGCCATCGCCCCAACAAACATCTCAGAACAACTTTAAAATAAATTTTCGGGTGTCTTACACCCCTTCCCGAACTAAAATTCATTCAGAAAATTTTACAATGTTCAATTACCAAAATACCCCCGATGAGCGGCAAATTACCGAAATGCCCCCGGGGGTTCATTATCACCCTAACGCCCCAAGTCAGCTTCAAAACAACCTTTCAGGTGTTTTACTTACATTTCTGGACTAAAAAGTCCTTTGAAAAACTTAACACCGTAAAATTACCAAAAAACCCCTCTCGGGGTGGCAAATTACCAAAATGCCCCTGGCATCAGAAAATCTCAAAAGTGCTTTGAAATGCTATTTTAAGCTTCCTGAATTCATTCTTGATCTAAAAAGTATTTTACGGATTTTTCGCCCAAAAATCTGGAACCGGTGTCCGGATCAAGCGCTTAAAAGGGCCTTCGGCCAAAAAAATAGCTAACGACTTCGGAATGGCCCGAATTCCTGGGGAATGGAACTTCCCAACATCCTAGGGTTCTCATAAAAGTTTTGTGCAAAATCGCGCTAGCTTGATATTTTAAATTACACTACAAAGTTACAAGGTTCCCCATATCAGTTAACCCCTTTCTAGTCTTTGGAAAAATCTGAAATTTTTTTCTGATATAGATCTTTTAAAAATAACTAGGGTCTCTTTTTTGTACTTTGGCAAAATCTAGCTCTAGCTATTTTTTATAAATTTGTGAAAAACTGTCTAATTAAGTTTTCACCTTTAGCGACAATTACGTTTCGTATTCACATTAAACACACATAGTGTTACACCTTAGGAACACACATAGTGTTAAAAATTATTTCCTCCAGTTGTGTAAAATTTTACAATGTTCAATTACCAAAATACCCCTGATGAGCGACAAATTACCGAAATGCCCCCGGGGGTTCATTATCACCCTAACGCCCCGCAATCAGCTTGAAAATAACATTTCAGGTGTTTTACTTACATTTTTGGACTAAAAAGTCCTTTGAAAAACTTTATCAAAAAAATTATCAAAATACCCCTCTCGGGGTGGCAAATTACCAAAATGCCCCCTAGCATCAGAAAATCTCAAAAGTGTTTTAAAATGCTATTTTAAGCTTCTTGAATTCATTCTTGATCTAAAAAGTATTTTACAAAAGTTTTGCCCAAACTGATTTTCGGATCGAGCGCTTAGAAGCCCGTTCGGCCAAAAAAATAGCTAACGACTTCGGAATGGCCCGAATTCCTGGGAAATAGAACGTCCCAACATCCTAGGGTTCTCATAAAAGTTTCTCGGGAAATCATGCTAGCTTGATATTTTAAATTACACTGCAAAGTTACAAGGTTCCGCGTATTAGTTAACCCTTTTCCAGTCTTTGAAAAAATCTAAATTTTTTCCCTGATATAGATCTTTTAAAAATAACTAGGGTCTCTTTTTTGTACTTTGGCAAAATCTAGCTCTAGCTATGGTAAGAACAATTTGAAATTAACAATGAATTATAAGAAATTTCGAAATACTTACTTGCTTTAAACTTGATATATTTTAATCTTCTAGCGGTTATCCACCGATTTTTTACCGTAGAATATTTTTGATTATGTTATCGTGGAGATTATGCAGGTAAGATTTGGAGTATGAAGAAGATGGAAGAAAGAGTTGGGAAAAATGATGTAGAGTGAAAGAGAGGGTTCTGTCCAGAAAGAATTGGGGAGAATGGATTATAAAGAGAGAAAAGCGAGGGAAAGAGAAGAAAGAAGACCCGTGAGTCTGAACATCTCAGACTTACGGGTTTTCTTTCTCTCTTTCTCTATTCGTGCCACGTGTTGCGGTTTGGGGGGGAACTTTAGCAGGGAGAAGCCAAGTGTTGCGCTGGGGGGGGGGGGGGGGCAACTTTAGCAGGGAGAAGCCAAGTGTTGCGGTGGGTGGGGGGGCCACCTTTGAGGAAAAAGCATGAAAAAAAAAAGCCAACACTTTCTTGCGGTTTGTGTGGGGGGGGGGGGAAGGACACCACGTGGCATCACAGGGAGGGGGAAGGGGGGCCATGGGAAGGGGGCATCACCGGGGGGGAGGGGGGGCCATGGGGAGCATCACGGGGGGCAGACACCACGTGGGGGGGGGAGCCATCAGGGGGGAACCGCAACACTTTGTTGCGGTTGGCTTGTGGAGCAGTGATGCCAACCGCAACAAAGAGTTGCGGTTGGGCATTTCACCAGGGGGCCATGGGGGGAGAGGGGCAGAGGGGGCATCACGGGGGGACACGTGGGGGAAGGGAGGGGGGGCCATCACGGGGGGAACCGCAACAAAGTGTTGCGGTTGGCTTTTGGAGGCAATGATGCCAACCGCAACAAAGAATTGCGGTTGGGCATTTTTATATTTGATACAACCGCTGGAAAGAGCAGCGGTTTGGTGGAGAAAAACTAATTTCTCCACCGGTAGACAGGGATCGGCTCCCTATATATATATATATATATATATATATATATATATATATATATATTTGTCTAAGTCAAACCAAGGAGCAGATCAAAGGTCTCCGACGATTCGGTGGGTGGTCTGGCAACAGTGGTTCGCCGGCGACGGAGAAGTGGTGGCGTGAGGGAGAGGCAGGCAATGATTGCTTATGGTGTGGGCACCGGCGACTGGGCCTCTTCGGCGAATGCCTAGCAGATTGCTTGAAGATCAGATCTAGAGCGATTCGTTGTAGATCAGTGCTTGCATGGTGACAGAGATCACGGTTGACAGCGGCGATGAAGGCGGCAGATAAAAGTGGCCTGTGGAGGCTGGCCAGCGACGTGGTGGCCGGCGATAGGGCACTTCTCGCCTGTGCGGATCTGATGACCGAGAGGGAAATGAATGCTTGGCGGGAGAAGAGAAGAACAAAAAGAAAAGAAAAAGAATTATATACTATGGCCAAAACGACGTAGTTTTATTGTCTAGCCTTAGGCAGCTTACCTGAGGTTAGCAATATATTCGTTAATCCTATATATATATATATATATATATATATATATAGGATTAAAGCATGCAATCGAGAACTTGCATGTGAGCGTGAGGGAGAGTATTAAAGCATGGCATATATTGTTGGGCTCATTCTCTAATAATTTAAACTTTTAGAGCAACATGTAATTTAACATGGAATCAGAGTACGACAATCCCAATTTTGATAGTCGCCTAGTTGCTAGGACATTACAGCAGACGGCCTCACGCCGTTTGCCAAACAAATTGTTCTTTTGTTTTCGTGCTTAAGTTGCAATATATCGCTTTATAATATTCAACACCATCTTAAGCAATAAAATCAGACGGCGCTATTTTTTACATCTTATTCATCCATACAATATCTGCAATTCCGGGATTCTCTCATAAGTTGTCATTTTGGATTCTTTGAAACCCATTTATGGTTACTTAACCCATTTCCATCGTCACTATCGCTCAAATATATAGAACTTATTCCATTTCTGTGATTTGAAGTGCTGATTTTTAGTTTGTCGCTATTCTTTTTGTCACATTGTTCTTTTTGTCATACCTCTCTATTACTTGAGCTTTATTTCTTTTCGGTTGCTCACACTTTTCTTGTGGTTGAACGCATTTAGAATTGTGTTTCATGGTTTTTTAGAGGATCATTTGTTGACCGGGCAAACTTTGAATACTTATTGTGCATTGGCAATACTTGGGATGACAGATCGACTTGCACACATTTTGGAGAAATTATGATGGCTCCTGTGAATTTTTGAATTATTTTCTTCTGCTTGAATTAATTTTGTAAACAAACTCATGAAATTCTTAAATTAAGATTATCATGTGTTTGAGGGAGATATTAGAGTAAAATAGAATATTCTAGGTATGGATAATTATGCAGTTAGGTAAGTTCTAGATTGTTACTATTTAGAAATTGTTGTTAAGCTGAAATATAGATCAACAGATTTAGATCTTCTCTTGTTTGTCATCCATCCTATAAATATAAATGTCTCTTGTATTTTTTTTGTTGTTGAAAATAGTCCAAATTATAATTTATATAGTTGTGGGTGCGGAGATTCAAACTCGAGACATTTATGTCTCTTGTACTTGAATCAATCAATCAACCAAATCCTATTTTATTTTTCCATAGAATCTTCCACCACATTTTGGGACGGAGCCATCTTGTGACAAAGGTGGACCATGGTCTCTCCCCTCCTCCTATATTAAAACAAAATGAAGTCATGTTTCATGAAAAAAGTTTTTTTTTTCACTTTTATATGCTATTATAGTACATTTTTATTATTAAAATGATAACAGTTGTCAGTAATATATATTTTTAGTCACAAAAAAGTAAAATAGTATAAGAGTGTCAAAATACCATTACCCTCCATAGACCTGCTTCGTTCCTTTCCTCTCCCCTCAAACTTTGTGCCTACCTTTACCTATTATGCTAATGAAGAACAAAAGTAACTGCAGTCCACCAAAAAACTTAAATCTTGGCTCCGGTCTATGCTCACAAGCATTGCAACCACACGTCTCAAATGACCATCGACCCAAAAAATAATAATAAGTCGGTGTTCGTTGTCAAAGTTAAACTTGTAAGTAAATTGTGGGTCCTCTATTTACAAATGCTTCAATAGGCTCATTGTGGATTGAGTATCATTGATTCAAACACTCGTCATTGTGTTCGGATCGCATTACGAATGTCTGACGCGTTGAAATTCAGATTCTGAATTCTCCCAACCAATTAAGTAAGAACATTAACAATGTTGGTAGGTCTTATCCGCACGTTACTCATTGTGTGAATCAAGTTCCTTGCAACATTGCTCATCTTCTTATGTTGATGCATTTGACTCACCTTTAAAGTGTTACAAACGGGTAACTATGCGCCAATTTCAAGCTAGTAATTAGCTAATTATCTTGTTTAGGTTTATGACATAAACATCTTGACCTTACAATCCATGTGTGCAAAGAAGTTCCATCTTCAGAACGCACATCTCACCTCATCATCACTATCATCATTACCTACATATTTGAGTGTCTACTCCTATGACACTCATATAACAGTGAGCATATATTTTTTTTTTATTATAGCACTTGTTCTAGCTGTGTCTTAATTCTAAAGCCAAAATCAACCTTCAATGAGTACGCTCCAAAAAATATTTTTCTGCTACTTTCAATGTTTGAAATGTTCATCCTAGATAAGGGTTACTAACATCTACTGGTGTGTTCGAACTTGACGCAAAATCAGACATTTTGAAATAAGACCTATGTAGAAATAACTTATGGTTAAGTATCAACTTGCAACATTTTTTTGGGCATGCAAATTAATTACAAAATTATAACTAATTTGAACATGCAACAAAAAAAATTAAAAATGAGTATCCTAATTTAGCATATCAAATACAACAAATATAATCTCAAAAAAAAAATATGTGAATTTGACCATGGTACCCATTAAGACATATAAATTTCATCACGCTACCCATCAAATATATAAACATCCAAAAAAAAGTTACATATTCATCAATAAGCCTTTGAAATCACAAACTTATCTTCCTTGAGTGAAGCTTGTAGCTTGGTTACTTGGAGTTGGAACTTGGAAGACTTGAATAAAGCTGAAAATGGAGGCAAGTATAGCTCAAGATATTGAGGATGTTGAACAAGGAAAGGAGAGCTGACATCTAGGACATTTTTGGGTATATCTGCCTTCTCGTTCGCCAGATAATTTAACAGACGGTAAGGGGACATATGTGACATATTGTCAGCCAAAGGCCCTCTGCTACATAATATAGCAGACGATTTTTGGCTGACAACAAGTCAAGTCAAGAAGTCGTTCGCTATATTATGTAGTGGACGAGCACTGTTCCACAAAAAGGATAGGGATCTGGGGGCATTTTGGTCAAAATGATTGTCTGCTACATAACTTTTTTTTAAAGAAAGTAGATCTGGTCCGTCCGTCCTTTAAGGATGAACGACCAGATTGTCCTGACAACTTAGCTTAAGTTGTCTGCATGAGCAATGTATCGGCTCATCTCCCGCCCTAGAAGGCCCGTACTGGTTGGTTTTGAAAAGCGTGTAAGTTCCTTAGGATGGGTAGGCTCTTGGAACTTGTTCAACAAAAATACCTTTTGACAGACCATTCTTTTTCTCTTATTGGCATATCATGAAAGATATGGCGGATACATAATTTGTGGCTTCAAAAGCAAGATTTGTGGATCCAACACAGCAATAGAAACATTTGAGTTGTTTAGTCTTTTATTTTTTTTTAAATCTTCTATATATATATATATATATATATATATATATATATAGTATGTACAAGATTTTGTTCACATACAATCCAAATAAATCGACTCTTTTACCTTTGCATTTTTTTTTGTATTTTCTTTCCTAATTCATTTCTTCATTTCCTACTACATGACTTTCTCGAACACGTCCAAATAATGTATTGTGCGTAGTACAAAGGTCATGATGCAGAACTCATTTGATTCATCCTATTGACTTAAGTTCATCCCAAATTAGTATATTTAAAATTTGAGGATCCCAATGAATACCTAATTGTATTGTCTTTTTTTTTGTTAGCCTATCCAAAATACAAATAAGACTTCAATTACTGTGATTCATCTAGAAAAGAACCATGAATCTTTCGACTGGAATTATAGAAGTGAAGATTCATTTCTTATTATTCAACGAGCATCTTGTATGTATCGAACTTCTTAATACCATTACCAATTAGAAAATGCCCTTTCTAGCATTTGACTACGTACCATTGAGGGGTTATCCGCGCACTTGAAAGATAGACCAGAAGGTCGAGGGAATGATTGGATATATATATATATATATATATATATATATATATATATATATATATATATATATATATATATATATATATATATATATATATATATATATATATATATATATAGACACACACATATAACGCTGACAACTTAACTTAAGTTGTCAGTGTCATCTGGTCGTTCATCTATCGGGATGGACAGACCAAATCTGGCTTTGTTTTTTAAACTTTTCTGTCGTCGACTTTATAATGTAGCAGATGGTACTTTTGACAAAAATGTCCCTCAATTGCGCAGCAAGTGATTGTTACAGTGTCCGTTCATTACATAATGTACGTAACGACGACTAGGCACTAATCTTCTGACTTGTTTCTCTTTTTGTCTCCTTTCTCTCAACAAATTTTTTTGACTTGTTTCCCTTTCCTTTCTCTCGTCACTTTTCTAACTTGTTTCTATTTCTCTCTCCTTTCACCATTTTTTGTGCTGCCGCCAATTTTAAGTTTTCTCTCTCATCCTCCTTTCCTCTTTCTTTGTCTCTATCGCTGGCCGGGCAGTGGGTAAATGCAGCATCTATATATGTTCCCTTCACAATCCAGTTGGAGGATATACAAATGGGGTCACGGGAACAATGGGTAAATGTGGAGGGTGATGGATTTGGCAAAGGAGCCGCTAGATAGTGGGTGGTGATGGCAATGTTGAAGGCGACAATGGCGATAACTGCGGTGGTAGGTAAATTTGACGATGACAAGATCACAAATCGATTTGATTTTTGACTGGGTTTGATTTCAGTTATATTTTTGTTTAGGCTTGGTATAGAATGATGGTGGTGCATAATGGTGGTCGATGTTGAGAAGAATACATTATTTCCTTTATTTTATAATTTTATTTTTTGGTACAAGCAGTTGCTTCTTCACTTCTTCTTCTCGGTGGTGGAGGTGGTGGCAGAGTGGTGGTTATTGTGGGTGATGGTGATGTGGTGCAATGAATGAGTCCATGGTAGTTATATGTTAATGGCTGATTTGGGTTTCTGATACCTGGGGATCGATATTTGATTCAGCAGTTAAGAGGAAAGTGTTAAGGATTAAAAGGAATCCCCCATCATTCACTACATTATGTAATGTAGCAGTCGGGTTAAGGGATTATTTTGTCAAAATTATTGTGTACACTGTAATGTGGCGGGCAGACTAAAACAAAGCAAAAATAAGAGCTGGACCATCCACAATTAGCTAGTGAACGGCCAGATGGCCCTAGTAACTTAAGTTAAGTTGTCAGCGCTGTCAACGGATCTGCTCTATATATATGTACACACATAGATGTGTGCGCGCGTGTGTGCGCCCGTGTGTGTGGCGTGTGTGTACACACACACACGTGCACTCACGCACACATTTATACACAAATTTTAACACCAAGATTCGGTGCTCTTTAAACCATCGCCTGCCGTAGAAGAAATAAAACAGCCTTGTTCTCTAAATTTGGGGCGAAATATATATTTTGTTACTTTTTTTTAGAGATAGATTTTAAGAAATATATACTAATGAAAAAGTGTCTTGCAGAACATAAAGTAGTTGCCACTACAAACTAATATACATATATACCAGAGAAAGGACACTGCAAGACACAGTACACATGAACTAAATCAAAAGAAATAAACCGTAGCCACTATAGCGGCAATGGTCAGATCAGGGATGCTGAGCAGGCTACATGTCGCCAAGCCACTCCTGTCTCATATGATCTTCTAAACTGGAAGAAGGAGGGGAAGCCAATGCCGAGGATAGCTGTGAAATTCCTTCAGTGCCTTGGGCCATATGTACAAAATGGATCGCCTATTCACAGTTAGCTATGTTACACAAAAGATGCTGCAAAAAGATATCTCGCGCTTCATGTTGTTACATCTGTAGAAGCAAGTCTAACTCAGAAACAAGGATAATGATGTGTAAAAAGAGATGTTTCAATAACCATGAAATAGCTAGAGTCATAGCCTCTACAGTTGCTCCGATTTCATTAGTCTTGAGAAAATAACATCAGTAAAGGCACCACACGGAACCCAGTTTGATCTAAATACAACGTACCATACCAATATCAAATTGTAACTGAGTGGTCAAAAAGCTGTGATTAGATGAATCAACGGTGGTATTCACAACCGAGATGGCACAGGCTACAGTATTAGGTGGAAAAGGGCAAGAACAAGAATTTGAAAACATCACAGGAATTAAAAATGCTCAAGAACCACTGGACATCTGTCATTGTTCACTGGAGTCGCATGTTGTAATTTTTGGAGGTGCTTGACGAAGCAAGGTGTAACCTTAATTTGTCCAAACAGCCTACTACTATGAGCCAGGGTGCTAGCTGTAGCTAGAGAATTTAACGACCTTGAAATTAAGATTATTTCTACCATACTAAATGGCCCAAAACTGAACAATGATACAGACCAATTGGCATAATGCTGAACTATGATGGAATATTTGTTTGTTCAAGCAGTGAACAATCCAATTCCTGAACGAAGCAAAGAAAGGGGGATTTTTAGGAGCAAAAAGCCTTTGCCAGATTGGTTGGATTCAAGTGCATTCAAGAAAATATGATTTTGAGTTTCTGGACACTGTTGGCAAATTGGACAAGTATCAGAAAATTGGCATTTCTTGCGAACTAAGGCCGAAGAAATTGAGAGCCACTGATGTAGGAGCTGCCAAATGAACGTCTTAAGTGTTTTTCAAATTGGAAATTTCTATAGTCTCTTCCAGACATGACTTGGCAAGGGGTCAACGATGCTTCCACTTTTAGTTGTGAGTGGGCCTCACTAGTTACTAGTCGAAAAGACTTCATGTTTAGCATAAGGCCAGAAACAAGTGTCCTCCGAATCGGATGGATGAATCCACCAATTGTAACATATAAGAGCAACAATGGAAGGAGGGGAATTGTTAAGCAGAAGGTAAACATCCCGGTAGTGGAATTTTGAATGAATAAGTCAGAGACAGTCCAGTGATTGTTAAACTCGACCCTAAAAAATTGTAGTTGCACTAGTATATTTTGTTACTAAACACTACATCTTTTGTCTTTTAGAAAAGAAAGGGGGTGAGGGGTTTAACCCCAAAAAAAGAAAAGGAAGGGGTTAAAGTTTTCTACGCTCTAAGGTCTTGGAATTGTCATCTAAAGCCTTTGACGCGTTCTTTGTTTAGTAACTTGAACGAGAATTTAGGTGTCTTGGCAACAAAGTCTAGTTTGACTTTAAAGGTCAAGAGAAGTTTAGTTTCACTTTCAAAGATTAAGAGAATTTTTTTTTTTTTTGTTTTCACGAGACACTCATTGTGACTTAAGAATGAACAAATACATTATGTTGTTGATGTTAAGAGAAAGACAAAAAGATATTAGCCATCAACTAAGAAAAAAAAAACTTGCGCTAATTATGTACTTAAGTTAGGGTAAATTATAGTTAAGAGCACAAAGGTTGGAAAAGTAACTGACCATGGCCAAAGACATGAAATTCACGTTAGTCTTTTTATCCGCCATTGATTTGTTAAAAAAATATACCTTTTGTTGATAGTCATGGATAGGTGAAACTAGTAAAACAAACCTAGAGAGGGGGTGGATAGATTTTTGAAAATTAGTGAAAAAGTTAAAATAATCACAAATCTCAATCAAACCGAGTAATACTTCAATGAAGATGCTAATTATACAATCTGAAGTAATTATAGAACAATAAGTGAAGAGATTAAGTTAAAGATACTTGACAAGGAAAAACTACTCTCAAGCCTACATCCACATCTTCAAGGAAATCTCTTGCAAGAGTACTAGAATTCACTAGCAATAATCTTCTTTCAGAATCAAAACATTTACAATACTTGGTGATATCCTAACACCAAGCACAAGCCTTAAATCCACAAAGTTCATCCAAGACTTGACAAACTCAAGCCTTGATCACAATCCTTGATCGTAATCCTTTTACAAAGATCAATCGTGTACAAAAAAATTCTCTTAAAAGGAAATAAGTACAAATAAAAGTACAAATTTTATTCACTCTTAATCAAAGAATTGCTCACAAAGATACTTTCTTTAATAATGTAAAATCATGATGAGAAAATTTTAATTTATGAGCTTAATCAATGAATGAGCTTAAAACATATAATGAAGAGAATATCAAATATAGCCGTTATGAAAAGATTTGGCATAATCAAAACTCTATGTGTCAATAAAACTCTTGAGCAAAAAGTTCTTATTTTGAGCATAACTTTCTCTAGAAAAAATTGAGCTATCAGCTAATGAAAATTTATGACATATTAAAAGATTAACTCCAAAAATATTCTTGAGAAAATCTGAGTGAGCTCTAAAGTTCAATAATTTTTAAGAAACACACTTGTGTGAAAAGTTATGAACTCACACTCAATGCATAAGGTGTCTTAAGGTCATTTTAGGTCATAGTCATCAATCTAAGTATTAAACCAAGACTAGTTACATAATATTCAAGTTCAATCATAATCAAAAGTAACTTAACCTATACATTCTTTGTTACTCTTTGTCATTGGTCTTAATGAAGGTTCCACAGCATATCCACCGTAACTTCAAACTTTTTGCCTTTAATCCATATGTCTAACCTCTCAAATGTGTCTTCATGAGTGTGTATGTACATACCTATTAAAAATTCACTCAAAACACACATTAGAACATAATCAATGTGTAATTACCATCAAAACAAGATGTAAATCTAGATTATCCAATCATAAGGTTATCAAATATTTTTAAAATATCACTAAAACCCTTATGAAATTTATACTGTATATAATTTATAAACGCACAATGTATATACCGTGTATATAGTGTGTGTGTATATATATATATATATATATATATATATACAATAATCCATAGTATATACTGGATGGGTACTTGTGTATATACAATATATATACTATATATGCAAAATGTATATGCACGATATATACTTGATGGGTACTTCCTATCACTGCCCCCAAAGGCCATTCATATCTCATACATGTAAAATGAAAGGACGGTTTAGTTCTATGCTCCCGTGTCTATGTGAACGGATAATTGAATCTAAAGAAGCATGACAGAACCTATAGAGTAAACAAAGGGGTATGGGACCGATCCAGGTATTACTTGAATTGTCAAACATATTTACAACTAACTTTACAAGCTAATGTACGGGCTCTTACAGACTATTACATGAGATGTCAAACGCATTTGTAGCAAAGACTTGTCGTGTGTCCGCACACTTTTGCAAGGTGAGACAATCATGTATCGAACTCCTTTATCGGCCACATTCCTTACATAGTTGCCATTTTTTTTTATTGAAATTGTATAAAGCTCCTGAAACTCTACGGTGCTTTCAAAATTCATGCAAAGAAACCTTTAAAATAAACCCTCCGCTCTAACTTTTTTTCTATAACAAAGTGAAATTCACCGTGCACTATTTATTTTATGATTTTTAGGGACACTTAATTTATCTTTACTGGCCAAGTAAAATGTAGGATACAGGCCGACTCTATCGTGACGGTAATTAAAGTCTTACGAGAGGAATAAGACCATGAAACTCGCAGGAAGAGCCCTGCGACGAAACGGCCACAATTCATGGACAGCGAGGCATAGGAGCCCCATGTGAAGGTGACCCTTTATCGGCATTGCGACCTTTTTCCCCTCACAGCATTAGCCAACTGCCGCTTGGCGGTTGCTTAGAACAGGATAGGCTGGGGCCCACCTTGACATTTCTGTGACGTTTGTGTACTACCCACCTCCATCCAGATTAAACCCTTAAGTCTCGTTTGGCTGTGGAACCAAATCTGGGAAATGAATAGCTTTGTCAAACATATTTTTTAGAGTATTTTTTCCTTTTTCTGCAGTCTGTGTGAGCAAATTTATTTAAACAGAATAGCTTGCGAGACATATAAGAGATTTATGAGTTGATGACGTGGCACCAAAATTTACTTTTAGGCTTCGTTTGACAAAACTTTTTTTTTTATTTTCAGTTTTTAAAGAGCGATTAATTTTTATTTTTTTTTACAAAAACAAGTGGGTGTTTGATAATCCTTTTTTTTAGTTTTTTTTTTTTGTGTTTGGTAACCCTTTTTATATTGACTTTTTTTTTGGTGGTTTGCGGTGGTGGTGGGGCGTAGCGGTGGTCGACGGTGGTGGTGGCCGGCTGTGGCCTCCTGAAGGCGGTTGTCGCGGCAGTCTCCGGCAGTGGCTGTCGGTGGTAGCTGCTGGCGGTGGGAGGTGGCTGCCGGCCGGCGGTAGTGACCGGAGCTGGCTGTCGCCCTGTGGTGGTTGTCAGTGGCCGGAGGTGGCTGTCAAGCGACGGTGGGCGGTGGCTGCCGGCGGTGGTGACTGGAGCTGGCTGCCGCCCTGTGGTGATTGCCGGTGGCCAGAGGTGGCTGTTGGGCGGCGGTGGGCGGTGACTGCCGGCAGTGGCTGCCTGCGGTGGTGGCCGAAGGTGGCCTCCGGCCAGCGATGGTGGCCTCCAGCCAGCGGTGGTGGCTGCCGGTGGCCGGAGGTGGCTGCCGGGTGGCGGTGGGCAGTGGCTGCCGGCGGTGGTTGCGTTGTGGTGGAGGTCTCAAAAAAAAATTAAGTGAAAAAAGAGTTTTTTTCTCTTTTTTTTACTCTATAATTTAAAAGGGCTAATTATACCTATGTCCCTGAGGTTAGGGGGTAATTACAGTCTAGGACACAAAGTTTCAAAATTTAACATTCCGTGACCAAACATGTTTCAAATGTATCAGCCGTGTCCATTCGTCAGGGTTCCGTCCAAAAAGTGTATTTTTTTGCTGATGTCATCCATGCGTATTTTCTAAATGTCAATACTACCCTTATACCACATATTTACATATACACTGTATAAAAATTAAAAACCTAATCTACAAAATTAGGGTTTTAAACCTAATACCAAATTAGTGTTTTAAAACCTAATTCTTTCTCTCCAAATTAAGGTTTTAATCTTTTTAAATTAGGATCTCTTTAATAGAAATTAATTCTTTTTTCCCAAATCAAATTACAGATTTGAATTCTTTTTTTTTTAAATTTGTGTTTTTTTATTGGATTTAATTTGAACCCTAACTTGATCTCTCTCTCTCTCTCTAACCATCATCATTTCTGAATTTCAATGGGGCTGCCGCCCTATCACCGCCTCCTCTTTCCTTCTCCCCTCCACCATGCCGCCGCCTCTTGCAATTCAAGTGTTTCAAATCATGCTCACACATTTGAATTGCTGGATTTGCAATTTGATTGCATGTGCAATCGAATTGCACATGCCGCCGGCAGCCCCCCTCCCCCGCTCCACACCGCCGGCAGCCCCCCTCGCCCCACCATTCGAGAAAACAGAGAGATTGACACAACCGCAAACACCACATATTGTCATCACATCCTTGCGCCACCCTCCCCCACCCCGTAGCCGCCCCCCACCATACCTACACACCATTGCGAACCACCATCCCAACTTCCGTGAGCCAACTACTCAGCACCACCGCCGTTACCCACCACCCCGCACCACTGCCATAACCCACTTCTTTCTTCCCCAACCAAAACCCACCATCAATTCAACAACCTAGGAAAGGCATCCTACCGTGATTTCGAGTTACGCCATGAGAGAGAGAGAGAGAGGGGGGGGCGATTCACGGTGTCTTACGGCAGAAAGGGGTCTTGCGGCATGGTGGGAAAGGAGGGACAACGGCGACGTGGGGGGGAAGAGCGGGGGCAGGGCCGGCGTAGGGGTGCAGGCTGAGGTGGGGTGGGAGTGCGGGGAAGCTGTGGCGTGGGATTGAATCTGAGAGATTGAGTTTGAAGATTGAATTTGAGAGAGAAAGGAGAGAGAGAACAAAAAAAAAGAAAATATAAAAATGGGAGGGCAGAGTTTAAAGGGGCAGAGTGGGTATTTTATTTTAAAGTCAAGTCTTTTTGTCAAAACCGTTAAGTATTTTTGTATTCCGTTTGTCAACGGACATAAGTGTTACATTTTGAAACTTTGTGTCCTCGCCTGTAATTACCCCCAAACCTCAGGGACATAGGTGTAATTAGCCCAATTTAAAAAGTGCTTTTTTTAAAATTGAAAAAAAATAATTATCAAGCGCACTTTTTTTTTAATTTTTAAAACTGAAAAAAAAAAATCAAACATGGCCTTAGTGTGTGGATGTGCCATTGATTAGGTATCTAATCATCATAAAAGTTAAGACAAGCTAATATGTGGCCATACTTTTGCAACTAAACTTGATTGCAACTCCACTAATTTGTGTGATCTTCTGATGTTTGGACCGCAAAGTTTGACTATTTTGATTGAGAGGAAATGATTTTTTTTAATTTAGTCACTTCTCCTTTTTGAGAGGTGATTACTTATAATTTAATGTTATATAGGAGTGTTAATAACAGGAAATGTTCAACATCTAAAAGGTAATTAACTTTTTCAAAGTAAATTATAAAAGTAATGCCGAGAAAGGAAGAACAATAAAATAACTTAATTATGGTTAGCAAATGGCTTAATATATGATATCATGCCATTAGAATAGCTTCTATTAATTGGTTCTGCGGAATACATGCTTGATGATTCTTTTTCCTTTTGAAACCCCGTTTGGCGGTTACCATGATAGCAATTTGTTTGCATGTATGCGTGACAGTATTATTGATGACCAATGATTATCAATAAAAATACATTCAACGAGAGTCGGACTTGTCTTGGGCATCTCTAGCAAACTCATTGCACGAGTTTAGAATTTGAGTGCAAGGTGGCCCAAAAGTCTTGTGCAAGTAACGCAAAGGATAATTAGGCTACTAGAACCGTCGGAAAAGATATACACAATGCTAGGAGCATTAGGGTTTTGTGTTCTCTTGAGAAAAAATTGGAAAAAGACATAAGATGCGTGGTGAAGGAGAACTCTCGTCTATTATTTGACATTAATCTTAGTGTCTTCTTAAGTTCACAGGATAAGCAATGGAGGAGGACTTACGGATTGATATCTCGGTTGATTAGATTATCAGCCTCAAAGTCACATGTTAAAAAAATCTCTGATCAAAATCCTGTTAGCGGTACCATAGCTTTCCCCTTTCACCTTTCCTAAGGTGGAATTTCTTTTTAAATTGAATCTTCTTATGTGATTTAGTTGTTACACTATATGTGATACATTTTCATTGTTATAACCCTTCGTATCTACATGGGAGCGTCAACTTCTCGCACCTTATGTATAAAATATTCGTGCAGCAATTACATTTTGTGAAAAATAATGCATCCAGGGCTTTCGTTAATAGAAACTCATGCTTTACGGTATCGTTTTTTTTTTTTCTTCGTAAGCTTACTCTAATTTTAAAGACCTTCTCCGTGGGGTCATATTGCCACGTGGCGTTTGCATAAAAATCCACTTATAATTTTGTTCCTATTTTTGGGTAGGCCAGAATTGTTTTATCAATTTGGTTTTCGTGACTTCGCAAAATACTATTCCCTTGAAGTATACTCTTTTATAAGCAACCAAACGCTGCCTCAAATTGCAGTCTCTCTCTCTCTCTCTCTCTCTCTCTCTCACACACACACACACACTGGTCAGTCGTTCGTCCGTCCTCTCCCACTCTGATTCAAGTATAATATTGCTAGGCGCTAGCATTAGCACACGCTATCCCCCCCCTAGGCCCCAACCACCCAGAGAGAGACGAGCATTTCATTTTATGGACCCAACGTTCGCCGGGAAGCCCATGCCGGCCCCTTACCCGTCGTCCCGGACCGACATAGACCAGATGCCGGACACCCCGAACCGCCGGGCGGCCCACCACCGCCGGGCTCAGTCCGAGACCTTCTTCCGCTTCCCCGACGACATCCTCCTCGACGACGTCGTAGCTGACTTCGACCTTGCTAGCCTCTCCCCCATGGTCTCCGACTCCTCCGACGGGCCCAGGCCCAGGCCCGCCGGGCCCGGCCCCTCGGCCCACTTCAGGAGCCTCTCTGTTGACGCCGACTTCTTCGACGGGCTTGGACTGGACGGCGAGGGAGAGAAGAGGGGGGTGGGCCAGGGCCAAGAACAGGGCCAGGGCCATCGTCACCGGAGTAACTCGATGGATGGGTCTTCGGCTACGACGTCGTTTGATGTGGAGTTGATGGTGGACAGTGCGAAGAAGGCCTTGGGGCCTGATAGGCTGGCTGAGCTATCCTTGATTGATCCCAAGAGAGCTAAAAGGTTCAACCTTTTTTCTTTTCCATTTCTTGTAATTAGGGTTTAGTTGAAATTGATAATTTCTAGTATTGACATGCTATGTTGGTTCAACTGGAATTCTAAAAATTTACTGGTTTAGTGTTGCTTGATTTTATTTATTTTTTTCAACTTATTGGATGCTACATAGGCACTTTAGATTTTGACCTTTTATTAAAAGTTTTTTTTTTGGTATATTTGGGGTTTTGTTTCAAGTATATGGAAATGATTTCTGTTGGTCAAGTGATATATGAGTTCGGGAAATTTGTAGTTAGAAAGTTGCTCATTTAGTGTTCCTTGATTTCCTCAACTTACATGATCTAAGTAATTAATTTGGATCAGCTGGGTGCTACACAGGCAAGTTAATCTGTTATTTTTTTTTCTTGCTAAGAAAGTGGAAGAAAATCAAGAAAGGTAAATTTAGACCAAATGATACGTGGGTTGAACTGGGTTTGGGAAAGAATGTTGCAGGAAGTTACAGATCTGATTTCTATCCATCTTTGGTAATTTTACCTAATATCTAATTGAAGTTTCAAATTTTATGAGCAAATTATTTCTGGTTTAGCTTTGAAGAAAGTCAAGAAGACAAAGATAGACCAAATTCTAGGTCTCATGATTTCTTGAAACCATTTCTTGGAAGTGGAAAAGCTGCCTTAAGTTTGTCAATCTTTTGAATTTTCATACACTTCCTATGCTAATTGCTTTTTGATTTTTGGTTTAGCATGATTTTCACATTTTATTTGTCCCATTAAAAGGGTTTGAGGAAAACGGATCTTTGATTTGGATTAAAGCTAGTTACTAGCAATTGCTCGAAGTTTCAGCTGAAAAATTGTTTTTCATATGCAGGATTCTTGCAAATAGACAATCTGCTGCGCGATCAAAGGAGCGGAAAATACGTTATACAGGTGAGCTGGAGAGGAAAGTGCAGACTCTTCAGACAGAAGCGACCACCCTCTCTGCACAGGTCACAATGCTACAGGTATGAACTCCTCTTTAGGCACTTTTTGATGAATGGATTTGGATGTTCTTTAACTTGGCAACTGTGGAGTAGCTACTGAGATTGAATTGTGAGGTCAAGAGGAGAGCTAGGCTAGGTGTGGAAGGATCGATTTTGGAAGGCAAGTTGAATATTTCTTTGATTGATTTCCAAACAATACTTTTGCTCCCAAAAAAAAAGAAAAGAAAAAGACAAGATACATAACTCCGCTGTTCATGTGTTTGAAAATTATGAATTTACGTACTTGTAACTACTCAACTTTTCCTATCATATCAGGATAAAAATGAGAATCCATAGTTTACAATGGCAAATCATTCAATTAGCATGCAGCCATTCAACCATTCTGAATAAAACTACCACTATATAAAAAGTCTGTTCTTGGAGGTAAATCTCTGTGCTGGACATTTTAATGGTGCTCATTGCAATAATGCTTCTGCCTTCTGCCCTTCTCTTACCAGCATCATTCTTTCCTGAACAACCGAGGTATCAAATGTATGACGAACACTCACGCACTTGTTTATCTATATGTAGGAAGTTAAATAGCTTTTATTTCATCTTATAGAAGTTCCATAACTGAAGCATGACCGTGTTCAACCTTTTTAAGGTCTCCAAGGAACTCTTATTTAGTATGTTATACTGTGTGCTTTTCTAGCTATATGAATCTTCAAGTGCTAACAAGTGGCTAAGATAAGGAGTTGAATATGTAATCCCTCTATCCTTGTTCTTCCCTTTCTAGCCGTTGCTAGGTCTAGGGAGGCTTTGATATACACAATCTTATCCTCACGTTGTGTAGATGATAGTTCCACGTTTACCCATGAAACAACCGTATTGCGGCAAAGGCTCACCCTCGTGTGCAGAAAAGTTCTACTTTGCATTTTGCATTTTATTTGCAGAATTATTATGCACTATTTAGTTGGTTTAAGGTCTTGGTAAGTTGATTTCTAATGTTCAAGTACACAGTATAGCAGTAAGGGTAATCTGAGTGAGTTGTGGTTTGAGGACAAGGACTAAAGGATGGGGTAGCATGTTGGTTGTGGCTATTTAGTTAGTGTTGATATATTATAGTGGATGAGATCATAATGGAGGAAAATTTATGGTGGATGTAGTGTGGGTCGATTCCATGTAGTTGGGGTTTAAGACATCGTTTTCGTTGCGCATATCCTGCAACAGTGTATATCGTTTATGCTATTCATATTCTTGCACACCTTCATACAAATGGCAACTTATGGTTTATGCATGTTTTAGTTTTTGCTGCCCTCATACAGACAAGACTGAAGAAGTTAATGTCTTCCGTATCCATGTTCATGTAAACAATATTCTCAAAAAAAGACATCCTATTTATTGTTTTCTTCCACCTCATTTCCGCAAACAATTAAGCTGTCTCTTACTAACTGCAGAAACCAGTTTTTTACTTATTCTTGCTGCCAAAAAGCAGCAAAAGCAACAATTAGCAATTATCTATTTGCTGCTCTTGATTCTTTTTCTTCAAGTTTTTCTCCTCTTCTGGATTTCCTCTCCTTGTCAAATACAACTGAAGATTTCAAGCCTATTTTTATTAGATACTGCAAAGCTCACCATTAATCGAGACAGGATCATCAACTAATCAGAACGTAACTCACTTTAAGAACGCATATCAGGATTTTTTTAACCCACCACTATCTTTTGAACGCTATAAAGTTACCTTCTGCTCTAAAAGCTAGCTATTGGAGAATGGGCCCAACCATTTTATCATGCTTTAACACTGCCCCACACTTGTAAGTCCCTGATTGCATGTGGAGATCGCACGTGGATAGACCAATTGATGAGAAATAGATCAAGTTGCACAACCACCAAGTGAACAAATAAACAGTGCAAATTGCACTATAATAAAGGGGCACCGGATATGCAAGCGGGAATAATCAAACCCAAGACTTTGTTCAACAAGCTTTGATACCATGTTAAGTTACCATCTGCTCTAAGCTTAAGTTATTAGAGAATGGGCCCAACAATGTTATTATGCTTTAACAAACGTAGTCTAGATTCAATACTCAATTATCCACATCAGTCTCAGAGTTACCTGTCATCAGCTACAACTCACTTACCAATTCAGCATGCTTCCTGACTAGGGCTTAGTCATTCTAGCTTTGGCATGAGTATGGCAGGGTTGGAAATGATTACGTATAGGTAGCAACAGAGGAGAGGGAGGGGGGAATGAGATCTTGGTGTGTATATGAGAGATGATTAGATTCTTTGAATTTATGCAAAAAGGAAGAGACGTGCATATCTTCTTGTTTGAGGGAGAGTATTGTGTTCCTTTATGTGTATATAGCTAAGCTCTGTTAGCAGGATATATACTGATTTGATTTTTTTTGAGTTTGTTGTTTTTGTGAAGGCGGTGGGAGGTGTTTTGTCCACTACCCTTGTACATAGGGGGGGGGGGGGGGGTTCCCACTATGAAGTCACTTGCACATCTTCGGTTACACTGCTGGGTTTTCGGCTCTAATATAGGCATTTCTACCTTAATCTAGAACTATCTGCATATCTTTCTTATTTTTTGCTATGCCCTCTTTAATTATTTTCTTTGTTTAGAAAGAGCTTTCAGTTTCCTTAAGAGTCTTCACCTTAAATGGAGAATTAGTATGAGGCCATCCATTTGCCTAAAGTATATGTTAGGGTGTGTTCTTACTGGGTGCCACTGCGTCATTGTTCTATGCATGAAAATGATGTGGCATATGGAGATGGGAAGAATAAACATGGAAAGGACAAGAAACCACACTCACATTGATTACATCATTTGATGTAGAGGGACACTACTGGATTGACTGCTGAGAACAAGGAACTCAAGCTGCGGTTGCAAGCTATGGAGCAACAGGCACATCTTAGAGATGGTATGGTGTTCATCTTTCTCATTGTTGTCATTGTGGAATGTACAAGTCATTTCCTATTGCTTACTCTATCGTTCAGTGATTGTGAGAAAGGTCGAGAAGATAGGAGTGGGCTTGCCATCGAACTGGTCTCTCCAAGAATTTACCCGCCTGGTGCCAGTTTCATTCAAACTGGCGCTTGCTTTCAAATCAGTGCTGCTACATGATTTTAACCCTGCTATTAGCTTCCATTCTCCGATAACATAACGCTATTGATTAAAAAGACCTCATGTTCGATAAGTTAGTGTCTCAGTTCCAACAAGCAATGATATGAGAAAGTTTTGTGTCCAAATTTTCGTTTCAATAAGCTATGAATATTGTGATGACTTGATGATTTCAACCTGCTGTATCGGATTGTTTCTTTTAACTGTTATTTACAAGGTATTTTTTGTGGCCTGCAGCTTTAAATGAAACACTGAGGGACGAAGTGCAGCGGCTTAAGATAGCAACTGGCCAAATACCAGCTGGCAATGGGCACAATTTCAACAGAGCATTGCCGCCCCAATTTTCATCCCACCAATTCAATCACTTCAGTAACCACCAGGCGCAGCAGGTCCAACAGCAACAGCAGCTTCAAATGCCCCATTCAACTCCTAATAACCAGACTCGCAGTGGACAACCCCAACCTAGCTTCCTGGACTTCAATCATAGGGCATGATATCCTCCTAGCAACTCCATCGGCCATAATGTGCCAACTGAGAAGGTAACTCATTCAAGGGTAGCATGCTGTACATATTATATGTGTATAAGTGTCTCACGTAATGTTTGGGAAGAGTATTTACTCCGATCAATCCTTTGTACCAGTTGTGCATTCTGGCTGTGTTACTCAAAAGGTTAGAAATGTGCTATAGAGCTTTTTCGATGTGCTATAGAAATGTGCTACTGTAATTACTCCGATCAATCCTTTGTACCAGTTGTGCATTCTGGCTGTGTTACTCAAAAGGTTAGAAATGTGCTATATAGAGCTTTTTCGATGCTAATGAATATCTAGATGAGTAAACGTGGCTACTGTAATCTTTTATAATGTAGTTGGTGGATGTACTCTTTTTTTTTAGTTTGATTAGTAATGACAGGATAGCCGGCATTGCTTGACTTCAGCAAGATTGTTAAATCATCACAGATCTAATTTTTGAAGGGTCACCTGCCAATGGTTATTTTAGTGTATCCAACTACCCACTTTTTTGTCGCAAATCTCTTGTGAGATTTTGAAGCTGCTTTAAAACACAAATTGATTGATTGTGTTCACTCTGGAGGTGGAATTCTTTTCATTGCCTACAGTGAGGCCCATCGGTGCAATCGAAAACATTTAAGCGGGTGTGATCCGATGACAATGGGAGAGAAATCTTCTACCTGCAACATGGCTCACAATGCATGTTTGATTTTGAGTTTGATGGAGATGCAGGTCCCTTTTCTGTTACAACTATTTGTGCCTGATGAGAGTAGAAGTTCTCATGGGAACCATCTGAATCTGAACCAGAATTTGGAATCAAAGTTACTATTATTATGCAATCGACTAGGGAAAGCCGGCTGGAAATTGCCTTGAATGTTGTGTCACCTCTCAGTGGTTCACATGGATCCTAAAAAATGTGCGGCCTATGACTAATGAATACGGGTGAGCACTAAACTATTTAAACTGATCCGAAACGATCAATCTGAATCGATCCTATCCGAACCGTCTAAAGTTTTTTCGGTTCGGTTTTACATTTTGCAAACCGATCTTGGCTCTATTCGTTTCACGCGTCACATCTTTTAAATCAATTCCGAACCGAATCGAAAATACTTATGATATTGATCTATTTTTAGTAACATTCATTGATAATTTCACATATATGATACTGAAAAATTTTCAATAAACAAATCCTGAAAGTTAAAAGAAAATAAAATA
The DNA here is from genome assembly GCA_033070095.1 of Escallonia herrerae. Classification (NCBI taxonomy): domain Eukaryota; kingdom Viridiplantae; phylum Streptophyta; class Magnoliopsida; order Escalloniales; family Escalloniaceae; genus Escallonia; species Escallonia herrerae. The sequence goes on along the minus strand of JAVXUP010000001.1, from coordinate 1,241,879 downwards.
ATGAGAACACTTATAAAGCATAAATTTTGTGACCGATATCTATTATATATTTACTCATATTTTTCACACATTAATGATCACTTATATATCAATTGTAACAAGATTGTTGTAATTTAGAAATATATATATACATTTAATTTTTAATTGTTATTAGATCTAATAATAGTGTACAAAGGAACAACGTCTTTAAGTGAGTGCAAATCATTTAAACCGGTCAAATCGAATCGTCCAAATTGATGGTGTTTGATTTGGTTCTATTCACAATTTTTCAAATTAAAGGATAACGATTTAGTTTATGATTTGACCTCTAAACTAAATCAACTCGAATCGTACACACCCCTGTTAATGAACATGATGTTAGATGTATTATAAAATAATTCTTGTATCTCTTGCTTCCCTATCTTATTCTATAGTTCCTTTATATTTGACGGTCCTAAATCTTTGGACCCTCCTACTATTCTTGGATCTGGGACCAATTGTATCCTTGGATATACAAAAGTCGCTTCCTTGCAGTCATTTTCTCAAGAAAAGGAGCACCGCATCAATGGAAAAGTCATAATATCTCACATCATACCATGCTTTGCAATGGGCAACATTCCTTCTTTAAATAGATTGAGGCCCAACAAACTAAAAGACAAACATTGTGAAGGTATATACACTCCAGAAACTGTAACCCAGAGTCCTGTTTTGGTCGGCTTTGTCGCTGAAAAAGAGAAATCTCGCTGCTGACCTCGTTAGAAATTAAAAGAATGAGAGGCTTTAGCGACAAATGGGTTCACGTCTGACCCGCGTACAGAATATGAATATATTCTTCAAATATATAAAAAGACGAGTTATACACTCGTTTAAGGGTACATGTCATTTCCTTTATCCCATGTTTTTTGATGAATTTTTTGAGGCGTTAATCTTTTTCAATCTCTGGGTTATTTGAAGTCTTTTTGAGAGTATCTACAAATTAAATAAAATAGAAGATAAACTCGGACACATAATGTGCTAAAAGTTTATTTATCTTCGAATTTACTTTTATGTAAGCTCGTTAAAAATCAACAGGACAAGTAAGAAACTTGTAATTAGAAAACGCAAACAAAATCACATTCATGTCCCTTACAAGAAGTGAACCGTTTTCCTCTGCTATTCTGGCCTCAAACTCTAATCGTGAGGATCTCAACTCCCATCTTCTATTTATGTCCCTTTATTTGTTGGGTGCTACAGTTCGCATAGAAACTTGCCAAACCGATAAGGAAACAAACATTTGATCGGCTATAATTCTTCTTAAGTTATTATAAACTCCTATGTAGGCTATTAAAAAATGGACGTAACAATAATGTTATCATGCTTATCCGTTCTTCATAGCCTAACCTCGTCTACCGAAAAGAAACTTGCTATCTTCCATATGTCATCAAACAAGAGTAAACAAACGGCACGGCATAAGGATCACATTCAGCCATATCGTCCCTTCCAAATGCATTAAAAACAACGAGATAAAACTTCTAGCATGGTGACCAGAGACGGATTCAACAACAAAAACAAGGTGTGATCTCTCCCGATTAACGCCTGTCCAATCATAAATTCCCTGTTCTTGGGGCAGTCGTTCATAACTAAGTATGCCACCGTCCACCAAGAAACTATAAGTTAATTCATCATTATTGTGACATATAAAACACCAAGTTTTCCACTTTGACAGTACCTTGTGCGGGTTCAAGGATAGGTCTTGGAGCTGAACATGCTAATATTCGTAGCATTCTCGTCGGTCCTGGTGCTGCTAGCCGTCTTCTTGAGGCATGCAAGGGCTTCTCCGAAAGCCATGGAAGGAATTCCAGGAACTTTGGGGTGGCCTATTGTAGGGGAAAGCCTGTCATTCATTTCTTCGTTCTCAAGTCCTGCCGGTATTTTCAGCTTCATGAAGAATAGACAAGAGAGGTAATACTTCTTGTATAATTCTTACTTGAGGTCTTCATATTCTGGAAATTTTGTGTATGGTTAATGATCAGCTTTGAGAAGAAAACGATCGAAAGATTCATGTTTAATTTGGTTTGTGCGGGGATTATGGAGGTTTCGAGTAATCCATTATTGCACTGTAGCCGCGTGCTTTGAAAGTTGTGCTCCAACAGAAAAATGAGCAAGATACTATCTATAGAGATTAACAAAAACCTACATCCCTCCGAAGAGGATCAATTAACAAGGCGGGGGGGAAATCACACCAAACTGATTTTCATCCGCGGTAAGGCCAAATGCACCTGCTGCATGGGCTGCCCCGTTGCCATTCCTCTTATAAGATCATAATGGCACTCCTCAAACTTAGTATCTAGGAGCCAGACAATCTGGAATGATTTTGCTAACTTTCTCTAATAAGTTAGATTCTTGAGAGAGCAAGTGGAAATTAGGATGAGCATCACCTTCTAGTATGGCATGCCTGAAACCATGGGGAGACATAAGAAGTGATGCTTCCTTATCTGCCAATGGCGCATTTCTGCATAATGATATATTAGAAGCTGCAGTCTGTTTGGAAGTGATCCCTTGGTGTTTCTGATCACAACCAGTACCTCCCTTGCGTTCAGATTTAAGCAAACGCCATCAAAATTCACTTTAAGTAAACTTGGATCAGGTGGTTACGAAATTTCACCCCTAATTTTAACGTCACTTTGGAAAGTAAAGCATTGTTGCACATCTTTTTTTGTCTTGAATAATGTGTCCTTCAATATACTCGCCAAAGTGCAACGCTGAGTGTACGAAATGCATAAGTTCTTGTACAACCCTCCTGTGGCAACATTAATTTCCTCTAGGGCCAATATGTCTTGACCTGTCTAGTCTCATTGCTTTCTTGTATTAGGTATGGGAAGGTTTTCAAGAGTTATGTACTTGGGAGATTTACTGTTTTCATGACTGGGAGGGAAGCAAGCAAAATTTTACTAACTGGAAAAGATGGAATGGTGAGCTTGAACCTCTTTTATACCGGGCAGCAGGTGCTTGGCTCCACCAGCTTGCTACAGCAGACTGGAGAAGAACACAAGCGCCTTCGCCGCCTCATTGCTGAGCCCCTCTCATTTGATGCCTTGAAAAAGTATTTCCAGTTCATGAACACTTTGGCCATTGAGACCTTAGATCAATGGCCTGGACGGAAAGTGTTCGTTCTCGAAGAGGCATCTACAGTTAAGCTTCAATAACTTTGAGTTTCTCATAGGAGGCAATAGATCTGGAGAAGAAAAGAATGTTGCAGAGAAGGACTGGACAAGCATTAATGCATATAGTACCAAACTTGCATTGTCATAACTTCTCTTGGACGTCCTTTCTTTCACTGAATCTATAATTTCTCTTGGTGGTTTCAAGTTGTTTCTTGAGATATAATTATACTCTCCGAATGCAGTTCACGCTCAAGGTAATTGGAAACATGATAATGAGCTTGGAGCCTACAGGTGAAGAGCAAGAAAATTTTCGGGCTAATTTCAAAATCATCTCTTCCTGCTTCGCATCTTTGCCTTTCAAAATACCTGGAACTGCTTTTCATCGCGGTCTCAAGGTATGGTTCTTAAGAGGTTGCAGTAGAATAATCACTTACAATTTGGTACAACTCCAGAAGGATTTTTCTGCACTTTTGGGGCAAAAAGTACTAACAGTGTATCAATTTAGGCCCGCGATAGGATGCACGCCATGTTAGACTCGATAATTTCTGATCGAAGAAATGGGAAAAGTGTACAACAAGATTTTTTGGAATCCCTGATAAGGAAGCACAGTAAGAATGCCTCAGGAGAAGATAACGATGATAAACTCAGTGATAAACAATTAAAGGACAATGTATTAACCCTTTTAATTGCCGGTCATGACACCACAACGGCTGCTCTCACGTGGCTTGTCAAGTTCTTAGGAGAAAACCCTGTTGTCTTGGAACGTCTCAGGGTAAGCATACTGACCGACATTTGAACACGTTAGTCCTGGTTTTCCCTGTTCGAAAGGTTGCTTAGAGAATCTCGGTTATGGATTCGCAGGAGGAACACATGGAAATTCGCGATAAAAGAGATGGTGAATCCAGTCTCACATGGTCAGAAGTCATGAACATGCCTTATACCGCCAAAGTTGGTAGCATGCATCTTGCTTTTCCGTTCATATCAGCATTTTATCTGATGAAAGTGTCTAAGGTCTCTTTTGGGCATTTTTATGTTCAGGTGATCAGTGAAACCCTCCGCAGAGCCACGATTTTACCTTGGTATTCTAGAAAAGCTGCACAGGACTTCGAGATTGATGGTATAATTTCTCCGACTAATAATCTAGCACTGATCTTCTTTGCCTCCTTTTAGGCTAAAAGTATGTCTGAATATTCCAGGCTACAAGATCGAGAAAGGGTGGTCTATTAACTTGGATGTAGTTTCAATCCACCATGACCAAGAAGTTTTCAAGAATCCTTTTACATTCGATCCTTCCAGATTCGATGTAAGCCGATCCTCTCATTTCACGAATCCGACTTCCCTTAAGTCTATTTGCATGATACGAAGTTACTTTGTTCAATCCATTGCAGGAGCCCCTAAGGCCTTTCAGCTACCTAGGCTTTGGAAGCGGACCACGTATGTGTCCTGGAATCAATCTAGCCAAGCTGGAACTTTCTGTTTTCATTCATCACCTTGTCTTGAGATACAAGTAAGATCAACGCAGACATGCACAGGAATTGATCAATTTCAATCTTATAACTTCGCTGATTGTACGCATTTGTTCGTGCAGATGGACACCACTGGAGAGAGATGACTCTGTTCAGCCAACTCTCGTGCGGATGCCAAAGAGCAAGTATCCCATTATGGTCGAGTCCCTGTGAAGCACTGGTCTTGGAGAATCTCAGAACGCATTCAAGAGAATGGCTGAATCAGGGGAAGATTGCAAGTCAAGAGGAGGAGGAAGTAAACTACATTTATAGCTACGTAGAAATGCTTAACATTGTGAAGAGTGAGGAAGCAACTTTAGTCCATTCAGAGAAATAACATTCAACTGCAACAGCTTCTTAGGGTCATTAACCTATCTGTTAAAGCAAGGAATAGCCTAAAAGAAAATGGAAGGTCTTACAAAATACAAACTGCACTTCATCAACTTGAATTTTCTTGAGAACAGAAATAGTCAGAGATGAGAGAAACCAGTCAAGAGCCTATGACCTTCACCACTGGCAGCAAGACGAGAAAATGGTAAACCAATGCATGAAATGGTACTCTACTGGAGAGATTGTTAAGAAACTCTCATGAATTGTCCCTATGGAACAGTGACAAACTATTATCTTTAGCAACATAATGCGATCCATAGGGAACACAACAGAATCGCGAGGAAAAAGCACAATTTGCTCTCCCTACAGTCAGACAACACAAATCCATCTGAATTGAATTCCAACGTTCTACAGTACAGACTACCAACATAAAACTCATAGGTGGACTAAGAAATCACTTGTGAAGAGCACAGACACAATTATCTCTCCCTATGTCTGCTGCAAGACAGGGAGGCAGAACTTTCTCATTTGGATACCAGGTCGAGCGTTTTTCAACCAGTTCATTCAAGAAATCATCCAGCTTCTCAATGGTGACATTTGGCATAACAATAACATGCGCCATATTACCCTCACAAGCAAGCTGCCATTGGCGCACAAACTCCACATCCCGAGGTCGCTCAAACACAACTGTGCTGCTCAGCTCATTTAGCATAGCACTTATACCTGCTTCTCTAAGACGATCTTTCAAGTAATGAGCATTTCTGAGGCACTTCTGGACTTCTTTCTGGAAGCCCTTGTAACCTTTCCTATTTAGTGTGTGCCACAGGAAGATTGGAGCATGGCCATTTCTGCTTCCCATAATTGTGGCATCCCTTGAAGCAAGGTACTCAACATTACTCGAGAGGACATTAACGTGCTCCATCCTTGTTATCTGGACACCGCAAGGCATTGGACATCCCACAAACTTGTGGCCAGATACACTTACACTTCCAATCGGCTTCTTGAAACTAACCTTTGGCGCCTGTGTCATAAATGACACCAATAAGCAAAAGGAAGAAGACACAAACCAGAAACTGTGATGCATTACATTAAACGATACAGTTCATCATGAAATATGATTATCCTCAGACTTCACTCTTTTGACACAATCATCATAGTAGCATATTTCTTTCCTTTCATCTTCTATTATCTCTATTCCGAATCAATATAGTTTTAAGATATGTTTAACTCACTTTTCTAACCACACCAAATATATACATATAACATTGGAGAGAATTGCGTGTATAAAAGTAAATTATTAAGTAAAATAGAAGTTTAGACATATAAACCTTCTACAGTGACTGACGCATATAAATTACAAGAGCCTATCATGTACGAACCAATTTATTTTTATTTCTTTTATTTGGGGTTTTTTCTTTTCTTTTCTTTTCTTGCACCTATACAAGTATATCTTCCACAACAGCCTTTAACAGGACCAGAAGCAAGCTTGGGAAAGCCAGTAACTTTAGATGCTCTTGCAAGATATTTGATTGAACTTTCTAAGTGGCATGACTGGGAAATTACAATATATAATATGGCAACTGTGATCTATTTTCTTACCCTCGTTTTCACAGCGTGTTAAAGTGTCAACTGGAGAAAACGTGTAACTGTCCTAAAATGATCAAGTAAAAAGTAACTACTGACAAATGCCCTAAAAACAATCCAGATACGGTCTTGTAAGGAAAACAAACCACAAATAACCGTGGGAAAAATAAATCCACTTACACGCTTAACGAATGGCATCATGAGCCCAAACAAAGCTCCGTCACAGTGGATATAAAATTGATCATGTGAGTAACCACATTCTTCGAGGGTTTGTATAACGAGATCAAGATCATCAACAGCCCCTTTGACAGTTGTTCCTGCAATAGAAGGATGCCAAATCAATTCATAGGTTGTTCATGGTCCCTGAGATACAAGAAGCATAACTCAATCCACAGGCCACCACTCGAAGTGTAATACAAGGGTAACTACCTATGTTAACATTGATGATGGCTGGTTTGTCCTTGTTAGGAATTAACTTGGATTTGAAATCTGCACAATCTATCTCCCCCGTGACTAAAGTGGCAACCTTTACACATTCCATTCTGTACATCCTTGCTGCTTTGAATACTGAGTAATGTGATTCTCGTGAAGCATAGAGAATTCCATCAGGAAAAACTTCTCGCCTGCAGATTTGATTAATGGTACTATTGTGAGGACCATTCTTGAAAAGACACGACAGACCACCTTAATGAACAAATTGACATTGCCAAGTTGAAGTCAGAACATACTGACCCAACTAGGATGCCGTGAAGATTGCCTTCTGTACCACAATTTGTAATGTATCCCCAGTATTCATGCTTCTCGATTTCCCATAAGCGGGCAAACCAATCTAAAACGCCAACCTCAAACTGTCTTGAATGTACACCGTAGTTGCTTTCAATGAACGGGTCACCAAGATTGTTGATGGAGAAATGCTGCAACTGAGCTAGAGCACCAAAATCGAAGTCCAGATTATACGGATAACCTGTAACAGGTTCAAAATCTAGAAGCTTTAGAAAGCAGGCATGTGCTGAAACACTTTGTATCGGACATCAATTTACTTTCTAGTTACACAAAATAATCTGTGGAAAGAACAAACAACAAATAAATATGCAACATGTCAGGGACAAAAAAAAAGCCAAAGTACCAGCATAGGATTAGGCATCCACAATTCCATGCAAGGGCACAAGTAGGATGATTTAAAGCAGATACGCATGAAATGCCCTTTACTAAGAATCATTCTGCAATCTATGAGGATAAAAGAACTGAACATCGTCCTTTGACTCCATTAACGGCCCTTTTTTCCCTATAAAGACACCTTCAAATATGTGCTGCGCGGAAATCATGGCCGCAGTTGTCTTGATACTCAAAAAAGGGGTCATTTTTTTTTTTTTTCAGTTTCCTATCTTAGTCCTTTTACGTATAGTATATAGTATCTTGACTATGAGACTACGAAATTTGAGTATCCACTGATTTCTCAAGTATATTTTGAGAAGCTATTTGCATGCAAGAACATTAGTTTTATCCTTTACTTTTGCCCTCACTTTACTTGCAGATAGTTGAAATTCTAATTTACCACTGAGCAAAAATGTCAGAACATGCAACAGAAGTTAGCAAGATTTAGGGCTTTACAATAAAAAAAAAGGTTTAAAACTGCAAACAAATGTTACTCTGAAAAGCATTCCTGAGTTTATTTTAAAAGTGCCACCGAACCAGTTATTTTCCAAGTCACTAGAGAATCATTTTTTTTTTTTTGGGGGGGTTGGGGGTGAGGGGATGTCTACAGCTTAGTCACACAATCATCCAAATGGGGACACCCTGCCATCAATTTGAGAACTGAGACTTTTTGGTTCCCATATGCAAACTACATTTCCTCTCTTTGATTTAAGAGGAATTTCAGCACCAATAAGTCACCCTCTATACCTCTCTCACAGATTATCACAACCAATTGCAGATAAAGTAGTTTCTGTGGTTATTCATGGGTTTGATGATCAGTTGAACACAGATATCATGGGTGCTTCTCCCAATGATCCCTGTAAATAGTTTCTGATTTCTATATGTCACTACGCCTGCATGGACTGAACTAAGAGAAGAGCCAGACTGAGAGAGAAAAAGGGCCTCCCTCCCTCTCTCTCTCTAAGTGTAGGCTCATGTGCTTCCACTGTGTGACTTATCTTTCTAACTTGATGTCACTTAAAATCATAACTTCGGCATTCCGCTCATTCTCCCTCACCGGAAAGAAGTCTATTCACGTGCACATGCATATGCTCTGAAAGATTGAGAGCTATCCCTTCCAGGGATAGCAGGGTAAATAGGTAAGCATCTCGGGCAGAAAAACAAAAAGCAAGCCTTCAGGGAGTAAAGAGCCACCGGCAGTGCTACAACTGGATCAACTAATCGCATACAAGTTTATTGGAATAAAAATAAAGCTACAGGTCAGAATCCCCCCCCCCGCCCCTCCCCTAGGTCTAATGCTTGGTAATGCACTAATGCCGTAGAATTAGAATCTCGAATTCATCTCCAACTCCTTGGACCCAAGGTCAAGACGTTGAAATCGCTTGTCCAAGTGCCAAGAAGCTATGCAACCACTGAGCGCCAGTGTGCCACAGCCGGGCTGCAGGTAATTAGCCGCAGCATCCAAAGGGAGTCGCGTACACCTTGACTTAATTAGTTCGCTACTAGGCTTCATCTTTTTCTTTTTAAAGATTCCATACCTCAACGGTATAAAGTAGCATTCAAACAAGGAAATCACGATTCTAGTAAAAAGTTGTTGAATTCTAATTTCCATTCTCATTTGCCAATAGGTCGATGTCGACGTATTAAGAGGCCATTTGAGATTGATTCTTAAAAGTAAATTTTGATTAAATCAGAATCAGTTTTTAAAATCAGCTTTAATCCATTTTAAGTAGAATAGATTAAAAGTTGTTGAAGGTGTTTGAATAAAAAGGGATTAAAGTAGGTTTAGTGTAGCAAAATTACCATATAGTGTACTGAAATTGAGCATTTAATGTCTATTTATATGTAAGGATATTTTGGTAAATCTTTTGGTCAAACCTGATACTCCAAAACTGATTAAATCTTAATCCAAGAAATTGAGGATTATGAATTTAATCAGTTTTGAGGACATTCGAGTAAGTTTAATCAGTTTACTTTTTTTTCCCAAACACTTCAAAACTAATTTAATTTGAATTTAATTAGATTTGACCAATCTAGAATCAATCTCAAACACCCTCTAAGTACCATTTCTTGTTTTTCGTCTCTATGTTGCATTCAAATTTTCACTTTCTTTTAAATTTCGACTCACTTCCTTCCAATTCCAGAGCAACTAAACAGATCATTGAATATAACTAAGCAATGACAAGACCCAAAAACACCCACAAACACGCACACAGTGTTACCTAAATGGTGCTTGGTGCGCTCAACGAGCGTCTTGCGATACCTAGCCAGCACGCCAGCCATGTATGCGTCCTTGTCCCCGGTGGACTCGTCGTCCTCGTCCGGCTCCGTCACCGACAGGCACGTGGTGTGCACGTTCCTCCCCAGTACCATCTCCCCCTCCTTCCTCCCGGCGCCAATGCCGTTCGATTCCACCGCGGCCGGCAGTGGCTCCGCAGCCACCACCGCCGGCGGATCGAAGTCCTCCGGCAACATATCCAGCTTCCCGTTGCCGTTCCCCTTAGACAGCAACGACATCGTTTCGGCTCCAACTGTACCGACCATGATGCTCTCTGCTTAATTGACAAGAAAAAACAAATACACAAACATAAGATGACCAAGCAGATTTAGTGTTGACGACCAGATTTTGACCAAGAGATCTGTAAATACAAAAACGTTGTGCGTGCGTATGTGTGTGTTTCAGAAATGTACCTGCGAATAGTTCAAGTGTTTGTTGTAGTGGACGACCGGAAAATTCGAGGCGGCGAGAGTGGCGAGGTAACCTCAGAAAAAGGGGTGGAGGAGGAGGGGAAGAAAGGGCGGTGTTATTTTATAGGCGCGAAGGGTCCGGCGCTGGGTCCAAACCTCCACGTTGCAAATGATCTTCCTCGGAATTACTACAATTTTTGTAATAGTTATTATAGTTATCTGTGTGATACCTGCTATGTTGAGTAAAGTTTTAATAAAAATTATGTCTGGGAACAATTATAAATTGTCGCTGTATGAAAATAATATAGTTTGAAAGTTACGAACAAAGTTGTTGCCAAAACTTTTCTATCTAATTGCTTATTATACGTGACATTATTACGCTTGAAAAATTATGAAGTAGTCGCATAACAATCTTCAGAAATGTTTAGCAAGAAAGAAAAGTTTTAATGTGAAATAGCAAAGTTGAAATAATGTGTCACGCGCGTGATGTATGACCTCTTCTGTTGTTGTTGCACGAATTAGTCGACTCCGACGTGAATTCAACGTTTCTTAATGCACTTCATTTTCAAATTATTACACCCTACATGGGCTTTTAGTATGTGCGGCTTTCACATAATTAAATCTTAAAAATTATCATTAAAAATTTAATCAATTTTAACAACTAATAGTCTTGTATGCAGTAATTCCAATTCCAAATGGGAACTAGAAGGGGTTATTTTCGAGTAAAGGATAATTAGGTGTAAAGAGGATTTGGGCCCTACGAAAAATTTTGAGGCCCAATATCGGCCACTCACTATAATTGTTACTTGTACTCACATTCATGTCATGACTAAAAGTCGTCATTAGTGACCAGAGTGGAATGTTTGTCGCTAAGAATGGGGAACGAAATCAAGCCCTAAATTTTATCCATTTGTGCAGATAAAACCCTGAATGAACTTGGCATCTTAGTTTGCAATTTTTGTCAACCTTATTGTTTGTATAATAGCATACCACAAAAGACTGAGTACACTGAGTTTACTTTCATTAAATGTCTGGACTTTCAACGAGCTTCTAACCAAGAGAGAAGTAGTAAACAAATCAATTTTAAGTACTTTTGCTCTTTAACTCTTTTTTATTTATTTATTATTAGGCATCCTCTCCTTTCGCCTAAAATTGTACTCAGTATATCATGTAAAGCCATCAACTCGAGTTTAATCCATATCTAATCTCGAACTTTGTGTTCAAAATGGTATTCAATGTTTTGTTAAAAAAAATTAACATCTTTGCAGACCATAAAAAAAGTTGATTACACCTTGACTGATTTTTTTTGGGGCTTAATTTTACATCACAGTGGCCTTACTTGCCTTTGCGTAATTGCATGGGCTACGCGTGTAAGATTCTTGTAGACCCGCACGCAGGGTGATTGAATATTCAAGTGGATCCGAGCCAAAAAATATCTCTTCAAGTTTAAATACAAAAATTCCACGAAACGTGGTCATGTCGGCTGGATCGATTGATTCGGATCAGTACAGTTTGGACCCCCCAAGAAACAATTGCTGTGTTACCGGTCTATGAATCGGTAATCTCATTCGTTTTGGGTTCAGCAGATTCGAAGGTGACTAATTATATTATTATTATTATTATTATAGGGTTAATTGACAAACTTTTGGGGACAACAGCCCTTTGTAACTCAATTTTAATTTGAAATTTATTTATTTAGTATAAAAAAAATTGTACGAAATTCGAGAAGCATTCGAAAAACTTTGGATGTTGTTTGATCATGTGTAATGAGTTTATATAGTTTGCATCATTGTTTAGGAGTAGGATGTCGTTTGCATGTAGGAGAGTTTTAGAAAAATGGAAAAAAAATCTGATACATATGACGCTCACACAATAGTTACACTATTGGTTGAGGCATTAGGTTCGCAACCTATCCACCCAGGTTCGATTGTCTCTTTTTCTGAATTTTGTTTTGAAAATGGGCTATTCTGCTACGATAATTTTCTCAAAATATTACCGAAAATTGCGAAACATGACAATTTTGCATCATTGAAAATTATATATATATATATATATATATATATATATATATATATATATATATATATATATATATATATATATAGAGAGCTGATCCGTTGATAGCGTTAGCAAAATAGGTAAAGTTGCTAGCGCGATCTGACCGTCCACGCTCGATCTGTGGACGGTCCAGATCTTTTTTTTACGTTTTTTTAAGTCCGTCCGCTACATAATGTAGCGGACACTTTTATGACAAAAATACCCTCCGAGTCCGTCCGCTACATTATGTAGCGAACTAATTTTTGTACCTTTTGTCTCTTTCTGTCATTAATGTTCTGACTCTCTCTCTCTCTCTCCTCAATTCCCTATAATATTTGTCCGCTACATAATGTAGCGGACAGTGCAGTGCTCGTCCGCTACATTATGTAGCGGACAAATAAGGCTGTATATTCTCTTTCTCTCTCCCTTCTCTCATTAATGTAGTTTGACTTTTTTTCTTTCTCTCTCTTTTCTCTCATAACTTTTTGTTTTCTCTCTCATCCCCCTCCTCTCTTCTTCCTCTGTTTTCTCTCTCTCCCCTTGCATGAGATATTTACGGCCATAGCAAAGGAAATTGCTCTTCTCAGAATCTCAACGAAGGCATGGAACTTTGCTTGAAGGCTAAAACGCAAAAGACCCAACTTTGAGTGCACTTGTAGGGGGAGTTTGGGGTGTGGAAGTGATATGGATGGCATCAAGATGGCACCCTTGAAGCCATAATGAAGATTGGTTGGCTGGTTACAGTTATTAAAGTTGTACGAAAATTTGTTGGGGACCCTTTTAGGGAACAAGTGTGAATCCAAAAAGCAGTAATGCCATCCAAACGATTGAATGACAATGTAATCCACAACTATAATTGAAAACCCTTTGAGCCGTGCATTAAAATTGTACATCAACCATCAATAGTCCGCTACATTATGTAGCGGACAAATAAGGCAGTACTCTTCTCAGTTTCTCTCCCTTCTCAGTTTCATTCGGCAGTATTTTACGTAAACATGGTCTTCAAGCTGGGATCTCTTTGGGTCACTAGTGTTTATTCTTGAAGCTTGAACGCAAGCAACCATGGTGGTGGGGACTTTCCCTTGTTTGAGAGGAAAGAATACTGGTTCAGGTGAAATGGGCGAGCCAAGAAATCGCCTCATTATAAAATCCCCACAATTCGTAGAACCTGAGAAGAGCAATTTCCGTTGCTATGGCCGCAAATATCTTCTGTAGGGGGAGAGAGAGAGAGAGAGGCAGAAGAGAGCTCATTTCTAGATCTGCCATCTTTAGAGAATGGGTACGGGGGAGAGGGAGAAGATGGAAAGGATGAAAGATGAGGAAGAGAGAGAAAAAAAGGGGTTGTCTCTTTTTTTTAGATCTGACACACGATTGTCTTTTTCTAGAGAAAAGTTCTCTTTTCATAATTGTTTTGTTCGCTACATTATATAGCGGACAGATATAATCGGAAATTGAGGAGAGAGAAAGAAGTCAGAACATTAATGACAGAAAGAGAAAAAAAGGTCAAAAAGTCAGAACATTAATGATAGAAGGTCCAAAAATTAGTCCGCTACATAATGTAGCGGACAGACTCAGAGGGTATTTTTGTCATAAAAGTGTCCGCTACAATATGTAGCGGACGGACTTAAAAAAAAGTAAAGAAAAGTTCTGGACCGTCCACAGATCGTGCTTGGACGGTCAGATCGAGCTAGCAACTTTGCCTATTTTGCTGATGCTATCAACGGATTAGCTCCCATATATATATATATATATATGGAGTTGATCCATTGTTGGCGCTAGCAAGTTGTTAGCGCGATTTGGTCTCTGCAACATATTGTAGCAGATGATAATTTACCGTCCACTACATCAGGTTGCCGACGGTAAAAAAATTTGCTGTTGTGGCACGCGATCTGACCGATCATTCTCGCGCATGGACGGCCAAATCGCGCTAACAACTTGAGTTAAGTGAAAACTAAAACATTTTAGAATTCTAGATGCAAACTTCATTATAAGATTCTTTATTCCAATAATTAACAAATACAATCCTCTCAAATCTGCAGCATTTCACTTTAAAAACTTTTAAGCCCGTGATTGACATTGTTACCTTACTTTTAAACTCGAAATGTCAATGAGCTTTCACCTAGTAAGTAACCAAAAACTCAACTAACTAGACCGTATCATGTCGGAAAAATAAATTATTTATTAAAATGATAATTTTGCAACTTTTATAGACGATATCATTTTGCAATTAAACGTAACTTTCAAAAAACACTTATAATAAGCAGAAATTACAGTAACCTAATATAGCTTGATCAATTAACTACATTCACGTATCTCATATCAGTTGTATATAGATAACCAACCCAAATATTGTTTTGGCTCAAGGTCTACCCAGCCAAGTCATGTTACCGTAACGAAAACAGTAACAGTAACAAGACATGTCAACATGTAACATAAACAGACGCCCTGCAAAGCGAGTAACAACAAGCATAATTTCCATTCAGGGTAATAATATATGAAACATCCTTCAAGAAGATCACGCAATCAGGCAAAGAGCCAATAAAATCACATTTCTCATAACAATCTCTACTAAAATATTATTTACATGTCGGTTTGATTTTCAAGAAATACAAGTAAGGCCAATAGTATTTTATTTTCATAGACGTAGCTTTCTTCAAGGAAAAACATAAAACCATATTGGCCTCCAAGTTCCTTATCATGGCACCAGCTTTTTTTTCTCATTCTTTGCTTTCAAACCAACAACACGCAGACACATACACCTCCTGCCCAAAGAGCAAACACACACTTATACCACTCGATTGCACCAACACACACACACACACACACACACACACACACACACACACAGTGTTATAAAAGGTGCGCCTAGGCGCAAGGCATAGCTAGGCGCACATAGCGCGCCTCGCCTAGGCCTAGGCGCAGCGCCTTCAATAAGGCGCGCGCCTTGTGTGCCCAGGAGCTAGGCGCATAGCGGGGCGGGAGGCGAAAAGCTAGGCGCACAATGTGTAACCGTTCGATTTGGCTTCGTGTCTTCACGTGGACCGTTGATTCTCCTTTAGTATTTTTACCCTTTTTTGTCTTTACCAAGTCAAAACACTTTTTTTTAAAACTAAAATATAAAACCTAACTACAAAAATCCCCAAATCAGTTTTCTGATTGACGACCGAAGCTCTCATTCTTTCACAGTCACCTCGCCATTCTTGTGCCTTCCTTTGCTCCTGTCGTCGCATCTTCCATCTCCGCCAGCCTGCTCTGGTCGTTGTTGCTGCTCCGGTCGTTGTCGCTGCTCCTGTCGCTGCCATTGTTGGTCCTCTTTGCATGCTACTTTGCTGTTCAATTGAAGCAGGGCTGCTCAGTGCTGCGGCTGAAACTAACCACACAGAGATTATCCGCCATTGCTGCTCAGTGTTGTGGCCAGTTTGCATTTGTCACTCTTAAGTTGATTTTTTGCCATGTTTAGTTTCATCTATCAAATTCTTTGACTTTGGCCTACACTCGATTCACAACAAGAAGATAATTGCCACAAGTAGTTGGCCAAATGCCAGAATTATGTCCACAAATTTGTTCGGATGAGGCCAAAAACAAGATGTGATTAAGACTTCATTGAACCGACATTGTCATTAGTGGGGAGTCCTACTAACGCTTGAGACAATTTAATGCTGAAATATGCTTTACTAATTGTTCATATTTATGTTGGGGTCCTGGATTATAATTGCACATCAATTACGTTAACCTTTTTGTGAAAGTTGTTGAAGACAGAGTACACATGGCTAAATTAGGAGACCTAACTGATTTGTTAGCTTCACTTTATATTGTTCATAAGGCCAAAGCTCAGTCTTGAGAAAAGATCTGAATTTTTAGTCCCTATATTATGCTCATTCCCATTGAGATCGATCTTGTTTTTAAAAGCAGAATTTATTTTTAATGTTGGAAGCTTGTTAAATTAGGATGTTGGTATTTGAAACTTTCTCTAACGTTTAGAAGTTTGTTAATTGTCATGTTCTAAATTTTTTTACTTAATTTTATTTATTTAATGCACTTTTGTTTATTTATTTTTATATATTTTAATATTGCATCTTGTTTCGAAAAAGCGCGCGCCTGCGCCTTGCGCCTAGGCTCCAGGGACCTTTTGCGCCTTAGGTGCGCCTGCGCCTTTAATAACATTGCACACACCCCACAAAGTTGTCCAAACAACAAACACATACTTACAAGCACAGCTGCACAAACAGTAAATACACCATACCACATAGCCACACAACAACAACAAAAGTGCACGCGCACCACACACCACAATCCACCATTACTGAACAACCTGCCCTAACCTCCATTGCAACCAAAAAAATCTGTCTAAATTCCAAAAATTCTCGAAATAGAGCAAGAAAGACTCACGCATACTCATGAACGCAAAAGGTAAAATTTTCATCCCCCTTATTTTACTGAAAAGAGTTAAATACGAGGTTAACCAATGTACAATTAGGTAAATTCAACTTTAGTTACTAGACATCAATTTGCATCAAAGGAACCATTGAATTCGTCAATTTATCAAATCAAGTCACTCTGTTAAGCCCCGTCAACCCCAAGCTTATTAAGTGACTTCATCTAGGGGTAAATCTATTATTCCAATTTCTTATTCTTTCTTTCTCTCCCCAGATTTCCCTGCAACCCCAACACCACCACCAATCACCACCGACGTCAGTACTAACTACCAAGCATAAAAAGCTATTTTGCTTCCTTTACATTCTAGGTTTCGAGTTACAAATGGTAACCGTGTTCCTGAAGCTATTTTGCTTTTCGAGAATGCCATAATGGATGCAACAAGATGTGGAATAAACCTACATATGAATCTTACATTTGAGATGGCAAGTAAGATTAAGGTTAGTCTTAACTAGGCTTCCTCGCATTACTTTTCTTGTGTTGCATTCTTGGGACATACATCTTCTCTTTAACACAAACATCAAGCAGAAACCCAAATAAAGAGAAGAATGGGAATTGAAAGTCACATATCAGAGAACAGGTTGATCGACGATCTTACCATGCCCTCCCCCTCCCCCCCAACCCCACACACTCACTGATCGAATTCACCCCTCTGCACATGCGCCATCACACACAGAAGCACACACATGCAATCAATTGCACACACATGGAACACACACTTTCACACCAGACACACACAATCTCACACATATACTATCTCACACACATAAAATCAATCACCACCACCAGAATCTCCACCCTGAGAATCCTTCATTTCTATATGACACACGCATAACACACTGTTACACCCAGTGACTCACGCATAGACATAGAGGATGTACACACACACTGTCGAGGCTTAGGTGGGGTGTCATGGGGAGTTGGAGGTGGATGGCGAAGTGGGTAGCAAGGCTTGGGTAGGGAGTCATGCGGTGTGGTGGTCAACTGCTAGTGGGCTAGGTGAGCAATGGAGGGAGAATAATAAGGAGAAGGAGAAGAAACAAAAGAAGAGAAGATAAAAAAAATCAACCAAAAACCTAAAATTATTCAAAAGTGACAGATTTTCCCTTGATTTAAGGGAATTAACCAGGCTATGGATGCTTGAAATTAACAGAATGACCCGACTAGGCTTACTTGAAGAACTCAGTGGTCCTTTTGATACAAATCGATCTCCAGTGACCAAAGTTGAATTTGCCTAATAATATAGTGGTCAACCGCGTATTTAACTCTAATTACATTGTCTTGAACATGTCAAAGTCGGGACCATCTGAAAGAATCTCACTGTTAGAGTTACTTTGGTAATTTTAACAAATTTAGTTCATGACCTTTAAGCAAGAAACATTTTCATCACAACAATGAAGGGATTGAGAGTATTTCTTTAGGAGTGGCGAATGCAGAGAACAATAAATTACAAGTTCATATTCAAGTTATTATAGGGCTTCACCTATAGTTTTAAATTTGTTTAGTTAAGAAATTTTGGTAAACATTTCAAAACAACTTTTCTGGAATAAAGACATAGATTTTGACATTTGTTCTATAAGTTGCTCCTAATTTTTTTTCATCAATTATTTTAAAAATGTCACTGTCGCATTATTTAAAAATCAAAAAATCCCCATTATTACCTCTAAACTTTCATAAAAAAAAAGTGCTTTGACTACAAAAATGCAAGTATAGGGACAAGTAAGCTTTGATCGGTTATCATATGTCAGCATTTGCGTGCAACCATACTTCTGAAATCGATCATTCTATGCACCCCATGCATTTGCATCAAGCCCTTGTAGAGTGGCTTGGGCCGGGCCTTGGGCCTTCGGCTATTTAAGTCATCTTAATCTTTGTTAGTACCTAAAATATTTTTTATTTACTTTTTAGGACAAAAGATTTTGAATGTTTAATTTATAGCCTCTTACTTTTGTAACATGAGAAAATTGTTTTCAAATTTCATCTTTTTATGTGAGACCCGATGAAATGAGTTGGTTCAGTTTTAGAGTAAAATTATCACTTCTCTTAGTGTTTATCAATAAATTTGTATAATGACATTCCGTGTGTGTGCGTGTATCGTTGACCGGGTGGGCAACTTTCACTAAGTTACCCTCGTGATCTGGCCGTCCATCCTTAAAGGATGGACGACCCAGATCTAGTTTTTTTTAAAGAAAAGAACTAGCAATCCGCTACACTGTATAGCGGATGACTTTTTGGCCCAAACTTTTGTCAGGCTAAAAGTGGTCTGCTACATAGCGGACAACTTTTTGGTTGACAAATGTCACATATGTTCCCTCTCTGTCCGCTACACAATCTGGCAGACGGTGGGGCAGATTGTCCTTATCCAACCTCTTATCGTCAACTACATTATTTAGCGGACGGTGAGATAGTTTGACCTTACCTAACTTATACTCATCCACTACATAATATAACGGACGGTGTATTTAAATAGCTTAAACCCCTAATTTTGAAAAGTCTTCTTCCTTCTTCTTTCCTATCTTCCCAGCAACGCTAGTAAGTATATCCGTGCATAATCTTTCCAAGAATTCCTTAAATCGTCCAATTAATCACGAAGTTCACAAACTAATGCTTTATTTTCACATGATCTTGAATATGTATGTATGTATGTATGTATGTATGTATGTATGTATAAATGATGTATTATGCATGTGCTAGCGTTGCAATTTTCCAACATATGATAGAAGCTTCCGAACTTGATGCTTTTGCATAATTTCAGTTGCAAAAAATAGCCTTTCACCCTAGAGCAGAAGATCCCTCCATATTTTACGACAAGGCAAACCATAATAGTACATCCATCAAGAATATACAAGTAAGATACTTATATTTTTTTATTTTTTAGTTTCATGGATATTGTGTACCTTAAATAGTCTTTGTTAATTTGTAGGTTAGAGTAGCACTTATCACAGTAGAAGTAACCAAACAATTCAAAAAGTGGCGGTTGAACAAAATACAGAAAAAATGCTATGTGAAATGGGTTTTAGAATTTTTACTTATGGCAATATCTTTCAGCAACTTGACTGGCGGACCTTAATAGGTGCCCTTAGAGAGATGATAATAACCTTAGAATATGTCGGGTATATCCTAGGGTTACCCGTGACGGGAAGGCCAATTCTTTCTGTTAGGGTTTCCACAACAAATAAGAGAGTTGTTAGAGACTTCTTCGATTCGATACCCGAGAATGAATTTGGGCATGGTGGGATAAAGTTAAGATGGTTGGTAGAAAATTTCAAGGTTCTGGAGAAAAACTACACAGAGGAGATGATTGTAATGCACACAAAGGCTTTCCTGCTATGGATGGTGGGGTCAATTCTATTTCCAACGATGACAAAGAACACGGTTCAATAAAAATATTTATCTCTATTGGTTAACCTGCAAGAGGTTAAGGAGTATGCTTGGAATGCAGTGACACTTGCATACTGGTATCGCGCATTGCACAAGGCAAGGAGGCTTGACTGCAAAGCTATATGTGCATGTCTCTCATTGTTGCAGGTATATCATATGACTCATTTTAATTACATTTTCAATATTTTTTTTATTAGTCAGTGCACAATAATTTTTTACCATACAACCTAATTTGTCTTTGTTCTCAAGTGTGGTCTTATGAACACTTTAGTGTTAGTGTACCCAATCGTAGGGAAGGAACCGATAATGTGTGGCCTTGGTTACATGCATGGGAGTACAGTCGGAGGAAGAGCCATTACCCTAGGATAGGTGATCCCTATCACAACATTATATTCTATCAAGGGGAGTTCGACTCGCTGTCTCCGAGCCAAATGTGTTATGCGCCATACAAACATTTGGAGGGATAGGTGGCAGAGTCATTCATGTTTACGCTCTCTAGATTGCAACACACTCCATTGATCCATTAGGAGATCACGGAGTGGCCTGCCATGCACCATTTTGACTGCCTGTAGGGATTGCCAGCTAATGCCCCATACATGAGGGTTAACAGGAACCCGCCAGGTGTCCAATGGTTTAGTCAGGTGAATGCACTCGAATTATGAGCTGCCGAACTTAAACTGTGGGATTATTGGCAAGACACGCTAGCAGCTATTGTGCCAGAGCCAACATCAAGCCATACCTGAGGTGGTACAATTACATCACTTGGAAGAGAATAGCCCCAGTCCAGTGGACAAAAGGCAAGGAATACCAGCCTAGGGGTCAGATTAATGAGTCTAGAGCATTCGAGCTCGTAAGTTTCCTAATGACTTTTAATTGAATTTGATCCCGTAAGTTTTGCATTCAATGTTGTTAGTGTTTAAAGTTACTCATGATCTAATTGGATGTAGGTTGATGCCTCACTTGCCTTCTTCAAGTAACTAAGTAAGCAGAATGATTTGCTAGATGCCATGGGAGCGGATCTTTGCTCCCATGCTGAGATCTTAGCGCATGGCTACGGGGAATTTATGAGCCGCTATACATGACAGCCTTCGAGCGTGAGCCCAAGAATGGATTATCCCTTGTGGCAGCCTTCCCATGTAAGCAAGGGAATGGGTGATCCCTCGGGGCAGACTTCGAGGGTGAGCGAGGGAGTTGAGGGTCCTTTTGTAGCTAGAATGGGTGATGCTTAGGGGCTGCCTTCGAATATTGGAATGGCTCATCGGGACGAGTGGAGTCAGACCTCGTTTGCTTTGCTTAGGGCAGCCTTCAAGCGTGAGCCCTTGAATGGATTATCCCTTGTAGCAGCCTTCCTATGTGAGCAAGGAAATGGGTGATCCCTCGGGGCAGACTTTAGGGGTGAGCGAGGGAGTTATAGGTCCCTCTATAGCTGGAATGGGTGATGCTTGGGGGCTACCTTTGAGTATTGGAATGGCTCATCGGGATGAATGGAGTCAGACCTCGTTTGCTTTGCTTAGGGACTCAGAGGTTACACCAGGTCCTCAGAGTCAAGTCATACAAGAGTTCAACTTCGCAAACTTCAGCCTCTCCGAGTCACTTCCATTCGTCCAGTAGGCGGGACCTTCCACTTCTACCTTGGGATACCCGAGGAGCCTTAAGGAGGACAATATCCCATCAATTCTTCTTATCCCAAAGGTCATCTAGTAAAGCCTCTAAAATCGGCAAAACGTGCCCTAGTCCACTAACGATACTTTAGTGAGCCCCTTCCTCTACAGCTATGCTCAGAAAGTGGTGTGGATTGTCGTTCTATTGATACTTTAGCAAGCCCCCCTATCCTCGTGTTTTTATGCTGGATGCACTTTTTCATAGAATGCTCTATGGAAAATGGCAACAATGGAAATTGGTGAGAGGGAAGAAAACATTGATTCATTGGCGTCAGCCTAGTTCGCTCACTGTATTTTTTTTAGGACTACTGCAAATACGGTGAGCTTCCATGAGGCGGATGTCTTTCTAGTACCCATCTTAAAGAACTCCCGCTGGTATTTGCTTTGCTATGAACCACGGGCTATAGTAATTTCAATCCTCAACAGTCTCCACAATGATGTCTCCTTGATGCCTCTGAAAGACCTTTTTAGAGAACAATTGGCTGCTATGGTAATCTTTGCATTCTTGTAACAGTTTTTCTATTTCTGAATTTGCTTAGTGTAAGTCAACTCTCGTAGCTTACGCCGTTTTTATTCCTCTGTGGGATATGTTTTGTGCCATGCTTCACTCTCTTAGTGGGAAAAAAGTATTGTCAAGGCCGAATCTCGAAGTTAAAGTGAAGAAACAGAGGCCCCATCCAAAATAATTAGTCGGACTGCAGCGTCATTGTCTTGTTGTACATGGACTACATTTGTCGGTCCGAGAGCCTTAAGAAGACCGTCTGGAGCCAAGAAGACATAAAAAACTTTAGATATAGTATACTTGGCAAATTGATCAAGGACAGCCTAGACTAGATAGGGATATTGTAAATACGACTACAAACAATGTCGGATAACATTAGAAAATTTATGTGTTTATGTAAGAAAAAAGAATTTCAATATTTCGTGTGTTTATGAAATTTTATATGTTTAGGTTTTTCTTTTGAGAATGTTGTGTGTTGTGGTTGAGTATTTCTGTTGAGAATTTCGTGTGTTGTGCTTATTGAGTATTACTTGAAACAGGTTGATGGTGGGAAAGAACATGAAGGAATAATGGTTTTAATTAGTCTCCTCAACCGTTCGCCACATAATGACAGAATTTTTTTGAAGTGTTGGGGGCCTTGGGTCGTTCGCTACATTATCTAGCAGACGGTGAAAAAGGCAAAAAAAAATTCTAAGTGTTAAAGGTCAATATCTCCGCCTAACCATCTGCTTGACTATCTGGCGAACGGTGAAAATCAAAAAAAAATTAAGTGTTAGATGTGAATGTTTCTGCAAAGCTAAACTGGTCACTGCAACAGTACATTAAAATTCAGATGGTAAAGAAACACAGTTCATGAATAACCGAATGGCAAATCAAATTTGAGCATAAATAAATATCTAGGATTATTAAAAAGTCTATAATTCAAATATAATGTCCACAGACTTGATGACTCGTAAAAGATTATTACAAAGTCCGTAGACTAAAGGTCCAGTTCATCTTCTTTAACATCATCTTCTTCCTCGTCTTGCAAACCCCTTTGGCTTATCCTCAGTACCTTGTAATGGTTTCGCTAATCATGGTTGGTCATTTTGTTGCATAATGTACACTTTCTAAGCTTCTTAGGTTGGGTTGCTTATTCAATAGAGCTCTTCATTCGTGTAAATCTCTTGAGACCTTTCGTTTGTGATATAATTGGATCCAAAGGCCGGATATCGTTGTCTTCTTCCTTAATCGGCTCTTCTAATTCCTGTGTAGGCTGAATGTCAACCACATTGCTGACTGAAGCTACTTCAAACTAGTCGACAATGGGATCTTGCTGCTCTGCTAGATCGCGGAGATATTTATATCCGACCATTAAAGCAGAAACCTTTATGGACAAGCGTGTGAACATTGTCACCAGATAATTGTACCACAGCGTCTTTGATTTTTCAAAATCAGTACACAGATATTCCGGAAAGACAATGGTACCGTGCAACCTGTTTGTAACCTTAGTCCACCATGACAAGACGTTTCATCGGGGATTACCTTGATATTCTTTTAAGTGAAAAACCGCAGAATATGTCAACATAGCATGCAATGGAACTCAAACTTCTTGTAGTCTACGCAACTTTTCAGGGGCGAGGTCGTTCATTAAAGAATAAACCTTGTATTTCACGTGTAGACTTTTCTGCCACCTTGTTTATACTATATCGTCCCGATTTTTGCAGCTCTCCTTGATAATGCATGAACATTTCCTTCATATAGACTTTTGCACCATTCACCTCCAGCGGGGTCTTAAGCAACCTTCTTCTTTGTTCATACGTGCTTGCAAAGTATGTAGCCTTTCTTTCACGAATATCTGTACAACCACTTTTTGGGCACTCATGACAAAATTCTTCAAATTTGTACATGTACCTACATAGCTATCGAACAGGGCATTCATAGATTCACTCATGCCCATCGTTTTCATGCATGTAGAGAAATACATTCTCTTAAAAATGCCAATCCTTTGCTCTTTGAGCTCATACAAGTATTGGAGCCACTTTTGCAATGAGTAATCCTCACCAAGTTTTTCTCACCTCTCTTTAAATTCCTCAATCGTTAACGACTTGTTGACGCACCTGTCAAAATCTTATTTAAGTCTGGAAACTTTAGCCTGGGAGGACAAGTGCACAAGTTATGTCAAGTATCTGGGAGGACAGTAACAATAGCCTTCTTCATTGTCGAATCTTGATATGTGATGATGATTTTTGGTGCTTTGTTGTTCATGGCTTCCAGTCACGTCTTAAACAACTATACAAAAGAACTCTCGCTCCCTTAACAATGTGAACCCAAATAGGATGGAGTGATAATGATGATTAATGCATGTGAAAGGAACGAAAGACATCGGGTACTTATTGATATAATTGTTGGTATCGAAAGTCACGACATTCTCAAAATGCTGATAAGCAAGTCTCGAACGACTGTCGACCCAAAAAAAATGTGGTACCTCGATGCTCGTCATCAAGATTATACTTGTAAGTAAACCGTAGGTCCTCCATTTGCATATGCTTCAATAGGTCCATTATGGATTGAGCAGCATTGATGTCATACATGACTCTCTTTAGGTTCAGATGTTGTTAAGAATGTCTATCGTGTTGAAATTCAGATTCTAAATTCTTCCATCTTGTTCAGCACAGGCATTAACAATGTCGGTAGGTCCTATCCACGCGTTACTCATTGTGTGAATCAGGTTACTTGTGACATTACCCATCTTCTTGTGTTGATGCATCAGAATCACCTTCGAAGGCGTTACTAAAGGGTGATTGTGCGTCGATTGCAAGCTAGTAACAAGCCAATGATCTTGTTTGGGTTTATAGCTTACGAACATCTTGGCCTTGTAATTTGTGCGAAAAAGAAGTCTCATCTTCGCAGTGCATATCCTATTTTGTCATCACTATCATCATTATTGATGTGTTTCTCATTTTGTAATGGGTGTCTGTTCCTATGACATTCATATAGCCGTGAGCATATTTTTTTTGTTACGTTGCTTGTTCTAGTTGTCTTGATTCTAATGTCAAAACCAACTCTCAATGAATACTCTCAAAAATATTCTTCAGCTTCTTCCAATGTTCGAAACGTTCCCCTAGATAAGGGTCACTAGCATTTATCGGAGTGTTCGAGCTTGGCAGGAAATCAGACATTGTGAAACAAGACTTATGTAAAAATAAATTACGTTTATGTGTCGAATTGTAACATTTTTTTTGGCATGAAAATTAATTACAAAAATATAAAACATTGAACATAACAAATAAAAGCTACTTTGATGAATAAACTAATTTAGCATGCCAAATACAATAAACACAATCTCAATAAAAAAAAATAATTTTAAGTATCATACTGTAACATTTTTTAGGCATAAAAATTAATTACAAAAATATAAAACATTGAACATAACAAATAAAAATTTCTTTGATGAATAAACTAATTTAGCATGCCAAATACAACAAACATAATTCCAAAAACAATTACGTTTAAGTATCAAATTGTAATATTTTTTAGGCATAAAAATTAACTATAAACTTTTAATTTCTTGAACATAACAAATTAAAATTACTTCGATGAATAGACTAATTTAGAATGTTAAATACAACAAACATAGTCTCAAAAATTTTTATATAAACATTAAAAAAAATCATCACTCTACCCATAAGCTTTTGAGATCATAAACTTACCTTACTTGAGTGAAAGTTGGTTGCTTGAAGCTTGAAACTTGAAGGGAGCTAAAAATTAAGGCAAGTGAAGTTCAAGATGTTGAATAAGGAATGAGCTGACAATTAGGACATTTTTGGGTATATCTGTCGCACCGTCCAGCAGATAATAAAGCTGATAGAAGGGGAACAAATGTGACATTTGTCAGCCAAAAAGTTGTCCGATATATATCTGTTGACGACGCGGGCAACTTCGACTAAGTTGCCTGTGCGATCTGGCCGTCCATCCTTAAAGGACGGACGGTCCAGATCTAGTTTCTTTATAAAAAAAAAAAGTTGTCCACTACATTATGTAGAGGACGGTCATTTTGACCAAAATATCCCCTGATCCCTGTTCTTTTTTTGTGGAACAGTGCCCGTTTATTACATAATGTAGCAAACAACTTTTTGACTTGACATGTTGTCAACCCCTTTTTCTGCCAACTATCACATATGTCCCTTTATCGTCCACTACATTATCTGGCGGACGGGAAGGCAGTTTGTCTTTATCCTATCTCCTACATGTCCGCTATAAATACGGGGATCCTAATATTTACGTAGGTCTTCTTCTTTTTCACTATCTTCCCAGCGGCGCTAGCAAGTAGATCTGGTATCCATGTGTCCTCAATCCCTTCAATCTTTCAAAAAATTCCTTACATCATTCAGTTAATCACATAAGTTCACAAATCAATGCTTTATTTGTTTATAATCTTGAATTTGTAAGTATCACACATAATTTCGATTGTATGTAATGTATGAATAGATGTGGTGTGTGTGTGTGTGTGTGTGTGTGTGTGTGTGTGTGTATTATACATATGCGAGCGTTGGCAAAGCTAAATTTGCCAACGTTTAATAGAAATTTTCAGACTTGATGTTTTTGCATAATTTTAGTCACAAAAATGGCCTTTAACCCCGGATCAGAAGATCCCTCCGTCTTATATGACCAAGCAAACTATATTAGTAAATAAATTTGAAACGGACGAGTAAGTTACTAATTTTTTATTAGCTATTTAATTTCAATCATAAATATTGTATATCTAGCTTAAATATGCTTTGTTAATTTATTGGAAAGAGGAACACTTAATACAGTAAAAATAACCGAACAGTTTGGAAAGTAGAGGTTGAACAATATACAGAAAAAAAAATTGTTGCATGGAATGGGGTTGGGAACTAATACCCCAAATCTTTTCTGAGTGTTGGAATGCCATATTTATGCTCCACCGTCCACCACATTTGGAATGCCATGTTTATGCTCCATCATTCGCCACATAATGTTGCAGACGGTGGAGCAGAATGCTTTCTTGGGACTTTTTTTTTAACTTTAAGTGCTGGGAACTAATACCCCAAAATTTTTCTAATTATTGGAGTGCAATATTTCTGTTCCACCGTCCGCCACAATGTGTGACAGACAATCAAGTAGAATGCTTTCTTGGTTTTTTTTTCTCTCTCTTTAAGTGTTGAGAGCTAATACCCGAAATTTTTCTAAGTGTTGGAGGGCCATATTTTTGCTCTATTGTCAGCCACATTATGTAGCAAACCATGGAGCATAATTCTTTCTTGGGGCTTTTTTTTTATCTAAGTGTTGGAGTGTCATGCTTCTACTCCACCTTTCGCTACATATGTAACGGATGGTAGAACAAAATACCTTTTCGTTGCTTTTTTTTTCTCCCTAATTACCCAATTTTTTTCTAAGTGTTGGAGTGAAAAGTTTCTGCTCCACCGTCCGCTACATTATGTAGCGAGCGGCAGAGCAAAAATCTTTTTTTTTAAAGCTTGACAGTTTGGCATGGTCAGTTAACTTGTTAATACACAACTTATCAAAAATACCACAAATTAGTTATTGCAAGAGTACATTAAAATTCAGATGGTAGAAAACATAATTCGTGAATAACTCAATGTTACATCAAAATTAATTATTAATAAAAGAACATGTTTTCACAAAGTTCATAATTCAAAGGCAAAGTCCATAGATTAAAGGCCCTCTTCATCTTCTTCGACATCATCTTTTGACTCGTCATACAAACCCCTTGGACTTATCTCTAGTGCTTTGTAATGGATTCGCGTGTCATACTTGGTCATTTTGTTGCACAATGCACACTTTATTATCTTCTTAGATTGGGTTGCTTATTTAATAAAGCTTTTCATCCGTGTAGGTCTCTTACAACCTTTCATCTTCCATATAATTGGATCCAAAGGCCGAATAACATTGTCTTCTTCCTCAACCAGCTCATCATCTTCTGATCCTTGTATAGAAATGCCTTCAGTGTCAACCGCATTGCTTGCTAAAGCTACTTCCAACTAGTCGACAATGGGATCTTGCTCTAGCGCTAGATTGCGGAGATATTTATATCTGACCACGATAACAGAACTCTTTACGGACAAATGTGTGAACATTGTCACCAGATGATTATACCGCAACGTCTCTGAGTCTTTAAAATCAGTATATGAATGCTCTGAAAAATAGTACCGTGCAACTTGTTTGCAACCTTAGTCCACGGAGGCAAGACGTATTTGTTGGAGATTGTCTTGATATACTTTTGAGTGAAAAAATGCAGAATGTATCGACATGACATGCCATGGAACTCAAACTTCTTGCAAACACATGTCACCGTATCCGTCTATGTGTCATGGCTCACCGTATTCAGTCTACGAACTTTCTTAGGGGCGAGGTTGTTCATCAACGAATAAAAGTTATATTCACGTGTAGACTTTTCTGTCACCTCGTTTATACTGTATCATCCCGATTTTTGCAACTCGACTTCATATTGTATGAACATCTCCTTCGTATAGACTTTGGCACCATGCATCTCCAGCAAGGTCTCAAACAGCCTTCTTCTTTGTTTGTACATGCTTGTAAAATACGCACTCTTTCTTTCACGAATACCTGTGCAACCACTTTTTGGGCATTTATGACGAAACTCTTCAAATTCGTAATTGTACCTACATAGCTATCGAACAGGAGATTCATAGATTCACTCATGCTTGTCGCTTTCATGCCTGCAAAAAATACCTTCTACTATAGACGCGAATCCATCGTTCTTTGAGCTCCTCAAGTGTTGGACCCACTCATGGTCTCGCAATGAGTAATTCTCAACAAGTTTTTTCCATCTCTCTTCAAGTTTATCAACCGTTAACAACTTGTTAATGCACTTGTCAAAATCTTATTTAAAGGTCTAGATACTTTGCATACACATGATGTAAAAGTTCAGGGTATTTGTTGCTTATGTGCCAAGTGCACAAGTTGTGTGGAGTATTTGGAAAAACAGTAGCAATAGCCTTCTTCATTGCCAAATCTTGATCGGTGATTAAGTTTGGGTACTTTGTTGTTCATGGCTTCCAGCCACGTCTTAAACAACCATACAAAAGAACTTACGCTCTTATCCCTTAATAATGCGAACCGAAATAGAATAGAATGATATTGATGATTAACACCGAAAGGCATTGAATACTTGTTGGTACAATAGGTGGTGGCGAAAGTCACAACATCCCCAAAAATTTGACAAGCATGTCTCTAATGACCATCAACCCAAAAAGTTATGGTAACTCGGTATTCATCGTCAAGATTAAACTCGTAAGTAAATTGCGGGTCCTCTATTTGTGTCCGTTTTAATAGGCTCATTGTGGATTGATCATTATTGATGTTAAATGCGGCTTGTCTTTGGGTTCGAACTGCTTTACGAATGTGTGTCGCATTGAAATTCAGATCCTGAATTCTCCTAACCAGTTAACCAAACACATTAATAATGTTGGTAGAACCTATCCGCACGTTACTTATTGTGTTAATCAGGCTCCTTGTGACATAAGTCATATTTTTTATGTGTTGATGCATCTGACTCACCTTTGAAGGCGTTACCAATGGTGATTGTGCACCAATTCCAAGCTAGTAATGAATTATAAAACATCTTGACCCTGCAATCTGTGCGCGCAAAGAAGTCACATCTTCAGGACGCATATCATACTTCATCATCACTATCATCAATACATACATGTTTCTCATTTTGCAATCGGTTTCTACTCCTACGACACTCATATAACTGTGAGCATTTTTTAATTTTTTTTTATTAATGCACATGTTCTAGTTGTTTTAATTCTAAAGTCAAAACTAACCCTAAACGAGTACGCTCGAAGACATCCTTCGGCTTCTTCCAATGATCAAAATGTTCACCTTAGATACGAGTAGTTAGTATCTACTGGTGTATTCGAGCTTGATAGAAAATCAGATATTGTGAAACAAGACGTACATAGAAATAACTATTGTTAAGTATCAAATTGTAACAATTTGTTGGCATGCAAATTAATTACAAAATTATAACTAATTTAAACATCCAACAAAAAGAAATTTAAAAATGAGTAAACTAATTTAGCATGTCAAATACAATAAATATAATCACGAAAAAATTTATATGAACTTGACCATGGTACCCTTTAAGACATATAAACTTCACCACACTACCTATCAATAATATAAACATAAAAAAGCTACATATATACCAATAAACCTTGGAAATCACAAACTCATCTTCTTTGAGTGAAGCTTAGAGTTTGGAACTTAAAGGGCTTGAAGAGAGCTGATAATGGAGGCAAGTGGAGCTCAAGATATTGAAGATGTTGAACAAAAAAAAAGAAGAGCTGACAATTAGTGCTTTTTGGAAATATATGCCTTCCGTCCGCCAGATAATGTAGCACATGGTAAGGGAACATATATGACAGTTGGCAGAAAAAGGTCGTCCGCTACATAATACAGCGAACGACTGTTGGCTGACAACGTGTCAAGTCAAAAAGTCATCTGCTACATTATGCAGCGAACGGGTAGGGCTGTATGAACAGAGTTGTTCACGAACAGCTCGTGGTTCGTTCCTTAAAAAACTCACTCATGTTCGTTTGTATAATAAACGAACCGAACATGAATAATTTTTTAGAACTCGTTTATTAAACGAGCAGAGCATGAACATTTAAAAATGTTCATGATTGTGTTTGTGAACATAGTGTTCGTATAATAAATTAATATTTTTATAATTGAAGCATAGTTAATTGCAAATATATTCATGTAAAATAAACTTAAAAAACTTGATAACCTAAAACCAATTAACTAAAAGACCAAGCCCACTTATAAACCCAAATATAAGCCAAGTCCAGAATAAGCCAAGCCCAAGTCCAAAAATTAACCCCCAAACCCTAAATACCCTTATTCTCCCAAACTTATCTTTGGCAGCCGTACCTCTAATCTTCATTATTCTCACAGAGTCACGGTATCACCCACCCGCACTCTGCTCTCCTCTTTCTCTCTCTCTCTCACTCTCTCTCTCATACACACACACATACACGCCTCACATATTGCATATAGCTTCTCTTTCTCTCTCTTTATAGACGCACATCACGGCTACGACGCCGATCATTCTCAGCTTCGATCTCAAGATCTGCGAGTAGTGATGCAACCACTGGTGCCCTAAGATCTGTGAGTAGTGATGCCACTTCATCTGCCTACGATGTCGTAATGTCTTCGTCGCCGTCCTCTCCACCGGCGCATGCGTCATCCTGTTTTCTATGTCTTCATTACCGATCGATCAAGATCTATTTTTGATTCAGCATCCCTTCTTGTTGTATCTTCTGTAATACTGTTTTTGATTCTTTGTAGCTTGAATTGAAGAATTTGAAGATGTTTTTGCAAATTTTAGGGATTTGGTTGGAAGTTTAACCTGTACACGAGCTGAGCTTCCGAACTCAATTCGGCTCGTATTGTTAAACGAGTTGAGCCCGAACTTTACCGTCACGAGCTCGAGCCGAGTTCGAATGTCAATGTTTTGGTTCTTAACGAGCTCGAGTCGAGCTCGAACATATTAAAAGTTAAATGAACCGAGTTCGAACACATCTATGTTCGGCTCGAACTCGGTTCGTATACAGCCCTACGGACGGGTACTGTTCCACAAAAAAGACGAGAATTTGGGGGTATTTTGGTTAAAATAACTGCAATTTTTTTTTAAAAAAAATAAACTAGATTTGGTCCATCCGTTCTTCAAGAATGGACGATCAGATCTGCTGGCAACTTAGCTGAAGTTGTCTATGCGAATAATGGATCAGCTCCCCTATATATATATATATATATATATATATATATATATATATATATATTGCATAAGATACAATTACATATAGACCTCTAACAAAGCTATCCCGAATTTAGTAATAATTAACTAACAATTATTGAAAAGTATCACAATGGAACATTGAATTGTTAATGGTCTAATTAGCCATATATTCCTCTGCTGTATGATAGAACCAAAAATCACAAGTTCAGCACCAAAGATCTTTAGGTGGCATTTATCACTCATTTTGGTAAAACTTGCAATATTTTTAGCGACAAAAAGTATATCTCTTTGCTAGTGTGACACGGTGATTACTAGTGTGAGAACAACTGATGGAACGACCACTGGGTTTTTAATTACGGATGGACTTCCCTTTCGGTTAGTTTTAAGCTCCTAAGTCTTTACTTATGTTATGAACAAGCTTACAACTATATTTAGGATGAAATCTCATTGTGTATATTATTTTCGAATAATATAGCTTTAGTTGATGAGACTAGAGTAGGACTAAACGTCAAGATACAGTTATAAAGAAGTACTTTATAATTTAAAAATGGGAAAATTACGTAAAATACCCCTGTGGTTTGGGGTTGTTGCAAAAAGACCCCTCCCGTTACAAAAATTGCAATAAGACACCTAAGGTTTAAAAAGTGTTACATCCGTCAATAAATCCGTCTGTTTTAACCGCGTTTGTGGTAAACGCGCTTGAGTGGCAAGTGTCACTGCTAAATAATTTTTTAAATGTCGTTTTTGCCCCTGGATACCTCCTTGGACCAATATAACCGTTGCAATCAAGAACCCTACGCAGGAAAGGATGCTCACAGAAAAATTGGTGCCAAAGAACTTTGTTCGGCTTGATTTTTAAGCTCAAATTGACAAATTACGGAAATTGAAGGTATGAGACCCTGTTTTGTGTTCAAAGTAATTGTTTTCTTTTAATGTTCTGCTAGTTTTGTTTTTGCACACCAAGTGTTTGATGAAATGACACAATGGCTAGGTAATGTCTTCTTCAAGCTCATCTGTTCAACGTGGGCATATGGTTGACATAAGATATTCATGGAAGCTTTGTGCTTGTGGTAAGAGAGCTAAGATAAAAGTTGTTGAAGATGAGAAGAAAGCAAGCTTTGGGAAGCTTTTTTATGTATGTGACAAAGGAGAATGCAACTTCTGGGCTTGGTGTCAACCCTATAATGCAAGCCAAGATGATAAGAGAGGAAGCATTGGGGGAAACTCTATGGGTTTAGGTGCTCAACTTTGTGGCTGTAGGTGTAATGAATTGGCTACCAAACTTGAAGGAATTGAAGCCATTGTGAAGTTTATGAAGTTGTTTATTATTGGGGGATTTATGTGTACCTTTCTTATGTTGTTTAAATGAATATTTACAATGATCAATTACTTGAGGCATTGTTATGAAGATTTAATGTTTATGCATAATGGTTATGCTTGTATAATGTTTAGGTTGCAAAAGTATACAACATTTTGAACTGTACTCACAACACTAATCAAATTTCCAAAGTTAACTGTAATCCAAAATGCTATCCACAATATTCCAAAGCATAGTTTACATGTTAATTTCCAACTGCTATACACAATGGACAATGGGCAATGCTACATTCTACCCCAAGGTTTTTGCTACAAAATGGACAATGCTGCTGTTTTACAAAATGGTCCTATATATACCACATTCTGCCCCTATCAAAATAGTCCAAAAACACTATCATCAATCCTGCACTCACTTCTGCCCCTTGTCTCTTGCAGCCTGTTCTTTACTCATGTTCTTAGCAGCTTTGGCTGTTGATGTAGTGCCCTTGGCTGCTTTTGATCCCCTTCCCAAAGCAGCAGCTGACATGGACCTTCCTCTGGTTATGTCAGCCATGATAACTCCTCCAGTGCTACCTCGGGGCCTTAGATTGGCTGAAGCTGTTGGGGGCCTCTGACTTGTAGCTCCAGGTGGAACCCAGGCAGCTCTTGTCTATGGCAACAAAATAGAAAGACATATATTCTCAGAAACTATTTTTCAAACACCAAATCATAATCAATCTTTGCAGGAGTTGATCTGTACCTGTGAACCAGTTGTTTGTGGTCTTGGTGGATGAGTCAGCTGTGAAACAGCTGGCCTTGGTAAAGGAGTGGGCTGTGAAATAGGCTGTGGTCTAGGTGGAGGAGTGGGCTGTGGAGGAGTTGGTTGTGAAGGAGTGGGCTGTGTAGGAGTTGGCTGTAGAGGAGTGGGCTGTGGAGGAGTGGGTTTTGGCTGTGGAGAAGTTGGCTGTGCTACTGATGGATTGGGAAGTCTTCTTCCCTAAAGAGTTAACATTAAAAAAAACCATATGAATACATGATCCAAATTATTAAGAAACTTGATCCAAATTAAACTTGAGGTGGCTTTTGAAACATTAACAAAATATCATATGGCTTGTTGAGACATAAGTAAAACTCCAGGTGCCTCTTTGCAA
Organism: Escallonia herrerae; assembly: GCA_033070095.1. Lineage (NCBI taxonomy): Eukaryota > Viridiplantae > Streptophyta > Magnoliopsida > Escalloniales > Escalloniaceae > Escallonia > Escallonia herrerae. Next base: position 1,207,240 of record JAVXUP010000001.1, on the reverse strand, counting down.
CACAATACATTATCAAGGTGTTGATTTGCAACCACATAAGGTGTTTATTTGCAATAATGTTTTAACAGTGGGTGCCTTTTTACAACAGAGCAAAACACAAGGAGCAGACTTTGCAATAATGTTTTAAAAGTGGGTGCCTTTCTAATGCAGACTCTCAGTCCCCTAAACATAGCAGCACAACAAAAAACACAGGCTTTGCATTACCAAATTGCACATGTGATTAAGAAATTACCCTTTTCCTTTTGGCTGGAGTGACAGTACTGTCCACTGTCTTTTCTTTTCCTTTGCTTGTGTTGGACTGTAAGAAAAAGAAAAAATGGCCCACATTAAGCAAATCACAAGAGTTTTATTTGGCCCAGAGCATGTTAAAAGAGTAAGATAACAAAAATTTGACTGGGCCACACCTGATGAGGTTCTCTTATAAGTCTGGACTGTGGATGGACTGGTCCTTTGCATGACCTTTTGTTGTGACCCCTATCCAAGCATCTTGCACATGTGACATACTTCTGGCTCCTGCCCACTATAGCAGGATCTCTGGGCTCATCATCACCTCTTCTCCTAAGCTTTTTGGGCCTGCCTGGTGGTCTTCTGTAGCTAGGTGGAACCAAAGCATCCAAACCACTAACCACCCATGCATCCTCACTTGGAACAGGATGTATCATACTGCCATAAGCTCCCAAATAAACATCCTTGCTATAGTAATTGTCTACATATGCTTCAGGCCTCTCTCTGTTCACAAATATGGCAGCCACAGCATGACAGCAGGGTATCCCAGTGAGATCCCACATCCTACAATTACAAGTCCTTGCAGCCAAGTTCACAATCCTAGTTTTATTAAAATGCTCCACCTCAAACTCCAGCTGACCAGACCAACTTGCAAAACAGTTCCTAGCTTCTGCCACATTACACTCCAACTTTTTAACAATATTAGGACATATTACACCCTCATATTTCTCCATCCCTTTCTTCTTTATCTGCAATCTGTTCATCAATTTTTTTCTTATCCATTCAAGCATGCTAACAATTGGCAAGTCCCTTGCTTCCATAATGTATGCATTAAATGACTCACTTAGATTATTCACAAGTGAATCATACTTGGCATGGGTACTGAAGTGGGATCTTGACCATTGACTGGGATGTAATGGTTCTAAATAATTCATAATTTTTCCATCTTTATCTAAATTCCTTAGCTTCCCAATCCAATAATTGAAATCATTAACTGTTCCTGCCCTAGCAGCATTCCACATATAGTCCTTCACCTCTTTACCACCCCATTTCTTTTTAAAATTTGCATACAAGTGCCTCATACAAAATCTGTGCTCTGTGGTAGGTAAGAGATCCTTAAATGACTCCACCAAACCTTTCTGTCTGTCAGAAATAAATACCAAGCTCTCACTACCCCCAAGATCATCAATCAGTTCTGTCAAAAACTAAGACCAACTACCCTGGTTTCTGCCTCAACAACAGCTACAGCAACTGGGAACATGTTGTCATTCCCATCCCTAGCCACAGCAGACAACAATTGCCCACCATAAAGGCCCTTTAGATGACAACCATCCAGTCCAATAAAGGGCCTGCAGCCTGCCAAAAATCCAATTTTGTATGCCTCAAATCTAACATACACCCTTTTGAAAACAGGTGCCAAATCTGGACTTGGCCTAATTGTCTCAACTTTGAAACATGTGCCAGGGTTATGCTTCTGCAATGTTGCCCCATAATCCCACAGTCTTGTAAATTGTGCCTTACTGTCCCCCTCTAGTTGTTCTCTAGCTAACCTTTTTGCCCTGTATATCTTATGCTTGCTTGCATTAGCAAACATGTCTCTATAAATTTCTTTCTTCATAGCCCCTACCTTCCAGTTGGGGTCATCTCTTAACTTATCCTTATACCTCTGTGCAAGATACTTAACACTAATCAAATGGTTATTGTAGTCCCTCCCACAACTGTGATCTGGTCTAAAGGTCTTGATTTGCCATGTAGTGGTTCCCTGCATGGGAGAAGCATGAACCTTAAAGTCACAGTTCTCATATTTGCAAACACAGGTAATCATTTTGCTATCATTGTGCTGATAGTCAAAGTCATACCGATGTCTAATGCTCCAATCCTTAACAGCAGCTTTAAGCACCTCCCTATTTGGAAACATCAAGCCAACCTTTAATGTTGGCCCATCCCTATGGTTCAAGTCATCAGCACAAAAATCTAGCCACCTATTTCCATCTTGATCTTCATCTGAGTCATGAACACTCCTCAGATCATCCTCTTCCTCACCCTCAGAATACCAGTCTTCAGGGGGATCATTGCTATGACCCCTCTGCTTAGGGTTAGTGGTAAATATGTCATCATCTCTTGGCCCCTCTAAATCTTCACCCAACTCAGGAATTGTAGGGTCATCAGGCTCTGCACCACCATCATCAGCATCACCACCATCATCAGTCCCTTCACCCTCAGCAGTTCGTTCACCCTCAGCATTCACACCACCATCAGTTGTTTGTTCACCAACACCAGTGTCCAACACACTCTCAGTGACACCAGCCTCAGCATTCACACCACCATCAGTTGTTTGTTCACCAACACCAGTGTCCAACACACTCTCAGTGACACTAGCCTCAGTATTCACACCACCATCAGCATTTTGTTCACCAACCCCAGTGTTTAACACACCATCAGTCACACCACCAACATTTTGTTCACCAACCCGAGTGTTCAACACATTCTCAGTCACACCACTTTGAGTACCTTGACCAGCCTCAGCTACACCCTGAGTACCTTCACCACCCTGAGTAGCTACACCCTGAGTACCTTCACCACCCTGAGCAGCTTCACCCTGAGTACATTGTCCTTGAATACTTTGCCCAACATGAGTAACTTCAACACCCTGAGTACCTTGCCCAGCATCAACAGCATCCCCATCCCCTATTTCCACATCACCATCACCTACTGGTGTAGACCCATCTCCTATTGCAAGGTAGGGAGGATTATTATCTACAACTGCTATGGGATCCATGCCTCTTATAACATATATGACTACATTGTGACCATGATAATGGTACAATGCATCATTTAAACCCCTATCATCAAGTATTAACATCAACCCATTGTTAAAAGTCTTTCCAGGTATCCTATAAGTCATGGTGCTAGTAGTAGGTAATCCTAAACTCAAGCACATATCTAGAAGCTCCCAGTATGAAAGGTAGTCAGGGTCACATTCAAACTGTTCTACTTTGTCTCCGGTCCAAGACCTATTGGGTGGATCTGTAAAAACCCCCCCATGATGAATTTCAATGGTGATTTTGCCTGACATTCTGCCAATTGAAAAACAAAGGAATAATTTAATAGAGTACTTGTCTAACCTAAAGCAACCTTTTTAACACGTGGAATCATTAAGAAATAATAGGGTTCAATATGATAGGGTAATGTTCAATATGGTGGGGGACAGAGGGACCACAAGCAATCAACAACACAACAAACTGAATAACTTACTAAATACAGAATAGGACAATCGGTTGCATGCATGTGAATTGACAGAAACATATAATACACAAAATTCCTAGGCAAGGCCGAAACCTTAGATTACATAGAAACCCTAGAAATTTAAAAAATCGTAAATTAACACAGAAACCCTAGATTGCATAGAAACGTTTCCTAATATCACGAATTAAATATACTTTCGTTTGTCAAAATCACGAGTTCAACATAAAAGCATTTCTCAAAATAATAAAATTACCTGGAATCGCACTTAGTTTCGTGTTCGACTTCGTCTTTGATTTCCACCAGTTCCAAATACTTCAGTTTATGACACCAATGTTCGATTTCGTTCCTGATTTGTGTCTTCCTTGTAGATTATTTCACATTCTTTCAATTCGGTTTATGGTATCTTGTTAGAAAGTGACGGGTTGAGGAGAGAGATGGTGAGAATTCGAGTCAAATGTCTTGAGTATAGTGTTTGACAAACGAGACCAATGTGGTTATATACAGGGGTAGTTTAGAGAATTCCTTAATTCCATAAGGGGAGTTGACGGATGTAACACTTTTTAAACCTTAGGTGTCTTATTGTAATTTTTGTAACGGGAGGGGTCTTTTTGCAACAACCCCAAACCACATGGGTATTTTACGCAATTTTCCCTTTAAAAACTTTACGTTAAACATAATAGAAAGAGTACATGCAATATTAATAGTACTTAAGGAGGTCTGGGAAAAGGTAAGCATGAAGGGTTAACAAGTACATGAGAAAGAAATTTGCAGGTACGTAGGATCAACTATGCACAAGCAAGGAAAGATTAACTATGATTTTGCCCACAAGATAAGAGCAGGTTTGTTAAATTGTAAGTGTGCATCTCGTGTGTGGTGAGATGGTAACATTCTTCTCAAGTTGTATAAAATATTTTATAAAATGGTACTGAGGCCAATAATATAGTTCATAATATTGCGCAACTAAAAAACATCGCGCGCGCGCACGCACGCACACACACACACACACACACACACATATATATATATATATATATATATATATATATGAAAGGCGAAATTGAGATAAAGTAGTCACCTCGCCGCCTACATAGACACTCTCTTCGCTTACCACGTGAACTTTCCTATTTTGACTTTTTAATAACATTTTTGAACTTTTCTCGCTTTTGATTTGAATTCTTTTTTTTTCCTCTCACTCTCTCTTATTTAATTTGATTTAAATTCTTTTTTACCATTGAAATTCAACCAACTAAATAGATTTTATATTTCTCTTTCTTCTGCATCAACAAGTTCACTTAAAAATATTATTTATATCTTGCCATGCCATTAGTTCATAAGATTTGTCAAGATTAATTCTTTATATATTCTTTTTAATATTTAATCTTTTCTATTGTTTATAGAAGACTAATATTTTATATCATTTTTTCTCTCTAACTAATATAATCTCGTTCCTTTTACTTCATTATCAGTTTATATATGAAGTTTACTCGCCCATTTTGTTTTCAATCATTTGTTATATATTTTTACTCTTTTCTTGGTGGTCTTGAATAATACAAATCTCAATACACGAGTTGTTATATTAGTATAATCACTATCATTGCTATTAGTTAATATTTCAATCGTTTCATCTTTGTTTGTTACTAAATTAATAATTATTACCAAGTTCATTTTTAACGACGAAAGTTGGTAGAAAAACTCATATAAAAAGGTAAAATCTATTTATTAATTAATTTTTTTGTCACTATCAATTTTGTTATTATTATTAGACATACAAGTACAAGATTTTTAAATTAGTACTTTGACAGTTGTTGCTCCCGTGTGTAACGTACGAGATCAAAACTAGTTATATATGAAATCAAAAGCTGATAGAAAATGGCGATATCACCACTCTACGTGGACACTCTTTCGGCTCGCCATGTGAATTTTTCTATTTTTACTTTGTGAAAACATTTTGAATTTAATCATTTTTATGTAATAATGATTTGGAGTTCTTTTTTCTCTCACACTCTCTCTTTTTCAATTGGAGTTCAATTCCTTTTTTGGCATTTGAAACTCAACCAACTAGATAGATTTTACATCTCTCTCTTTTATATCAATATTTTCTACTTAAAAATGTTATTTATATCTTGCAATTCTATTAAATTCTAAGATTTGCCAAAACTAATTCTCTGTATATTTCCTTTAATCTTTTCTATTATTTAGAGAAGTCCAATATTCTCTATCAGTTTATTTTAACTAACATAATCTCCCTCTTTTTATTTCTTACAAATTTATATATGTAGTTTACTCACCCATTTTATTTTCAATCATTTGTTATATATCTTCACTCTTTTCTCCGTGGCCTTAAATAATATAAACCCCAACACACGTGTTATTATTATTAGTATAATTACCTGTCGCCGACGACCGTGTACCATCACTCCCAACTTTGTCATTACTACATGTTGCATTCATTATCTTGTTATGACAGGTACACTCAACTCGCATACCGTCTTCAGGACACCCGACGCCCGCTCGTGCGCCGGCTCCGCGACGCGTCGTCACGCCTATGCACCATTCTCATGACAAGTGCCCCAGCACCAAGTATTGTTCAGCGATGTTTGTCGCAGCGCCTGTGCGCCATTCTCATGATACGTGCCCCCGGCACCAAGTATTGCTCTGCGACGTTCGTTGCCGTGCCCGTGCACCATCGTCATGATACGTGCCCCCGGCACCAAGTATGGCTTCGCGACGTTCATCACCGCACCACTTTCATAACATGTGCCTCGACACCAAGTATTGTCTCCACGATGTTCATCGCCGCGCCAATGCGCCATTCTCATGACATGTGCCCCTGCACCAAGTTTTGTATCTGCGACGTTCGTCGCCGCGCCCATGCGCCATTCTCATGACATGTGCCTCGGCACCAAGTATTGTCATCGCGACGTTCGACGCCGCGCCCATGCGCCATTCTCATGACATGTGCCCCAGCACCAAGTATTGTTCCGCGACGTTCGTCGCCGCTCCCGTGCGCCATTCTCATGATACGTGCCTCCGGCACCAAGTGTTGTCTCTGCGACGCTCATCGCCACGCCCGTGTGCCACTTCCATGACATGTGCCCCCGGCACCTTACTCACTCCGCCACGCCCATGCATCGCTCCGCTGATACGGCTCTGCCCCCAAGGCTCTCTGTCACAATGTCATGCCCCCGGGCACCATACACACTTCACCGCGCCCGTACGCCAACTTCCATGACATGTGCCCCCGGCACCAGGTATGGTCTCGCGACAGTCGTCGCCGCGCCCATGCGCCACAATAATGTTACAGGCCTCCGGGCATCACACTTATTCACCACACCATGCGCCCCTGCCATGAATGTGGAACATGCTTTGACCCACTCTCCGGAGTGTGCAACATTTCGGGGGGCTCCGTTTGTAGTGCTCCGGCACGAGGACACCTCGCAGCGGGATGGACTCGTTACCACAAAGTCATCGCCACCACGGGATGGGCTCGTTACCACAAAGCCATCGCCGTCATAATCACGGGGGGCTCCGTTCGTAGTGCTCCTGCACGAGGACCCCTCGCAGCGGGATGGACTCGTTACCACAAAGTCATCGCCATCACGGGATGGGCTCGTTACCACAAAGCCATCACCATCTTCATTCTGGGGGGCTCCGTTCATAGTGCTCCGGCACGAGGACCTTTCGCAGCGGTATAGGTGACTCCTTTGGAACACTGTCTCCGTCAGGGTGCCTACGTGACTGGCCTACGTGCTCCGGCACTGGGGGCTTG